>JACYFF010031956.1:64049036-64093100 GCA_017589665.1 Selenicereus undatus | reverse complement strand
TATATATATATATATATATATATATATATATATATATATATATCTTTTTGTTTGTGTTTGTATCTGTACACGTATAAATTACAATAAATTACCCAATAGAGTTTCTGACATTGAGGGCGGCGACAAGGGGTTGTCGTGCGGCACTGTTGTGGTCGTCGAGTGGAGAAAGTGTAAGTCGAAGAAGAGAGATAAAGGGAGAGAGTGGGAAGGGTTGCGTGCATTAGCAGAGAGCGAGATAGAGAGAGAGGGACAGAGAGTTAGAGAGAGGAGGAAGGGTTGCGTCTGAGGGGAACGGTTGTCGGTGGAAGGGGCGACAGTCGGCGGTCGACCGGCAGTCCGTAGAGATGGGAGAGAGAGAGCGTTAGGAAAGAGAGAGAGTGTGGGTCTGTAGAGACTAGAGAGAGTGGGCTTAGTGATGAGTAACTTCCTTTTGTACGTCATATTAATCTTTTTTCTAATAATTTTTTAATTTGCTTTTAAAATTCTTTTATATCTTCTGGGGTATAAAGCATATATTTTTCTTGAATATATACTTCTTGTATTAATTCTATTTTGGCTCTTAGACGTTCAGGTTTCCAAAATTGTAAATGACTCTCTGAGTAGATTTGTTTTGCTTCATTCAACAAGTCTTCCCTAGTGATTATATTGACCTGAAAGCTTGGTTTTTGTATTCGTATGGAGAGTGCAATTTGTTCATAACCCTGTCCACCACCTTTCGCGCGTGCTCTGTAAGGTGGCTTTAGTGTAGGAATTTTTAGTGTGTGACCACATTTTGTATTAAGATAAAATGTATGGGGAATTTGAATGAATTTAGCAAATTATTTGAGGAAATCACTTCGGAGTAAGACATCATATCCAACATTGTATTGTAATACTAAAGGTATATTTAAAATTTTGTTTCCTAACATAATGGAGACATTACTTTGTACAAAATCTAAATATGTTATGGTAGGATGAACACCTTTAATTTTAATCTTTTTATCTGATGAAAGCTTTTCCCATTTTGGTAGTAAAAAAATCTTGAAAAAAGGTTACTTCTGAGCCTATATCTATTAAAGATGTAGTCGTAACAGCTAAATCCTTTACCATTCTTTCACTATAGGTGAGGATGAGAATTTGCAATTGTTTCATATTCTTTCAAGGGTAATTTTGTTTTGTTTGTCAATGAGGGAAATGCGAGTTGGTTTTATTTCACAAAATGTGATTAAACTCATTGTTAATTGTGGAGTCAATATAGCAGTCGAATTCTGAAAGGATAGAGTCAAGAGTTTTCATCATGATTCTTGATTTTTGGTTTAGGGTAGGTCTTCGAGCCTCATATCTTGAAAAATTATATTTTGGAGCTTGGCTAATTGGAATTGATAAAGTGATACAATGGCATTTAGAGACTCCTATATTTATTAGGACTTTATCTTTTATCCATTTCTGGCCGTTAGAGTATTCTAACTTAACTTTATATGTTCTATTATTAGTATTTGTTATAGTGATGGTTCTAGGATTGAATCTTGACATGCTATAACTTCTTGGTAAAGTCAGTTGATTAGAAATTCTGATTCCTCTTTATGTGTCGGATAATCTTGGTGTTTCATAGCTAGTCGATGCTTCATCATCTTCTACTAGTTGGAAATCTGTTAATACAAGGAACCTAACTTCTGAGCTAGTGGTGCTATAACAATACTTACAATTGAACAGATATACATATATATATATACACAGACACACACACATGAAAGATAGAAGGTCCATGCCCATACCTGTATTCTGTATGTCAAGTGTCCAACACAGGTACTTGAAATGAAAAGAAGAATGTAAATAATTTCGGCAAGGGCCTAACCCAAAAACCTTCCCGCCTTTAGCATTGCTCTTTTGCCACGCTTGGACATGCTAGTTGGAACGTTCTGGTCAACACCTAGGCCTGGACAGGTTTAGCCCATGCCTAGGATGGTCTGGGCCATGTCAGCACTACCCATTGTCCGCAACTGTATTCTCCATAGCCAACCGATTAAGAACATGCACAAATGCACTATTGCCTGCCTAGAATGAAACTGCATCTTTCAAGGCTTGTCAATGAATAATAATATATCAAAAACCAACAAACTCTTGTCCAATCTGAACAACCTATTTGTCAGGTCTAATTGTATTTACAAGATCCTTCCCGATAGGTATCCTTTGAAAACAGAATCCAGCCATGGGTTACTGCAGACCACAGTACCCATCATGTGCAGTGTTTCGCTATTGTGTGTTCAAAGATTTATCACTAATAACTAAACAAATAGCAAGGAACATATATGTATCCAACTGGTGTCTTGTCTCTTTACACCATTCTTCTCTGAATGCAAGTTCTTGTGGCAGGCTGTTGAACTCCTCATCGAAGCTAGTCAGAGAGTAAGATATGCTCAAACGTTGCACTGAAACTGCAGCAGCTAAACAAACTGGAACTTTATCAGAAGCCTGACAGAAGGGAGTTTCTCCCCCTTCTTATCATACAGCGAGACTGATCTGAAGCCAGGTCTAATCTCTGAGACCGGCAAGCATGTCTGCCCTGCAAAATCATCCTTTTCTGACCTGTTGTATTCCTTCACTAGAATTCGAAGCAGAGCCAGTTCTGGAACTGTTAATGGAAATGTAAATTCTTCATCCCAATGAGGCACCCAGTCGTCATCAATAATCTTCGTTTTCTTCTTGGCATAATCGGCTGGGCCCCCCATTACAGAAAGCTGTCCACACAGTTTGCTTTGAAAATGAGCATCATATTATCAATCTATCTCAAGAAATCCCCCTTTTCAAATCTTCTACTCCAGGAAAGTCAGCAACAGATCTTAGGTTCCATGTGCCACAAAAAGGAAACAAGCAATTGCGGGTACTATTTTAAATTCCTAAAGCCATTCAACTTTATGGAACTTATGTCTAACTGCACAGTTTCTAGGTTCCTAAGTCAAATGATCAGCAAGAGTGATCTTGCACAAATGTCCAGAAAGCACAACTGCATGAGTGGTCTAATTTTTATGTCAGGTCAAAATGACTAGATGGGATTTCACAAAAACCGTCAGATGTCGAACTTCGGTTGATTTCGTATGCAGTCAAAAGGCCTTGACAGAATTTTTGGCTAAGGCCTAATGTGCTTCAATTTCTTGAGTTACTTTTGGATTAGGTCATATTTTCAAGTGCTGTTAGGTCATCCAATAAGTTCTTGTCCAAAAAAAAAATTAATTAATAAAAACATAGCCAGTGTTCGCAACACAACTTCCAGATCCATTTAGTTTGGATTGGATCAAATCACGCTTGGGTGAAAATTCTGGTTTCCTCATAACAAGCATAGCTTCGAGCTGGATACCAGGTAAGATAAGTTATGCCAGGTTTTTTTTTTTGGTTGGTATAGCAATGCTTGACAGCAGTTTTGCTTCAATATTCAGTCCATACAGACACATCACTGAAACAAGGATGTCCAATCTTACAATTGATATCAATTGAACCACAAGAAGCTTGAAGCAAATTACTTTGTGAATATGGACCAAAAAATATAAAAAGCAGAGAACCAACCTTCACATAAAAATCAGGCGGAGAATATGAATCAAAGTGAGTTTTGCTAAAATCCATCCGCCATCCATCCCCCATGTATACCCTGACCTGCAAATACTGCAAGTCTCATAGCCAGCTCAACCAAAACAGATATTAGCTTATTCCTAAATTGAAGTGAAGAACTTACCTTCAAATTTTTCTTCACTTCTAAAGATGCACTAGGATCAAATACCTCATCATTTGGACCTCTCCACATCAGAAAATTAGGCTTTTTTAGGTAACCACAGCCCCCATTGGCTCTGAACATCCCATGCATTATCCAAAGAGATTTACCATATCCCTGTTATTGAAACAGATAATTAGCTAAAATGACATGACATTTGCCTACCTGCCGAAACAGGAAGGAAGGAAGGAATAATATGTACACCAGGATTGAATCAGGAGTACAGTTGCAGGAAATAGTTTTTTGTTAATTTTTATTTTCTAACCCTCACAAGTAGCATAGATATACAAGAGATGGTTGACATTGCAAGTTAGCACATGCTACATTATCAATAAACTGTACTGTCGCAAAATGCTAGCAGAATGAGACCAGCTTCAAATCTTACTTCTTTGCTTTCTAATGATCTCTGTTCCATATATCCTATCCATATGAATCTTAAACAGTTATTATCCTCTGTGTGGCAATAAGACTTGATTCAGGGCAACACATTTATGCAGGTGATTCATATAGCAGAACATAACAAACTAGGAAGGCAAACCGAAAAGACTATCAGAAAATGAATATGCTATAATGCGATAAACTTTAACCTAGTAACACTGGACAAGTCAACCTGACCAGAACCTAAAGCAAATATAGAGCTGAAATAAAGCAACCCACTTTATGTTAAATTTTAGATATCAACTGGGCTTTCAACAAACGAGTCATATATACAAGCTCAAATAAGGTTCCATACCAAAACCAATTGGCAATGGGTGGAGTAACTCACAAGCTTATATACATGCTCAAGCCCTTCAATTTTATCAATGTGGGACAACGCCCACTTTCATACTCCAACATGCCCCCTCACGTGTGGGCTACTAATAAGGCCCAACATGTACACACAATTTTAATCAAATGGGGACGGTGGCAAATCAAGATCGAGCAACTTTGCTCTGATACCATATTAAATTTTTGATATCAACTGGGCTTTCACCAAACGAGTCATGTATACAAGCTCAAATGAGATTCCATCCTAAAACCAATTGACAATGAGTGGAGTAACTCAAAAGCTTATATACATGCTCAAGCCCTTCAATTTTATCAATGTGGGACAACACCCACTTTCATATTCTTTGTATTTTTATCAATGTGGGACAATACCCACTTTCATACTCCAACACTTTAAACCCAAACCCAATTATATCTGACCTAAAACTGAGCCAATGCAAAATTTCTTGGGCAATATGGATTGCAGCTTCTTGAGAAGGTTATTAGGGAAACAAACCAGCAGAAGGTCCAAAATGACAAAAACTTGGTGCAAACCAATCTAGATATTGTACTGACATCTTTGACCTAATGCGGAGTTAACCGACTTAAACATCCTCTTAACGGGTTTATTAAAAGCTTGTTTGCTGCAAGAGACACAAATAAGAAGCTAACCTGCATGTTAAATGCAACCATTTGAGCTCCAAGCATCCACCCAACCAATGGCTTGTAGTTTGAAGATGTTATACGAGTTCCTTTAGGGTAAATTCTAAGGAAGTTTCTTTGTGTGAATCTGCAAGGAGAAGTCAAGAATCAGTTGCCATTTGCCTATAAAAGACAACTTAGTATATACTATAAAATGCACTGAATTCTTTCCTCACAAGATCAGCTCCATGATCTTCGGCTGCCTTTTCAAGGGCTGTCTCACTCAAACTAAGACGCCTTATTTTCTCTAAACCACCTTTGAGTGCTGCACTCAACCCATTCTTTGGTTTCCCAGCACGAATTGCAATCAGACGCTTGTACTCTGGTACACCAGCCTGAGTTGGTTGAGCAGAACTAACATCATTGTCACTATCTTCATCATCTTGATCACCATCACTATCTTCTGGCATTTCATCGTCAGATGAATCTTTTCCCAATTTTGAGGCTTTTCCCTTGTTATCTTTGCTCTGTTTGGCCTTAAGGTATTCTTTAGGCGGTTTGGTTGAAAGGATGATTTTGCCCTTCAGTGCTTCGGGTGAAGGGAATTCATCTATGTGCTCATTATCCGGTTGATACAGCTTCTCTCCAAATACTTCAATGACCATCTAGAAGCAAAGTTACTTGTTGTCATGGTGTGAGTCGGAAAGAAAATAGGTTCTTGGGTGGCGAGATTATGTGAGTATGAAAACTGACCTTGGCAACTTTAGTTTGAAGGTCAGGTGTAAGGTGGTCTTCTAGAGTTATTATCACTGCATATGGAGATTTAGCAAAAGCATGCTCATTTATAGACTTCAAGCATTTGATGAGCGGCACAGGTGTTGTTAAGGTCCTAAAACCAATACAAAGTTCACAAAGTTAACATAAGAATATTAACAAGTAGGAAATGGCTGGTATCTCAAGCTGCCCATGGGGGAGGGTAGTGGTGGGGAAGATTTACAGTTCGTACGACACCTTGTTCTCCTTTACAATTAACATTATGAAAGTATTCATAAGATGCCATACATCTGGCATATTGTAGCATGGGAAGCAATTATGTAAGCACGCTCCAAGAAGGAATCCTACTTATAATGTTGACATGCAATAAGGTTTTCAAATCACTGAAAATTCCATTTGGATGCACTATGGTCGGGGGTTGGGGGGGGGGGAAATAAGTTATGCATAGAATGATAACAAGGAGCATGAGCTACAACAGCATAGTGAAAATACATTATTTGAACTCATCACTTCACCTAAAGCGCCCATGTTGGATACTTTGCACATTGACATAGGTATAAGACTGACACTTGACCTTCAATCAAACACATTCAAACTTCTCAGAAAATGTGCGCGTCAAACACCAGAACACACTCAGCCACTCATTGTGGAGTCTGACTAACATAGTGCTTAAGCTTTTAAGGAAAGAGTAGAAATAAACTAGTACCTTCCATGAAGAACATCTATATCATCTCCATCAGAATTGGGCCATAAATCAAGTTCAATAACCTTCACTCCTCTCTGCAATGCCTTTATTATTGGCTCGTCACTGCAATCACTGCTGAGTTGATTCCCTGTTAAGTAGGAATTGTGACCTGTGTATATGAAATAGTGTTGCAATGGAGCAGTCATATCATGGTGCACCTGAAGAATGGCATATGTGCATCAGAATCCGAAATTTTCTCCTGATTGACTTCCAACCAGAATCAAAGCACAATCAACTTTTTCAAACTTGTACCAATCATATTAATGAAGTTCAATATGAATATCTTTACCCCCCCTGGGGTAGGGGGAGAGAAGAAGGCCAAAAGAAGGGAAATCTGAGGGATTTTGTTATTTCATGATCGCTGGCTCTCTGGGGCCACCAACTATTTCCTAATTTAGTGAACAGACCTGAACTTGTACATTTTTATGACTAAATTTTTACCCATTTGCTCACTCAAATATTTGTCTTACATTGTTATTTTGAGAATTAGTAAACCATATGTATTATCCTTTTTTGCTAATGTTCCAGAAGCGCAAAGCTCAATTTAAGCAACATCAGATGTACTAATAAAAGCACATGGTGAAAAAAGAAAGACACAATGATGCCTTGTAGCTAAAAGCCCACTTTCTCTGGAGCTTCCTAGTTCCTATTGTTCTATTTTGATTCTAAACTTCAATTACAAGTAAATAGACCAGAACGTTCCTTTCTTATGGTTCATTCTCTTTGTGTTCTTTAGTTGTTTTCCTTTGAAGTAAAAAATAAAATAAAATGTATTTGTTCAGACAAATTACAGGATCTAAATGAAGGGAAAAGGCTATCAATGAAAGCATATATCTGCATTTCAAAAATCATGAAAATATGCCGGAAACTGTTTCAGCACTCCACAAGCCTCCTCTCCAAAAACAAGGAAAAAAAAATCTAAGTATATGCATAAAATAAAACTAAAAACTTTCATAAAATTAGAACTTGACCATTTTGGTTCAGTGATTGCAGATTTAATCTCAAAATGTGATCATGAAGTATAATCGATCAAAAGGAACAAGACTCGCATCAGAATGGCTGCTGATAGCAAATGACCATATCCACTTTTGACCTTGAACTTGACCCAAAAAAATCCTCAAATATGCAGAGAACCATTACAACAATCTGCCCAATTGAGGTACTATCTCAATTTCCACGATATTTACTATCCCAATCACAAATACAAACTTAACCTTGACCTCACGGTGCCAACAACTCAATCATAACGCCTCAAAGATGCAGCAAAAGCATCCTAAAAACTCCAAGTACAGCCAGTATCTGTGAGAATCAGAACTAACATTGATCACTCACTCATTCCCTTACCATTTGCCAGAGCAAAAGGAATTCATAACAAGGTAGCCTCCCATCACAACTAAATACCCATCGAGTAATTTCTTATTTTCCCCTTCAGCATCAATGACAAATGCGTCCCAAAAAAAAAAAAAAAACACCTTCCTTTTCTGTGCTCTAAAATTACCAATTGACAAATAACCATATGGCCATTTTCCCTATAGCATCATCTTTTCTTTTTCTTCCTTTTGTGTTTTTGTTCCGGCTGCTAATTTAATCTCAAATGCCTCAAATTTTACGATTGCACAAATACCCACATCCGCTGAGTTCTCCTCAATATCACACCAAAACAAGTTCCCAACACCCCCTTCCCCGAATCCCTATGAACAATTTCCAAAATAAAAAAGAAGGCAAAGAAAAATTAAATGACGACCTCTTTCTTGATGGGGCCATTGAGATCATCAGCAAACAACAAGAAGTAGAAGAAATCCTCAAAGCACAAATCCTGATCATCCTCCAAATTCCTCCTACGGCGAATCTCATTGAGGATTCGGGCAGCGTCGGAGTCGGAGCAGCCTTCCTCCGCCTGATACTCAACCAGGAAGCGACGGAGCTGGGCGGCGTTCATGTGGCTCTGCCTATTCGTGCAGTCCGCAAATGCCTCCACCACATCCAACGATGGATGCGCCTCTTTCACCTCAAACTTCCTCGTAAATAACCCAAACATCTTGTAACTATGGGTTTCCGCCATTGTTGACTTTCTGATCAAAAATCTGGGTGATCACAATCTAATTTGTGCGGAAATTTTTCTGGGTATCGCGTATTAAGTGTGATTTATGAATGTGGGTTTCCTTCCCTCCCCCCCCCCCCCCTCCCTTTTTTTGGGTCCTTTTCTCCACCGTGAAGAGAGAGACTCGGCTTTGGAGAGAGAAAGATGGACAGTTTGCAAATGAGAATTGGGCAGTGAAGCTGATCAAGGTCGAAGCTTTGAGTTTTGATCAGTCCAACTGTGTGTTGATTCCGTTTTCCATCCGCTTTTTTCTTTGTTTCAATTTAATAATATTTATTATTGTCATTTTTAATTGGTTGACGAGTCAGGCACAGGAAATTATTTTTCTTTTCTTTTAAGAAGAGGGTGGTTTATCGTTATTATAACCGTCGGTCGTTGAACTTCGCAATAGACACGGTTTGTTTTTAGGTTTCCCGCCGGCCTTGGCAGATGAATGGATTGTTTATTACAGTAGTGGTCACGTCTTTCCATTAACTATGATGCGCGCGCTTTCTTAGAGGCATGTCATACGTTCGACCGACGTCATGATATGGACGAGCGACGAAGCTCACAGCACTTATTTAGTGATTTTGAAACTCGTTTCATGATTTTGAAATTTATATTTTATCACTTCTTTAATAAATATAATTTTTTTTAATCATTTAATAAAAATATTTATTATAAACCTACCTCATAACACATAACCTATTTTTTAAATTATTTAAAAATTATAAATTAACTCAAACAAAAGGAAAAATAAAAACAAATAATAAAAAAAATCACAAAAAGACAAAAGGGAGAGAAATGGGGGTGAGAACGCCTGTGCAAGGCTTCCCGCGTGCCCCACGCATTTTCCTTCCACTACAGCTTTTCCTTGCCTTGCATGTCACACGCGGGCCCCACATGTTGCCTTGCATGTCACCGCTGCTAGTGCTCTTAAAGAGCAGCCTCCAATTTTTATCTCATTTCAAATTTTTATTGCTGGAAGTTCATTCATACCACATAAAATTTCAATTTAGATCACCAAATAAAATATTTTTAATTATTTTTATTTTTTAATTTATATTGTTATTTATGTTTATAACTTGTAATTATTTTTTTTCAAAAATTTGAATAAATAATTTTTTTCTTGATAGAAAATTGAAAAAGTAGCTTGTAATAACTTATAATATACTAATATTTTTTTATCGACAACAACTTGATTAAGGTACGATAGGAAAGTTCAACTCGATTAAAAAACAAATACAATATGAAGGCTCGATAATAAAAAAATATAGTACGAGACTTCAACTAGAAAAAGTAATAACACGAAAGATCGACTCAAAAGAAATATAATACAAAACTTGGAAAAGCACTATACAATACTATATTTGGACCAAAATGTCACAAAAACCCAAAAAAACTCAGAAAGATATTTGGGCCAAAACAGTCAGAAAAGCTCATAAATTCGTCTTGCTTTTACTTTTTTTCTTTTTTTTCCCGAATGGACCAAAACGAGGCGTGCACCAAACACTACACTTCACACAAGGCAAAGACAAAAAAAAAGAAAAGAAAAAAGGATGCATGCTGGATCGCAGGTGCGGTCTAACACTCATGTTGTGTCATCAGGAACACCAATTGCACAAACAATGGATGGAATACCAGCCCCAACGATGGAATAAGTTCATGGGGCTGCAAGTGCTCTCCAATGCACATTAACATCACAATGTCATGCTCATGAAAATATGTAGCTTCAAAAGCGTGTTTATATTAAAAATAAATATATAACAAATACCCATTAAAAAGTGACCTTTAATAACACATATTTTTGGATATGTGTAATAAGTTGCTTCACGATAAAAACTAATGAAATGTTTATTTAAAGATTACCCTACTAGCATTTGTTAATACAAAGAATTTATAATATACCATCTTCATTTTTTTAGTTAATAAAAGTAATTCGATTTTAATTAAATAAAGGATCAAACTTTTAAAAAAGGAAAATTAAAGCACTAACAAAATGTCAGAAGAACATGAGAGTAGTTTTGTCTCAACATGAGGCGATTTCTAATTGATTTTGCGCAGGTTCCTGAGCGATCAAAAATAAAGGACATTAATCCAAAGGTAAGCAGAGCATGGCTCATTTGAATGCAGCCGAGAAGGTCTGGGAAGCTTTGAATGGTGGAGTTCAGGTGACTGATGCATGGTGAATTCCATTTGACCAAATAAAGGTAAGAAATATATGAAGATGAGCCCAAATGGATGTTGATGAAAATTAATCTCCCCCAAGAAGACCAAAAGAGAGAAAAACAGCAAAATAACAATGATAATCCAACAAGATCATAACCTCAACCCAAAATCATCCATCAAACAAGATAGATTTTTTTGTAGATTTTGTTTGAGTAAACTAGTAACAACAATAATCAAAGGAGATATATATGAGCTAAAGCTTAAACCACTACCGAGATTAAATCAACCCACCCTTTAATCCTCTAAAGCCTTAGCACCAAGGATTAGATTAAAGGGGTGAACTCAAATCACCACCCTCCTTAGATAGATAAAGAATTTAAGATTTTGAGAAAAAGCACCAATCTTCAAGCTCTCATATCAATTAACAAGTTTGTATTTTTATGGAGGTAATTGGGTCTAAAAATACTCAATTAGAGGGGGGTTAGATGTTACATTATTAGGGCAAGTGGTCCAATAGGGGGCTTACAAAATAGCCTAGAAAAATAAATCAAGATGCTAAGATAATTACAATTAAGATGAGCTATGTATTTTCCATGACTCATCCTCCTTCTCGAGAGCTTTGAGGAGGCTCCACTCCACCAATGGAGGCTCTACCACTTGAAAAATCTTCCCTTGTGTTTGTAAAATTATCCATGCTAATTAATCTCCAAGATCACAGCTATATCCTCCTTAATTAAGCCCATAATCAAAACCGTGGATTTTCCAATCCTAAATTGACCCTTGCTTGGTTACCGCTATAGACCTAGTAAAACTGACCCAAGACTCGAAACCCGAATCAAACGACTCGGACCAATACCCAACCCGACACCCGAAATATGCTCACCCGAAAGTGAACCCGAAACCTGAATTGACCCGAACCAAACCATACCCGATCCAAAATTTTCTACAAAGTTGCTTGTTTTGGCATGAAAGCGTATTTTACCAAAAATTGGTTGACCCGAAATCGACCCGAACCGAACCATGCCCGGCCCAAACTGAAATGACCCGAAATGTCATTTAACCCGAACGTGACCCGACCCGAACTTGACTCGACCCATACCCCAAACCGAATTACCCATTTTCCAGGTCTAGTTACCAGTATATAACTTTCTTAGTGGTTGGATTTTAAATGTGAATCCAAGGCTTGGTGGAAAATAAACTTCTAGGAATTTCCATCCATGTATAATTTACAAATATTGGAGCCCATTTGCTTGGTCAAACCTAAGCTAGAAGTGAGGTAAAGTGTTCTGTCCAAAACTTGAAAATGAGCTAATGAGATGGTTTTGGGAGGAATGGAGTATTTAATCTCCTTATTTAGGACTACTAATTTGCTGCACCACCCTTTCCTTTCTTACTTGCGATCTTAAAGGCCCCAAATCAATAATAACCTTGCAGCTTTAAGACTTTGTTTCCTACTTTCAAATATCATCGTTGTTTTTATTTGGGCCTTTGTTTCAGCTTGGAGGAAATTTCGATCTTCGTGGTTTGCTCCGCATCAACCTCGCCCCCTTGAAGAGGATTTGAACTCAAATCCTTACATTTGTAATCCAAGGAAACTTCTCTTGATAACTTATTGCACCCATTGAGTTTGAGAAAATTCATTGTGCTAAGAGTACTACCCTTCTTGAACATGTATGAATCATACAGGATTTAGGAGATACCTTAATGGGATGATAGATCTTTTCAACATTTATGAGTCTATTGAAAGTTTCAATATACTCATCACAACTCATCTCAAAAAGAATTCTCTCATCATTCACAAGCTTAACTTTTGGGAGACTCACTTTTGAAAGGAAAAGAGTCGAGTGATCTTTTTGTACCAATAAGGGTAAGAGTTTCACATTTGGCTTGGAAGGGAAAATGATTTCTTTGTGGAGCTTTAATTTTTGTGGGGTTTGAGGTTGAGGAGGATTTAGATGATTGAGAGTAAGATTTTGATAATGGAAGTTGGGTCTCTCATGAAAAATAATCTTGGGGCCAAATTTCAATGTCTCCGAAGAAATATATACCAAGCATCCATGGAAAACATATCATCTATAGCCTTATTCCTCAACTTGCTCATTGGAAATAAAAGTAGAGCTTCCTTAGTGATGTTACCTCAATTCTTAAATTGGGATAATGGAGAGCATAGGAGTGAGTTTGGGAAATAATAGGTAGCACAATCTCCAAGGTGGACTTTGACTCAACTTTTTTCTCCTCGAGGTCCAAAATGATCTCAATTTCTTCTTTGGCATGTTCTTAAACCTTGATAGGCTCTTCTTCTTCTTGAACTTGAACTTCCATAGTTTCTTTAAAAGAAGGAGCTAGTGTAGAATCCATTTGAATTGGAGCTTTAAGAGAGCTATCATCCATTGTCAAGCGTTATCTCACCTCATCAAATCCCAAAATAGTCTCATTTTCATCTTGAACCAATATCTTCTTTTGGATAACAATTGATTTTTCTTCCAAGAGTTCTTCTTCAATGAGTTTATATGGGTTGAATCTTACATCCATGTGTGACTTAAGCTTACTCCAAGTCTTGTTTTTGGACTTGCCTTCCGTCCTAAGGCGTTTAAACCAACAGTAGGCATAACCTTGGAGTTTTTGAGTTGCTATCAAGAAACTCTCTTCATGGGAACATTCTTTAACCTCAAAATAATCTTCAAGTGTTTGAACCCATCTCGAATAGATGGTAGGATCCAAACTAATAGCATCAAAAGAAGGAGACTCTTTCATGACCTTCTTTTTTTGAGCAATTTGCTTGCTAAGCTTTCTTACTTGAGCTTGAAGCTTAACAATGGCCCTGTGTATCTCATGGGCTCGCTGAGAAGCATCTCCCTCATTGACCATGGTTAGTGGTAGTTTATAAGGTGAAAATAGAGAAAAAAGACGAAAGCTGGGGAAGCACGAACATGCTAGGGGTGGCACAGACAAGAAATAGTGAAAAAGGGGGTGGCAAGGTTGTGCTCCATGGCACGGGGTGGCGTGCCAAATTTCTGGATCAAAATTCCAAAGTATAGGATTTTAGCATGGGCATGCCAAGTGGCACGGGATGGCAGTGCCAAATTTCTAGTTTAGTATTTTTTTTTATGGTGTTTGGCTTTTGTTCTAAAGTTAGGGACGTGTTTGGACTATTTTAGGGTTCTTTGTGGACTAGATAAGAGATTTAGGGACGGTGAAATAAAGGTAAAATGGTAGCAAAGAAGGATTGAAATTCGACTAAATTAAATACAAGATCGATGGATTTGATGCTTGCTAACAAGAAGGATCATTTCATTTGATACCAAATGATGCACGGTGAATTCCATTTGATCAAATAAAGCTGCAAAATCTATGAAGATGTACCCAAATGGATGTTTATGAAAATTAATCTCCACCAAGAAGACCAAGAGAGAGAAAAACTACAAAATAACAATGATAATCCAATAAGATCACAACCTCAAGCCAAGATCATCTATCAAGCAAGAAAGATTTTTTTATGGATTTTGTTTGAGTAAACTAGTAACAATAATAATCAAAGGAGAGATATCTAGGCTAAAGAATAAACCACCACCTAGATTAAATTAACTCACCCTTTAAGCCTCTAAAGCCCTAACACCAAAGATTAGATTAAAGGGATGAACTCAAAGCGTCACCCTCCTTAGAGAGAGAAAGAATTTGAGATTTTGAGAAAAAGCACCAAGCTTCAAGCTCTCACATCATTCAACAAGTTTGTATCTTTATGGAGGTAATTGGGTCTATAAATACTCAATTGGAGGGGGATTAGTTGTTACATTAGTATGGCAAGTCGGCCAATAGGGGGCTTACAAAATACCCTAGAAAAATAAATCAAGATGTTAAGATAATTACAATTAAGATAAGCTGCATTTTCCAAGATTCATTCTCCATCTTCTAATGAGCTTTGAAAAGGCTCCATCCACCGATGGAGGTGCCACCACTTGAAAAATCTTCCCTTATGTGTGTAAATCACCCATGCTAATTAATCTCCAAGATCACAACTATATCCTCCTTAATTAAGCCCATAATCAAAATGTGTATTTTTCAGTCATGAAGCTACCCTTACTTGGTTAACTGTCCATAACTTTCTCAATACTTGAATTTTAAATGTGATTCAAGGCTTGGTGGAAAACAGAATTCTGGGGATTTCCATCGATGTATAATTTAAAAAAATTAGAGCTGATTTTCTTGGTCAAAACTAAACTAGAAGTGAGGTGAAGTGTTTTGCCCATAAACTAATAATAAGCTAATGAGGTGGTTTTGGGAGGAATAGACTAGCTAATCTCCTTATTTAGGCTACTAATTTACCTAACCATCTTTTTCCTATTTTACTTGTGATCTTAAAGGCCCCAAATCAGTAATAACCTTAGAGCTTCAAGACTTTGTGTCCTACCTTCAAATATCATTGTTGTTCTTATTTAGACCTTGGTTTTAGCTTAGAGGAAATTCCAATCTTCGTGGTTTGCTCTGCATCAACCTCTCACCCTAGAAGAGGATCTGACCTTAAATGCTTGCATTTATATTCCAGGTATACCACTCTTGATAACTTGTTGCACCTACCAAGTTTGAGAAAACTTATGCTAAATGTACTGCCATTCTTGAATATGTATGAATTGTTGAACGATTTAGGAGATAGTCTAATGGGATGACCGATCTTTCTCAAATTTATGAGTCTATTGAAAATTTCAATATACTCATCACAAATCATCTCAAAAGAGATTCTCTTATAATTCAAAAACTTGACTTATGGAGACTCACTTTTGAGGGGAAAGGAGTTGAATGATCTTTTTGTACCAATGACGGTAAGAGTTTCACATTTGGCTTGGAAAGGCAAATGATTTCTTTGTGGGACTTTTATTTTTGCAGGATTTGAGGTTGAGGAGGATTTAGAAGATTGAGGCTAAGAGTTTGATCATGGAAGTTGGATCTCTCATGAAAAACAATCTTGGGGGCAAATTTTAATGGTCTCCCAAGAAATACATACCAAGCATCCATGGAAAACATATCATGTATAGCCTTATTTCTTAGCTTGCTCATTTGAAATATAAGTAAAGCTTCCTCAGTGATGTTTATCTTAATTCCCAAATTGGGATAATGGAGAGCATAGGAGTGAGTTCAGAAATAATAGGTAGCACAACGTCCAAGGTGGAGTTTGACCCAACTTCTTTCTCCTTGAGGTCCAAAATGATCGCATTTTCTTCCTTGGCGTCTTCTTGAACCTTGGTAGGATCTTCTTCTCGAACCTGAACTTTAACCTCCATAGTTTCTTCAAAAGAAAGAACTAGTTTAGAATCCATTTAAGTGGGAGCTTTAAGAGAGCTCTCATCTATAGTCAAACTTTCTCTTTCTTTGTGAAAACCCAAAATAGGCTCATTTTCATCTTGAACCAATATCTTCTCTTGGATAACAATTGATTTTTCTTCCAAGAGTTCTTTTTTAATGAGTTAATATGGGTTGAATCTTCCACCTATGTGCGACTTAAGCTTACTCCAAGTCTTGCTTTTGGACTTACCTTAAAGTGCTCTCTCCCTCCTAAGCATTTAAGCCAATAGTAGGTATAACCATGGAGTTTTTGAGTAGCTATCGAGAGACTCTCTTCATAGGAACATTCTTTAGCCTCAAAATAATCTTCAAGTGCTTGAACCCATCTCAAATAGATGGTACAAACTAATACCATCAAAGTAATGAGGCTCTTTCATGACCTTCTTCTTTTGAGCAATTTGCTTGCTAAGCTTTTTTACTTGAGCTTGAAGCTTAACAATGGCCTTGTGTATCTCATGGGCTTGTTGAGAAGCATCTCCCTCATTGAACATGTTTGGTAGCAGTTCGTAAGGTGAAAATAGAGAAAAAAAGATGGAAACAAAGGAAGAACAGGTGTGCTAGGGGTGGTACAAACAAGAAATAGTTAAAAAGGGGGCGCCATGATTGTGTTCTATGGCAAGAGGTGGGCATGCCAAATTTTTGTGTCAAAATTCCAAAGTGCAAGATTTTGACACGGGGTGGTAGTGCCAAATTTCTAGTTTGGTATTTTTTTTAACGGTTTTTGACTTTTGTTGTAGAGTTAGGGGATGTTTTGGGGTTGGGGATTGTGTTTGGGCTATTTTAGGGTTTTTTGTGGACTAGATAAGAGATTTAGAGAGGAAGAAACATAGGTAAAATAGTAGCAAAGAAGGATTGAAATCCAAGTAAATCAGACACAAGATGGATGGATTTGATGCTTACCAACAAGAAAAATCATTTTCCTCTGATACCAAATGATGCATGGTGAATTTCATTTGATCAAAAAAAAGTGAGAAATCTATGAAGATGAAACCAAATGGTTGTTTATGAAAATTAATCTCCCTTAAAAGGGCCACAAGGGAAAAAAAATTATGAAATAACAATGATAATCCGACAAGATCACAACCTCAAGCCAAGATTATCCATCAAGCAAGAAAGCTTTTTTGTGGATTTTGTTTGCGTAAGCTAATAACAACAATAATCAAATGAGATAGATCTAGGCTAAAGGTTAAGCCAACACCTTGATTAAACCAACTCACCCTCTAATCCTCTAAAGCCTTAGCACCAAAGATTAATTAAATGGATGAACTCAAATAACCACCCTTCTTAGAGAGGTAAAGAATTTGAGATTTTGAGAAAAAGTACCAAGCTTTAAGCTCGCATATCATTCAAGTCTGTGTTTTCATAGAGGCAATTGGGACTATTAATACTCAATTGGAGGGGGATTAGCTGTAACATTAGTGGAGTAAGTGGGCTAATAAGGGGCTTACAAAATATCCTAGAAAAATAAATCAAGATGCTAAGATAATTACAATTAAGATGAGTTGTATGTCCAAGATTCATCATTCACCGTCTAGAGAGCTTTGAGAAGACTCCACTCCGCCAATGGATGTGCCACCACTTAGAAAATCCTCCCTTGTGTGTGTAAAATCACCCATGCTAATTAATCTCCAAGATCATAGTTGTATCCTCCTTAATTAAGCCCTCATATCATTCAACAAGGTGCATGTTTGTGAGATTTTGTTGTATAGGGTGTTGATTTCATAGGACCTTTTCTCTCTTCTTTTGGTTTTACTTACATTCTTATGCTTATTGATTATTTATTTATGTGGATTAGAGGTGTGGCTACCAATGCTGACAATGCCAAAACTGTTGTGAAACATGTTAAATCTCTTATTCTGCATAGATATGGAGTGCCTACAGTAATCATTAGTAATAGGGAAGCACATTTTTGTAATAAAATCTTAGGGGCCTTGTTCGCCAAATATCATGTAGGTCATATGGTGTCTACTGGTTATAATCCCCAACAAATGGCTAAGCTAAAATCTCCAAAAAAAGAGATCAAGGGCATATAAGAAAAGGTTGTTAGGCTATACAAGAAAGATTGAAATCTTAGATTAGAATAAGCTCTCCGGTATTATAAAGTTGTATACAAGATACCCGCAAGT
This sequence comes from Selenicereus undatus, assembly GCA_017589665.1. Lineage (NCBI taxonomy): Eukaryota > Viridiplantae > Streptophyta > Magnoliopsida > Caryophyllales > Cactaceae > Selenicereus > Selenicereus undatus. The sequence goes on along the minus strand of JACYFF010031956.1, from coordinate 64,074,738 downwards.
ACCTTATAGGTTGATTTTTGGTAAAGCATGTCACCTCCCTGTGGAGCTAGAGCATAAATCATATTAGATTATGAAGCAGTGTAATTTAGATTATAACTTAGTAGGGAAGAAGCATAAGTTACAATTGTATGAATTGGAAGAGGTTCGTATGGAAGCCTATGACAACCCAGTAATTTACAAAGGTAAAGCCAAAGCTTTTCATGTGGCTCAGCTAAGTAGGAGAGAATTTCAGGTAGGTGAAAGAAAGTGGTGTTATTGAATTCATAATAGAAACTCTTTCCTAGTACACAAACTCTAGATGGCTGGGACCTTTTGAGGTGGTCAAGATTTATCCACATGGTGCTGTTTAGATTAAATCTTTTTTTACTAACAAGATTTTGAAGGTAAATGATGACAAGATAAAATATTTTTTATAAAGTAGATCAGGTATGCTTAGTGGAGGAGATCTGACTAGAGGATCCACGAGCTGCAGTTGTGTTGAGCCAATGGTAGTAAACAAAGGTGCTAGCAACCCAACATGTTTAGTGAAGTTTACATTTAATTATGTTTTATCTTCACTACTTTACATACATTAGGGATAATTCATGAATTAAGTGTGGGGGTGGGGTGCATCCCACATTTAGTTTGGTTATCTCGCATTTTTTTAAAAAAAAAAAAAACTTTTTTTAAAGTCCTTTTAGTATCTTTCTTGTAAAATAATATATGAATATGACTTTATGCTAGGCTTTCTTGCGTAATGTTTTTTTGTTTCGCTATTTTTAGTTTATTCATGTGTGAATGGAAAATTTTGAGCATGCTAACTATCATTCAGAGTAGTTTGAGTTGATACTCAAATATCTCTTTAATGAGTGAGGGCATGACCATCCATCTTATTTGATCATGTTATATGACCGCATCAGAGGCAATAACAGGACTTATTATGTTTTCCTAGACTATTGAAGTAGTAGAATACACAATAAAATTTTGACTTTTCTTATCTTATGAAAAAAAAATGTTGGTTTAAGTGGTACGACACGTATTCCCTTTAAGCAGCTTGTGTGTGGAGAAGACCTGTGCTGACCCATTTAGGGTCATCTACAACTCAAAACATACCAACAATAAATTATAGGAAAAAGAAACTGTTAGATTCCCAAAATGAGGAGAAATAGGTGGCGCAACACCTTTTCCCTTAAGTTAGGTCTTAAGTCGAGCTTTACATATGGAGTAGCCCATGTTGGGGAGTCATGCTTCTTTTGGGCTGATCGATGACTTGAACCATACTAACATACCCACACAAAAAAGGAGAGAGAGAAAAAAAAATTACAAACTCCAGCACCTCTATTTGGGTGAGTGTGAGTTAGGAAGCATTTAATTTCTAAGACCCTATATGGGCCTCGAATATATGCATGAATAAAGTCCTGAAAAGAAAGGGAGAAAAAATGCAAGGCAAATTTGGAATCAAATTTCAATTTGTTATTTCTTCTAATTCAATTGTCTCTACATCTTTATCCTACCTTGGTATTTCCTATCTTTACTTGTATAGGACCTCTTGATTGGTGCATGCATGCTTAAATGAGAATATGAGATGGATGATTATTGCTCCTACTACTTTGTTAAAGAGATGTTGCGAGACTGATGAAGAAACTCTTTCATTGCAGTTGGATGTTCAGTAGATGATCACTTAGCAGACAGGAAACCAATAAATTTCGAATCAAATTGTTTTCAAAGCAAGCTCAGTGTAAATTTCATATTTTAGGTGTGACTTTATAAGAAAGAAGGGTAGTTTTCAGGTTGAATCTTAGATTTATTTGCACGAGGATGTTCAAATTCTAAGTGTGCGGAATTTATTGAGTCATAATTCATGTATATTTTTAATAATTTTATTTGCATATATTATATATACTATTTTGTCTAATTTAGTTTATTTTTATCTATTTTTTATGTTAAGGATTCATAAAGGGAAGAGAAGAAGAAAATACATCGGAGCGCAGGTTTTATTTATTGAAGGACTTTCCAAGTCGATTCAAGTCGATCCGAAAGTAATGATTTTTGAAAAATATTTGCTTTCATAATGAGTGGCTTGAAGACTATGATTATAAGAGCACTAGTCCTAATTGGAGAAGAAATCAAAAACTTCGAAGAGAAGAAACCATGTAAAAACCTAGTTAGAGTGTTAAAGTTATATTATCACCTTCATGTCCCTTTTCTTCCAGGCCCACAAACCTCATGATTCACGCGATCTCCATCTCGAAATCTTTCACCACTTCACTCTCTTCATGCCTACCTCGTCCATGCCCATTATAATCTTCCCTCGTAACCCTTTTATCCACCCTTATGATCATAACCCACCATCCCATATATCACCATAATCATTCACGCATCGTCATCGTCAGCTTAACCATCATCACCTTTTGTCTTCAATCATCATGTGCCATCATTAGTACTCCAACACCATCAACAACCAATATCACCATCATCCTCATAGTATAATCATTTTTATTTTATTTTATTTTATTTAGTTTTTGTTAAATATGAATTGTTTGGTTAGTTTATACGTTTGAATTTATAATATGAGTGAGTAGTTTTTTTTATACGTAGCATAATCTATTTGAAATTATGCTAAAATAATTATTTTGGAACAAGTTTTGTACTTTATTACATAATTGATTTCTATTCCATGATTATATAATGGTTTGCATTTATTGTTCATGATATTTATGTTAGAATAATTAGAATCCATGCTAATTAGTTTAATATGAATTCATATGATAGTTTCAAAAGCTTAAGTACGTATAAGCTATACTTTTTTAGCTCAAGCATTACCCAAATCAATCATGGATTGCTCAAACCCATCTCTTTTTAATTAGGAAATCGTTTTAAATCTTTGTTAAGTCAATTTATTGGTAAATTGGGTACATGGTGTCATATGACATTTTTCTAACGCTTAATGCTTTAATTTGATTAAATTCTTGTGCTAGTGCTAGGCTATCAAAACTAGTAGGGTTTACATAGAATGGGACTTAAGTAAACTATAATCTAAAGAGAATGGGGAGGATCTGCTAATGGGTGTCTTCTACACTCTAACTCATAGAAAAGTCAATTTATGTATTGATGATAAATATTAATTTGCATTGGTGGATGTCTATTATACTAATTGTTTTCGTATATTTGGTATCTTTGATAATCCTTTGTTTGCTTTTAGGCTGATTTCTTTAGTTTGTCAATTTTAATCCTTAATTTTGTAGACCTTAACGACATTTTGCCCCTCCCCCCAAATAAGTAGTCTTTTAGGTGTGTATTAATAATTTTAAATTAATTATATTTTGATATTTAGTGTGGTTTAATGTTTCATATTAGTTTTCTATTCTATTTCTGCTCTTATTTAGGTTTGTAAAAAATTAGGTTTAAAACAGTTCCTTAAGTAGTTTTTTATATTTTATGCCACTTTTGGATTTATGTGGAGTCCTAATCTACTGCTATTTAATATCATAAATATTGAAAATTATTTGTTAATTTTTCAGAATTATTTTGTGAATTTGATACGTGCAGGTTTTTACTTGAATAAATCAAAAAATTAGGTTTTTATTTTTGGTTTTGTAATCCGATTAATTTTATTATTCAATTTGTAATCTGGTTTTGTAGTCTAGTTAATTTTATATTCGATTTCACATTTATTTAAGTGCAGTTTATTAGTTATCTAATTTCATATTTTATTTTCTCTCAGTATTTTCTGAAAATTTCTCTCTCTTCTCTCTCTCTTCTCTGGGCGATTGTCAGCTTGCACAGTAAGGTCTTCCTTCCCCTTTTTCACACAGAACGGTCACCTGAGTGACCTCGGGTAGCGCCCAACAGCAGTTACCGGTAGCCGGCGGTGGTGGCCCCTCGTTGACGGTGAGTATCATAGTCCCGCCCTACCTCGGCCCTTCTTCGAGCTGTCTCTGTTCTCAGGGTACACCAAGCCCTGAGTATCAGAGCCTGCAAGCGAGCCTTGAGCTTCCAGCATCCGGTCATTGGGGTCGTCCTTGAATTCTTGGGCGTTGAAGCAAAGTTTCGACCCTCAAGCTGTGTTGGAAGTGGGTTGCCGTGACAGAGTGGGAAATTGCCCTTCTTCTCTATAATCTCAGGTTCACTCTCCCTCTCCCATCTCAGCCTATTTGCTGCCTATAGATTATCTTTGCTAGATTGTTGTGTATCCTAGTGCTATTCGTATTAGTGCTTTGCCCGGGTACTGAGGTTTCAGGCCATCCCTGTCCTTGCATCAGGCGTTGGTCTGCTACCCGTTTTCAAGTCTCCCGGTCCTCTGTTTTGATTTCTGAGTTGCTGCCCGTTTTCAGGTCTTAGTTTTTTTTATTTGAGTTCTGAGTTTAGAGTAGTGAGGGTTAGATTGTTGATTGGAGTACTAAGTTCTGTGTTTTCAAGTTTCGGTCCTCTGTTTTGAATTGCGGACTGAGTTTTGGTATTGAGGGTCAGTGTTCTTGAGTGTTTAGAGGGTAGAGTTTTGCTGGAGGGTTTTGCTCGATAGAGGACCAGTGGTTGTTTGGAGGTCTGGGTCTTTTATGCTAGATTGTGTATGAGGGTCTTTATTTTTGGGTTTTTAGGTGGCATTGTACGTTTTCAGGTGGCGTGAGGGTGTGTTAAGTTGGCTCTATTTAGTTCTAATTCTAAGTAGTTCTTGTGCTAATTAGCTCGTCTTTAGTCCTCCTTTGGTGGCCCTTTTTTATCTGCTCTTGTGGCCATTCATCAGTAATTGTTTTTTGCTACTGGCCGGTTAGTTTCTTGGCTTTTTGATTGTATGCTTAGCATTATTTTGTTGTTAGTATTAGTTTTATCCTTGTTGTTAGTATCCTTGTTGCATTAGAATTCCTCCCCATCACTTTGGTGCTCCTTTATAATTTGTTGGCATTGTTAGTTACCATTTTGGCAAGTCTCCTGCCAATTTTATTTTGTTTATTAGTATTAGTTTGGTGGTATTTTTTTCCTACTATTGGTTATTGTTCTAAGTAGTTTTGATAGGTTCTACTTTTTGGTTCCTTTTACTTGGTTCAAGCCTATTTAAGATTGCTCTTTTCTTCTTCAGTCGTGCGTGGTCATTAACTGGTTTCTGTGAGTATCATATAATCGTTTGTGGAGTGTGATGTTAGCTATTTTTGGTTCTGTTGTCTGCGGTATTTATTTAAACCTATTTTAGTTTTTAATCACTTTTAGGCGTGTTGTGCTGCTGTGTTGGGTTTTGGTTCACTACTTTTAATCTCCTAAATCCCAGGGATATCTTGGTTCGTAGAGGGATGACGACAGTTGTTGGAGTTTTCTGTGTTCGTACCATCTTCGTATTAGGGTCAGCTTTTTTTAGTTAGCTTTTTTGTTTTCAGGGCTAGTTGTCCTCTTTTATCGACGTTTTGGTTACTTTTTAGCTTTATTTTTCGTGTTTATCTTTCGTGTCGTAGTACCAGTGTTTTTTTTCCCCACCTTGTGTGGGCAAGAAGTCGAAGCTAAGCCCAATCCTCGAGACCTAGGGTTTTGGTCCTCTGCTTTTATCCTTTTTCCTTGTTGTAGGGGGGTCTCTTCTGTTTTATGAGTGTTATTGTCGCTTCCTCTAGTTTTATTGCCTTTCGTTTTGGTTTTCTCCTATGTTTTATTTATTATTTAGGTTTCTTTCCCTTGCATAGTAGTCGTCTGCGTTTGTGGCGAGCTATGTAGCAGCTTCAGCCGGTCCTCTGGGGGTTAATGGGGTTAGGAGGGCTGTAGGGCTGCGGAAGGTGTGCCTAGCTTCTTGGAATATTGGGCCTCTTACGAGTGAGTCGATAGAATTAGTTAAGTCTTTGCGTAGGCGTAAGATTAGCATCGCGTGTGTTCAAGAGACGAAGTGGGTGGGTGCTAAAGCTAGAGAGATTGATGGTTACAAACTTTGGTACTCGGGGTCAATCAAGGCGAAGAATAGAGTTGGCATCTTGGTTGAGAAGGAGTTGGCAGACAGCGTGGTCGAAGTGTGGCGTAAGAGCGACCGGATTATGGCCATTAAGGTTTTAGTGGGCTCAGTTTTCATGAATGTGGTTAGTGTTTATGCACCTCAAGTAGGCTTGTCGAAGGACATTAAGAAGCTTTTTTGGGAGGATTTGGATATGGTCATCCAGGATGTACCTCGGAGCGAGAAACTCTTCATAGGAGGCGACTTTAATAGCCATATTGGCGCAGAATCAGTGGGGTTCGATGCGGTTCATGGGGGTTTTGGTTTCGGAGAGAGAAACTCAGGAGGGGTGTCTGTGCTGGACTTTGCGATGGCCTTTGATTTGCTGGTGGTCAACTCCTTCTTCAAGAAGAAGGAGGATCACTTAGTGACCTTCAAGAGTGGCTCCTGCAGGACCCAAATCAATTACTTCTAACAAGGATGGATAGCCGGAGATCGTGTAAGAACTGTAAGGTGATCCCTAGCGAGTATCTGGGAACGCAACATAGGTTACTGGTTCTGGATGCAGAGTTCAAGTGTTCAAAGAGGAAGAATAGGAGAATAGGAGACCCCAGAGTTAAATGATGGACCCTTACGAAGGAGAACGCGGGGTTAATAGCAGAGAGAATTACTGAGGAAGGAGCTTGGAGGAGGGCAGAAGATGCAGATTCAATGTGGGAGGTTATGGCAGATTGTATTCGTAGGTCGGCTAAAGAAATCCTGGGTTCTTCCAGGAGAGATGGCAACAAGATGGAGGGTGCCTGGTGGTGGAACGAGAAGGTAAAGGAGAAAGTCAAGGAGAAAAAAGAGGCTTATGTGGAGGTCATGAACAGCGGTTCAGATGAAGAAAGGGAAACTAAAAGTATTAGATATAAGCCGGCTAAGAAGGTAGCCAGGAAAGCTGTGGCGGTAGCTAAGAGCCTGGCTTTTAACAGACTGTACCATAGATTGGGGACCAAGGAGGGGGAGAATGAAGTTTTTAAACTGGCAAGGGCTAGGGAAAGAAAGACTAAGGATTTAGGTGTTGTGGGGTGCATCAAGGACGAAGACGGTAAGGTGTTGTATGAGGATGCTGAAATCAAGGAGAGATGGCAAAGGTTCTTTGCTAAACTCCTTAATGGGGAAGGGATGGGAGAAGCCTGTAGTAGGGGAGGAGAAGGTAGTGATAGGCGTATTGATCCACAAGTGTGTGGGCATATAACAAAGGATGAGATTAAGGAGGCCTTGAAGAAGATGGCGAATGGGAAGGCAGAGGGTCCGGACCAGATTCCGGTGGAAGTTTGGAAGCGTTTGGGGGACGTAGGTTTAGAGTGGCTATCAGAGCTTTTCAATGTCATTTTTAGGACCGCTAAGATCCCCAGGGAATGGAGGATTAGTACAGTCATCCCCCTGTACAAAAACAAAGGGGATATTCAAGACTGTAATAATTTTAGGGGTATCAAGCTGCTCAGCCACACTATGAAGCTCTGGGAGATGGTGATTGAGAGAAGGTTGCGAAGAGATGTTGCAATTTCAGAGAATCAATTTGGTTTTATGCCAGGCAGGTTGACCATAGAGGTGATTTACCTTCTTAGAAGGCTCATGGGTTTGTACAGGGATAGAAAGGTGGATCTCCATATGGTGTTCATTGACCTGGAAAAAGCATATGATAGAGTTCCGCGGGAAGTGTTATGGACTTATTTAGAAAAGAAATGGGTGTCGCCCTTGTATATTCGTGTGATTAAGGATATGTATAAGGGAGGGCGGACAAGTGTTAGGATGCCGGGAGGGGTCTCAAATGACTTCGCTGTTAGTTTGGGTCTTCATCAGGGCTCAGCCCTAAGCCCGTTCCTTTTCACCTTAATCTTAGATGAACTTACTAGAGGGATTCAGGATGAGGTCCCTTGGTGTATGCTTTTTGCAGATGACATTGTTCTTATCGATGAGACCAGGCAGGGGTGAATGACAAGTTGGAGAGCTGGCGGCTTACACTGGAAGCGAGAGGTTTTAGATTAAGTAGATCGAAAATGGAATACCTGCATTGTTGTTTCAGTGGAAGGATAGAAGAGGGGGGAGAAGTCACCCTGGATGGGAGACAAATATCTAAGGTGGATAAGTTTAGGTACCTTGGCTCGATCATCCAGCAAAACGGAGACATTGATGAGGATATTAACCAGCGCATAAGAGTGGGCTGGCAAAAATGGAAGTCTGCCTCAGGGGTGTTGTGTAAGAGGGTGCCCTTAGGTTTGAAAGGCAAAGTCTATCGGATGGTCGTCAGACCAGCTGTCCTATATGGATCGGAGTGTTGGCCTCTAAAAAAGACGCAGGTCCAGATGTTGATGGTAGCTGAGATGAGGATGGTCAGGTGGATGTGTGGTTTCACGAGGATGGACAGAGTTAGGAATGGAGTAATCAGGGACTTAGCTAAAGTGGCCCCCATAGAAGAAAAGATGAGGGAATCACGACTCTGATGGTTCAACCACGTCAAAAGGAGAAGTACGGCAGCACCAGTGAGGAGGTGTGAGTTGATCGACCTTCCGGATGGTAAGAAAGGAAGGGGTAGACCGAAGAAGAATTTGGACAAGGTGATTAGAGAGGACTTGAAAGTAGTGGGTCTGTCGGAGGACCTGGCTCAGGATAGGAGGCTGTGGCAGGATAGGATTAGAATCTTATATAGCAGAGAAGCGTCTCTGTAGTTGTCTGCAAGTGTTGGTAGGGGTCTGTCATGCTCGTATGCAGGTTGTGCCTTTTCTGGGAGTGACGGCAGATGCTTAACGTGGAGTGTTGAGGTACGTTCTTTCAGCTTCTTTAGCACTGTTTTGTCCTCTTTAAATGCTTTGCAAGCGCTTTCCTCTATAAAAATTTTTCTCAAAACCTTTTCGTAGGTCTCCTGGAATCAACTTCTCTATGGGTAGGAATACTGGTAGAGGTAAGGTTGCCTACAACTGGATCTTCCTAGACCCGGCGAAGCGGGACCCACACTGGGAGGTGTTATTATTGTTGTTGTATTTTCTCTTAGTATTTTCTGCAATTGTTTTTTGGTTTATTTTTCTGAAAATAATTAGATATGTCCTTGGGAGTATAAATTTAATTATATCGGATTATTAGTTAAGGTGATTTTATGTGATTTTTGGTAGTATTTTTCTATTTATTATTTTCTTTTTTAATTTTCAGTTTAATATTGTGTGATTATATTTGTTTTTACGTTTTTTTAGAAAATTTAGATTAGGTATTCAATGTTTGATTTCCGGAATTAGGCTTGGAATATTTTTCCTCCTTAGTTTGAATTTATTAAAAGGAAACTAAAAAATTGAAAGTGGGTAATTTAATTAGATTTAAACTAGCTTATTATTATATATTTCCTCATAGATTTGATCCCTACTCCCTTGTGTTGTATTCTAATTTATTAGCCTAATTAGTGGTTTAATTTGTAGTTGTACAACAAGCTTTACAATTTTTTGTGCTATTATAGGGGAAAGAAAGTGAAATCTTTAGTTTTTATCGTTTTATTTTACCACTTTTGTTATTTTGTTTTGATTTTAGTATTTTATTTTTGTAGGTTACTTTCGTTTATGAGATTGACCAATGGGGAAAAAGGAATGTACATTTTCAGGAGTTTGAAAGAAAAGTAAGTGATTATAGATCTGTGCGTTCTAAATCGGTAAGTTATGAAGACATTAAAGTTGAAATGACTACTTTACATGAACTTGTTGCACATAACTTGGAAACAAAACATTTGCCTATTACTTATCCTGTGTTAGACTGACTGCTTAAACTGAACTCTGAATTTTTAAATTGTTACCTAAATTTCATAAACTACCTGGTGAGGATCCATATCTTCATATTAGTGAGTTTATTATTACATGTTTGACCATTCAACTTGAGGGAATCACTTAGGATCAAATTAGGTTGAAAGTCTTTATTTTTCACTCTAGGATAAGGCCAAATACTAACAATATTACTTTCCCCTAGTAACATTCACTACATGGACTCAAGTTCATAAAGCATTCTTAGAAAATTTTGTTCCTGCATCTAAGGATTGGACCCATTAGAAAAGAAATATGTGGCATTAAACAAATGACTGGGGAAACTTTTCATGAGTATTGGAAATGTTTTAATAAATTATGTACTAATCGTTCCCAACATCAAATTTCTGAACAATTATTGATGTAAAATTTTTATGAAGGTGTATTTCCTATAGAATATGGTAGATGTCGTTAGTAGGGGGAACAGGGCTTTAATTAATAAGACTCCAACTTAGGATAGAAAATTGTCTAATATTATGGCCTAAAATACTCAACAATTTGGAACTAGGGAAATTCAATTTTGGAAGGTAAATGAGCTTAGTTTAGGTTCATCTGTGGAGACCCTTTTGTCTCACATCATTGCTATGATGAACAAACTTGTCACTAGAGGAGTTCAGAAAGTAGCAATGTGTGGCATTTGCTATTCAGATGGGCATCTTACTGATTCTTACCCTACACTTTAAGGGGGATGTGAATGCTATGTTATCTAACTAAGGTTAAAGGAAGTATGACCTATACTCCAACACTTATAATGAAGGATAGAGAGACCAAGCTAATCTTAGGTATGGACTTAGGAACAACCCCCTTATTTTAACCAACCACCATGTCAACCTTCTACTCAAGGTAGAACAAATTTCTTTTTTAGCACAAGTCATAAAATAGATGGGTGACTACAAAAAAGAGAATGACGCTAGGTTTTAGAACATAGAGATAACTCTTAAACAAGTCCAAGAGCAACAAACTACTACAAATAACATAGCTAGCAACCCACTAGCCCAGCCACAACATAGGTTACCATCTCAACCTTTTGGAAACTTAAGGGAAAATGTGAGTGCCTTGATGCTTAGGAGTGGGAAGGAGTTAAAGGAACCTAGGAAGAGTAGTGAGGTAGAGTAAGAAAAAGAGGTCAACGAGTCTAAGCCTGACCAAGACCAAGATACCACTCTTAGAAATGTCTAGAAAGGTAGAGATCAACATTTCACTTCTAGATGCCATTAAGTAGGTGCGTTGTTATGCTCAATTCCTTAAAGAACTTTGTATTGCAAAATATAAACTGAAAGGAAACAAAAAGATAAGTGCAAGGGAAAATGTGTCTGATGCTCTCTAAAAGAAGCTTCCACCTAAATGTAAGGACCCAGGTGTATTTTTTATTCATTGTAAAATTGAAAATATTTTCTTTGGTATAGCCATGCTTGATTTAGGAGCTTCCGCAAATGTAATGCCTAGATCCATTTACTAAATTTAGAAGAGTTAAAGAAAACCGGTCTAATCATATAATTAGCTGACATGAGGAATGCTTACCCTAATGGAGTCTCAGACTATGTCTTAGTCTAAGTCATTGAGCTTCTTTTTCCTACTAATTTTTATGTATTGTACATGGGTGATGCATTCCATGACATTTTGATATTGCTTGGTAGATCATTTCTTGAAACATCGATGACAAAAATAGATGTGCATCAAGGAATACTGACTATGGAATTTGATGGAGAAGTTTAATATTTTGATTCCATGAGATTTCCTACTGATGTGAATTGTCTTTGTGCACTCAATGTGATTAATGAATAATCCCATGATGTTTATGAATTGTCTCATAGAGATAAACTGCTAATTGTGTTTGCTTAGGGTTTGGATCAGTTTGTATTTCAAAGTGTGGCTTGCCTTGCTGATAATGAGTTGGCAGACAACATAAAGTCTTTCTTGGAATTGCATTTAATTGATAGACCTAGGAAGCTAGAATTGCCTCAAAGTCACACAAAGTTGCTACCCTAATGCATTTCACCCTATAAACTAAAATTGAATCCATTACTTGAAAATATTAAGTATGCTTATTTAGGGGATGATGAGACCTTACCTGCTATAATCTCTAATGCACTTACATTTGAATAAGAGGATAAACTTATTAGGTTCTTACAGGACATATTGAAGCATTAGGGCAGACTTTAGCATACCTTAAAGGACTTAGCTCCATATTATGTTCACATAAGATCATCTTAGAGTTAGATTCTAAGCCTAAGATAGACCCTTAAAGGAGGTTGAACCCACCTATGATGGAGGTTGTTTAAATAGAAATCCTAAAGTGGTTAAGTTGGAGTGATATACTCCATACTTGATTTTAAGTGGGTTAGTCCAATTCATGTGGCTCCTAAAAAGGGGGGAACAACAATATTTCAGTGCAACAAAGGTGACCTAGTACGTACTAGAGTCCAAAATAGCTGGAGAATGTGCATCAGTTATAGAGAGCTAAAAAAGGCCATAAAGAAAGACCATTTCCCACTGCCCTTCATGGATCAAATGTTACAGAGATTATCTGGAAGTCACACTTTTGCTTTCTAGATGGATATTCAAGTTATATTCAGGTCCCTATAGCTCTTAAGGATTAGGAAAAGACCATTTTTACTTGCCCTTTTGATGCTTAAGCTTTTAGAAGGATGTCATTTGGTTTTGTAACCCTCCTGCTACATTTTACAGATGCATGGTGGCCATTTTTTCTCGTTTTGTCGCCAAAATTATGGAAGTTTTCATGGATAATTTTACTGTACATGGTGACTCATTTGATGAATGTTTGCATCATCTTACTTTGGCACTTAAGCGTTGCATTGACACTAATTTGGTACTTAATTTTAAAAAGTGTAATTTCATGGTGGAGGATGGGGTGGTTCTAGGTTATCTAGTGTCATCCAAGGAATTAGAGGTTGACAAGGCTAAAGTAAACATCATTCAATCATTTCCCTATCAACGGAGTGTCAAGGAGGTGAAGTCCTTTTTAGGTTAAGTTGGGTTTTATAAAAGATTTATCAAGGATTTTTTTGAGACTAACTCCCCTTTATGTGTTTTACTTACAAAACATGCTCGACTTAATTTTAATGAAGATTGCATGAGAGCTTTTGACCAATTAAAATTGTAATTTACGACCACTCATATATTACAACCCCTTAACCGTGCGTGATCTTTATGATTGATGTGTGATCCTAGTTACAAGTTAGTAAGGGCAGTCTTATGTCAAAGAGTAAGGAAGGTACCTTGTATGGTCTATTAAGCTTCCAGATTTTAGACACAATACAGTGTCACTACACACTATTATACAAAGGAAATGCAAGCTATTGTTTTGCCTCTTAAAAAGTTTCATCCTTATCTGTTATGCAATAAAGTTACTATTTATGCTAATTATTCTGCTATGAAACATCTGTTAAGCAAGAATGACTCAAAATCTAGATTGATTATATGGGTCTTACTTCAGTAAGAATTCCAATTAGATTTTAAAGACAAGCAAGTAGATGAAAATTTAGTAGCCGACCATCTAAGTAGGCTAGAAAATGGGGAGAGTGGTAATCCATTTAGTGATTGTTCCTAATGAGACTTCATATGTTGTCACTGATACGTTGCCTTGGTATGCTGATATAGTTAATTACATAGTTACTAGATTTTTCTTAAAGACTTATCTAGAACCCAAAAGAGGAAGATAAGAGCCCAGTCTAAATATCATGTTTGGGATTAGCCATATTGATGGAAATTTTATTGAGATTAGATCATAAGGTGTTGTGTAGATGACATTGTATTTTATTTTATTTTAACTTTCTATCACTCTTGTGGAAGTAAGGGATATTTTAGACCCAAAAGAAAAGCACCCAAAGTTCTTGAATGTGATTTTTATTAGTATACAGCTTTTAGAGACGCCTATGAATTTTGCAAAAGATGCAATGCGTGCTAGAAGACATGTAATTTATTTAGAAGGAATCACATGTCTCTGCATAATGTGCATGTTTGTGAGATTTTTGATGTTGGGGTGTTAATTTTATGGGACCTTTTCCCTCTTCTTTTGTTTTGAATTACATTCTTATGTTATTGATTATGTATCTAAGTGGGTAGAAGTTGTGGCTACTAGAGCTTATAATGCTAAAACTGTTGTGAAACATGTTTGCCTGAAGCAGTCATTACTAATAGGGGAACACGTCTTTGCAATAAAACCTTAGGTGCCTTGCTAGCTAAATATCATGTAACTCATATGGTGTCTACTGTTTATCATCCCCAAATAAATAGCCAATCTGAAATGTCCAATAAACAGATCAAGGACATATTAAGGGCCTGTTTGGTTCACTTGGAGTGGAATGGAATTGAATGAAATTTGAAATCTAGAAGGAATGGAATGGAATTTGATCCTTTGAAACCATGTGTTTGGTTTAATAAAGGAATGGAATCAAATTTTTTATTTTTTACCTTTTTATATTAATATTAATATTTTTAATCTAAAAAACCTATTATTAGGCTCTCTTCTTTTCGTGGCTAAATTTTTTATTTTTTACATTTTTATTTTTTATTTTTTATTTTTGTATTTATTTTTTGTTTAATTTTTATTTTTTATATTTTATTTATTTTTTATTTATTTTTATTTATTATGTATTTTTCATTATTTATTATTTATTATTTATTTATCATTTATTTATTTATTTATTTTTATTTACTTTAGATTTTCTAATTTTTTGTTATTTATTTATTTATTTATTTATTTATATTTGTTTTTACTATTTATTTGTTTATTTATTTATTATTTTTAATTATTTTTTTACTTGTTATTTTTTTATTTTTTATTTTTTATTTCTTTGAATTTTCTGTAGGTTTTTTGGAATAAAAATAAAAAATTTAAAAAATTAAATACAAAAAATTTCAAAATTTCAAAATTAAAAATTAAAAACAAAAATAAATAAATAAAAATTAAACACAAAAAATAAAAAATAAAAAATAAAATACAAAAGATAAAAAGAAAAAAAAACAAATAAATAAATAATTTAGAAATTAAATGTAAAAATAAAAAAATAAAATAAACATTAAAAAATACAAAATACAAAAAATTAAAAATTAAAAAACTAACAAATTAAAAATTTAAAAAATTAAAAAATTTAAAAATTTAAAAAAAAATTAAGTACAAAAAATAACAAAATAAAAAAATAAAATACAAAATGAAAATTAGATAAAAATTACAAAATTAGAAAATTACAAAAGTACAAATATTCAAAAATAAAAAAATAAAAAAATTCTAAAGTATGATAATTTACAAAAAACGTTATATAGTAAACTTTTTGGTGCAAGAAAAATTAAATCTCACATGACACTTTACAAATAAATAAATAAATAAATAAATAAATAATTATTATTTTTAATTAAAATGGGGAATGAGATTTGAAACCCTCCCAAAATGGGGGGAATCAAGTCCCACTAGAATGGGGGGAACTTGAAACCCTTGGGTATCAAGTCCCATACACTTGGAGACTCAACCAAACAATGGGTATGAGAACTTGATACCTAAAGGTATCAAGTTCCATTCCTTTTCCTCCAACCAAACAGGCCCTAAAAAAGGTTATTAGGCCAGATAAGAAAGATTGGAGTCCTAGATTATATGAAGCTCTTTGAGCTTATAGAATTGCATACAAGACACCTATAGGTATGTCACATTATAGGTTGGCATTTGGTAAAGCATGTCATCTCCCTATACAGAGCTAGAGTATAAATCATATTGGGCTATAATTTAGATTATGACGTAGTAGGCAGGGAGCGTAAGTTACAATGGCAAAAATTGGAAGAGATTCATATGGAAGCGTATGATAACTTAGTGATCTACAAAGGTAAATCCAAAGCTTTTTCATAATGTTAAGCTTAGCAGGAGAGAATTTCAGGTAGGTGAAAGAAAGTGTTGTTATTGAATTCAAAATTGAAAATCTTTCCTAGTACTTAAACTCTAGATGGTCGGGAACTTTTAAGGTAGTAAAGACTTGTCCACATGATGCTATTAAGATTAAATCTTTTTCTACTAACAAGATTCTGAAGGTAAATTGTCACAAGGTAAAAGCATTTTTATGAAGGAGATCAGGTATGCTTAGTAGAGGAGATCCGATTAGATGATCCATGAGCTGCAGTTGTGTCAAGTTAATGACAATGAATAAAGGCGCTAGTTGGGAGGCAACCAATGGTTTTAAGGAAGCTTACGTATAATTATGCTTTATCTTCATTACTTTCATTATTTTGCATGCATTAGGGATGATGCATGAATTAAGTGTGTGTGTTTTGGGGGGGGGGGTGTTCATCCTACATTTAGTTTGGTTGTCTTGCATTTTTTTAGCAAAAACAAACCAGACAAAAGACTTTTTATAGTCCTTTTAGTGTCTTTCTTGTAGAATAATGCATGAATATGAGTTTATACTAGGCTTTCTTAATTTTTTTTCTGTTTACTGTTTTTAGTCTATTCCTATATGGCTCGAAACGTTTAAGGATGCTAAATGTCATTCAGAGTAGTTTGAGTTGATCCTCATGTATCTTAAATGAGTTATAGTCATGACTATCCATCTTATTTGATCATATTATATAACCGCATCAGAGGAATTAAAGGAACCTACTCTATTTTCTTGTACTATTGAATTAGTAGAATACTCTTAAAATTGTGACTTTTTCTTATCCTGTAAAAAAAAAGAAAAGAAATGTTGGTTTACCAACTTAGGTTCATTCAAGTGGCACGATACTTGTTCCCTTTAAGCTGCTTCTGTATGGAGAAGACTTGTTCTAGAAGGGTTAACCCCATTTAGGGGCATCTATAACTCGAAACATGCCAACAGTACCTTATGAGGAAAAAAAACTATTATATTACCAACATGGGTAGGAGTCGGTGTCTTGACACCTTTCCCCCTTAAGTTAGGTCTCAAGTTTAGCTTTATGTATAGAGTAACCCACGTTGGGAGAGTCATGCCCTTTTTTGGCCGATCAATGATTCGAACCATACTAATGGATAGAAAAGAAGAGAGAATAAATTGCAAACTCTAGCACCTCTATTTGGGTGAGTGTGAGACATGGGGCATTTAATTTCTTAGACCCTATATGGGCTTAGAAAATGTGTGTGAATGGAGTTTTGAAAAGAAAGGAAGAAAAATGCAAGGCAAGTTTAGAATCAAATTTCCTAGTAAATTGGTTACAAGGTATCAAATGATGTTTTTCTAATGCTTAATTAGGCATGGCAAATGGGTCGGATACGGGTCGGGTTTTAGTTCGGTTCGGATCACTTTCGGATCAACTATGTTTGGGTCGAGTTTGGGTTTAGTTTGGGTTTGGGTCACTTTCAGGTCAACCATGTTCGAGTTGGGTTCAATTTGGTTCGGGTGAAGTTCGGGTTCGGGTCACTTACGGGTGCCATGTTCGGGTCGGTATGGGTTCAGTTCGAGTGGAATTCATGTCGGGTCAATTTCGTGTTGTTTACTGTAGCGCGGTTCGGATCAGGTATGGGTCGAGTGTAATTTGGGTCGGGTGGGACTCAGATCAATGTTTGGGTCAATATCGGGTCAGGTGTAAATCAGATTGAGTATAAATCTAGTTGAATTAATTTCGAATCATTGTATGTTTTTAATGTAGTCATCTTTAGTTCTTTACTCTTAAATTGTATTTAAAAGATAAAAACTATTTAATTAGACAAACTCATTTATTCTATATTCCTCTTTTAATTCATACATTAATGATTAATTGATTATACATCTGTTTTTTATATTTAAAAAACTTCTTTTTACTTGTATTGTAATTGTGTGTATGTATGTGTGTGTGTGTGTGTGTGTATAATGGAAAATTATATGGAGTTAGTTGTAAATTTACTAAGAAAGTTAGTAAATTACAAATAAAAGTATACAACTCATCCCTAACCTTATATTAGGCGCACCTTATAATTATCCAAAGGATTATGAGTCACTAAGCCAAGTTTCAAGTATCTAAATTGAGTTCATGCGATGACAAAATAAGTGAACCAACCTAACGCAAATCATTTACCAATGGTCTCATTTGTGATGCCCAATATCAAAATATACCTTGAAAAATGAAAAAAAAAAGAAGAAAGAAAAATACAAAATTTTTATTTAGACCTCGGTGTTGGTTCATAACTTCACATTTGTCATATTTGGAGTTGGTAAATAGAAACAGGTTGGTTCAAGTCGACATCTTCAGTAGTCAAATCAATGTTCTTTGATAGTTCGTTAAGTAATCACATTGCATACATCAAAATTCAAAGATTTGTCTTTATGAGATTAACAACTTGATTTGCATTTACTCAATGCGCCAAAACTAAAAAGTCACGGCAATATATGAGTATGAGTCAATTAGCATTACGTTTATGTGATAGTGAATGCTTGTTATCGACACTTAAGACTTGGAATCTAATTGTCCAAAATTCAAATGTATCACATTATTATGAGATCATATGCAAACATACATTCTTGAATATGATTATGTAGAATTAAACATGTTATGAAGATGATTTAGAATCATAGATCAATAGTGTTGTATATTTAACAGTAGTCACATAATGATATTATAAATTTATAATCATAGGGTGTACCTCATTAGGTCATTAAGTGAATCAAATAGTAAAATAGGATTGCTAGATCTTAATAAGTTTAATAAATTGTTAATTATACTTATCTTTTCTTATTTCCTATTGTGATAAAATATTTTTTCTCTTATATTTTTACTACATATCTATCAAATTAAAAACTTAAAACTATCAACTATTTTATTTTTTCCTCTTAAATTTTTAATTGATTTCATTTGTAAAAATTCCCTCTTAAGTTATTTTTCTTTTCCCACCTAAACTAAACTAATTGAGTTTGAAATTTTCAAAATTCCTCCCAAAAGAGAAAAGACTAAACCCCCCCCCCCCAAAAAGTGACTATTTACTACTCCTCATAATCTCATTGCCTAAACCTTTAAATTTTAGATTGGCATCCTTGGAGGCTTGGAGGCTTATGTGCATCTCACTAATTGAGCTTGGAGGCTTGTGTACATCTCACTGCATCCAGTAAAAAGGAAATTTTGGGCTTAGTTTTCTCATCTTCTTTGTGCATTTCAATTATCCTTATTACATTTCTCACTTATTATGAGGGGATGTGATCAATGGTGTTGTGCTCACTTGTTGCCACCTAAAATTACTAGACTCTCTATTTTGAAAGTGGCTAAATATTACGGGTCTCTAGGAGCTTTTCTTTTAGACCTTAACAATGAAAACTAGAGAATTAGGAATAGTTTTGGGGTTGACTGGTTATGACTTATGGGTATCCTTTGATTCGATTATATTCGGGTCCAGTATACTCGAGTTTGACTTTTATTTGAGTAAAATTGAGTCGGTTAAGAATTAGATCGGTTTTAAATCAGGTGTGGTTCGGTTTAGGTTCAGATTGTCCATTTTCGGTTCACTTAAGGTCAGGTCACTACAGATCGGGTTTGAATTCGATCGGGCCATTTTGGGTGTGAGTCATTTCAGTTCATTCTACAATTTGGGTTTCGTTCGGTTATGGGTCGGTTTACTTCAGGTGTTCGAGTCCAAATCGGTTTAACCCATTTCGGGTGTCAGTTCGGGAATGGATCTGGGTCAGTCAGTTCGGGTTTCATGTCTTGTGTCAGTTTTGCCAGGTCTATGCTTAATGTTCTAATTTGATTAAATTCTTGCGCTAGTGCTAGGGTTACTAAAACTAGTAGGATTTATGTTAGGGCTAGACCTAAGTAAACTATAATCAAAGGAAAAATGGGGAAGATTCACTAGGAGGAGTTTACTATAATCTAGCTCATGGAAAAGTCAGTTTGTGTGTTGATGATAAATATTAATTTGTATGGTGGATATAGATTATACTAAGTCTTTTCATATATTTGGTATCTTTGATAATATTTTGTTTGCTTTTTTTTGGGATTTCTTTAGTTTGTAAATTTTATTTCTTAAATTGATAGACTGTAGTATTAAATTACATTTACCCCTACAAATGAGTAGTCTTTTAGGCATGTCTTAATAATTTTAGATCAATTACATTTTGATTTTTAGTGTGGTTAAATTTTTAGATTAATTTTTTGTTCCTATTTTTGCTTTTATTTATCGATTTGTTAAAAATTAGGCTTTAAATAGTTCCTTTAGTGTTTTTTTCCCATATTTTATGCCACTTTCAGGTTTAGATAAAGTCCTAATCTACTTCAATTTAATTTCAAAATTGTTGGAAATTATTTGATATTTTTTTTCAAAATTATTTTGTGAATTTGATGTGTGCAAGTTTTTACTTTAATAAATTAGAAAATTAATTTTTTAATTTTTAATTTTATGTTTTTAGAGTTTGATTATGTCTAAAAAATTACTTTTTATGATCTGGTTAATTTTATTATTTAATTTCACATTTATTTAAGTGTAGTTTATTAGTTATTTAACTTTAGATTTTATTTGCTATTAATATTTTTTGTGATTATTTTCTATTTTATTTTTCTGAAAATAATCAGATATGTCCATGGGAGTGTAAATTTAATTATTTGTGTATTAACAGTTTAGTTATTTTTTATGATTTTTGCTTGTACTTTTCTACCCGTTATTTTCTTTTTTAATTTTCAGTTTAATATTGTGTGATTATTTTTGTTTTTACATTTCCAAAAAAATTAGGCTAGGTATTTAATGTTTTATTTCCAAAATTTGGCTTGGAATATTTTGGAGTATTAGTGATTAATTTTTCATATTTTTTCCTTGCTTAGTTTGTATTTATTAAAAGGAAAATAAAAAATTGAAAGCGGTAAATTTAAATAGATTTAAACTAGCTTATTATATATTTTCTCGTGCATTCAATCCCTACTCCCTTGTGCTATATTCTAATTTATTAGCCTAAGTAGTGGTTTAATTTGTAGCAGTGTGAGAAGGTTTACACATCTTTTAAGGAAAGGATTTCATATGCCAGGATACTCATTGAAGGATATGTTTTTTTTGAGTTCCCAAAAATAGCTCAAATTAAAGATTCGTTCCAGCAGATGGTGCGTCAAACTGTCAAATGAAAGTGGGTTCCCTATTTTTGCAAGAAATGTAAGAGGTTGGGACATGTGGCAGAGCAGTGCAATATGATGATAAGGGATAAGGTTTGGGTTCCTAAACTGCCTCGGACCTAAGAGAGGCAAATTGGTCATAAGACAAACTCTAGTCATAACAATGAAGCTAATAAGACTATTAATGTACAAGTAGAGAATATAGATGTTGTGATAATTACTCCTGTACAAGAGATTCATATATCAACAACTAGATCGATCTCCAATTTAAAAGAAGATAGCTAGGAAGGGTATTGTCTCTAGACTAGTACTAGATGCTGAGCCAAGCAGTGGTACTTTAGGCAATAAACACCTTGTTTTATCGAATTCCTTTAGTGTTGTGTCTGCCATAACTAAACAGGCTGGGAAAATTGGTGATAATCTGGGGAATCATGATAAAGCAAATAGTATGGGGAAAGCTTTGGGAAGACCAATTCCTATATGATTATTACTTGCTGGAATGTTAGGGGTGTAAATGACCCTGTGAAGTAGGAGGAAATCCAAAAGGTAATAGTCAATCATAAGTCTGTGGTTTTTTGCTTAGTTTAAACTCAAGTTAAATAGCATAATGATACTAGCATTGTAAGAAGATTATTTCCCCATTACTGCTTTGTTGCAAATTACACTTACTGATATAATGGTAGGATTTGTTGCAGTCTTGCTTAAGTTTTTCTAAGGAGGTTATGATTAGTCAAGCGGTCTATTGACATGTGAGTGGATCTCGAGAATATTTTCCTGGGTTTATCTCTTTTGTGTATAGGTTTAATTTTGCTATCTTGAGGGAAGAATTGTACCCTGCACTAGATAGCTTCCAGCCTAGTTGTCATTGCTACTTTTGGGAGATTTTAATGTGGTTTTAAGAGGGAGGAAAGAATTTCAAGGGTGTCTATTAATCGGAAGGAAATAGATGGTTTTGTTGATTGTTGTGATACGAACTAAATTAGTGATGTGTGAGCATCCAGTCATTATTTCATTTAGTCAAATAAGCAAGAGCGCTTTATGAGAGCTTGATCTAAACTTGACAAAATTATGTTCAATGTTGCTGCTATCGTGAGTAGCTAGGATTTTGTTGTGAAGTTTAAGGCTCCTGTAGTTTCAGGCCATTGTTTTCTATGGCTCAAGTTAAGGATGTGCTTAAGGATTGGACAAAACCTTTTAAATCATTGAATATTTAGGCTATACATCAAAATCTTGAAGGTTTGGTTCATGATGGGTGGTTTGTTGAGGTGGCTGGGCATTTGGTGTATAAGATTGTTATGATCATGAATCTCCTTAAAAAACAATTCAAAGGATTTCATGCTCGTTCTTATAAAGGTATTAGTGAGATGATCATGGGACTTTATCGAAGACTCATTGATACTCAGGAAGCTATGCATATTGATCTTGTATCCACTTTTTTTGCACTAATAGAAAAGTATCATTCAGGAGGAGTACACTAGACTTTTTCATATTGAGAAGATCATCCTGAAGTAGAGAGCAAAGAGAGATTTTTGAAAGAATGGGATGATAATATGGTTATTATCGTGTCATTATCAAACAAAAGAAAAGCCAAAACTCTATTCATAAGGTTGCTGATTTTGAAGGTAAGCAATGTGACATTGCCAAAGCTTTAACTTTTTTTTTTAAGAATTTACCTCACACTTTAAGGCCCATTCAGCCTCTAGATATTAATTGGATGTAGTGTGGTCCTCTTTTGACTCTCAAGCAACATCAAACTTTGCTTCCCTTTTTACTACTGAGGAAGTTTAGGATACTTTTTTTAGCATTGAGGATGACAAAGCACCGAGACTATTTGGAGTTCCTTTCACTTGGTAAAATGCTGAAGCAGTTGAATAGTACCATGCTAGTGCTTATGCCTAAAAAACCTAATGCTACTTCAATTATAGATTATAGGCCTCTTTCCTTATGTGATATAAGTGATATCTAAGACGTTAGAAAATGGACTCCAGCATGTTCTCGCTGACTTGATTAATATTAAGTAGTTGGAGAGCTTTTGTGTATAGGAGGGCTATGACTGACAGTATGATGTTACCTAATTTCTTGGTGTAACGTTATGAGAGAAAGGGGCGTCACCTAGAGTTATGATCGAGATTGACGTGAGGAAGGCCTATGATTATGTTGACTGGAGTTTTCTCAGAAACATATTGGTTGCTTTTGGTTTTCTAAAGGCTTTCTCAGAAAGGGGCCTCTTAGTTAATATAAATGGAGAACTCTAATGATTTTTCTTAAGTGTTAGGGCTTTGAGACAGGGAGATCCTTTGTCCCCATATTTATTTGTTCTCCATATAGAAGTTCTATCTTGGGGGGCTTCCTTTGGCTTTTGTTGAAAAAGAGTTTCATTTGCTTCCTAAATGTTATTGGATTGAGCTTATGTATCTTGCATTTTGCTAATGTCCTATTGTTAGTTGCTAGAGGGGATAGGGGTCTGTTAAGGTACTTTGAAAGTGTAATCAGAAGTTCTCAGACATGTTTGGATTGTATATGAATGCCAACAAGTTTGATATTTATTTTTGGGGTGGTGTTGAAGATGTGAAGTAGAGTATCTCGCAAGATGCATGCTTTTCCATTGGCACCTTCCTATTTAGATAACTATACATGCCATTGTCTGCAAAAGGATCATCCATGCTATGTGCCAACCTTTTATCGTAGGAGGGTTCTCACACATTCTATTATTTAAGGCACCATAAGTTTTTGTCTACGGTTTTCTATTTGTGTAAGTATACCCTAGCTATGCTTGAATCTTTATGTTGTCAATTTTTATGGGGTGAAAGTTCTGACAAGAGGAGAATGGCTTCAGTGAGTTGGAAAATGGTGTCTAAGACACTACAAATAGGAGGGCTGAATTTTAAGGAGTTGTTGAGTTATAACAAAGCTTTTTGTGCTACATGGATATGAAAACTTGTTCACGGACATATTGTCTTCATTGTTTAGAATAAAGCATATCTACTGAAAGATAATGATGTGTTTTATGTTTAGGAACTTACCAATGATGATTGGGGTTGGAAAATAATTCTAAATCTTAGGAATAAGATTAATCAACTCATTGGAGGGGCTAACCAATTTAGGTAGTAGTTCTGAGAGAGTTGTAAGTTTCAGATTAAGCACTGCTACTCCCTTTTCTGCCCAAACAGTTAGACAGTGCTCTAGTGGAAGGTTATACGGAGGAGTTGTGCATGAGATAGGCATTACTTTGTGTTGTGGCTTGCTATTCATATTAGACTATTAACTTGTGAAGTGTTGACCGCTCCTGACTTGTGAAGTGCTAAGCAGAAAAGAGTGCTAGTGGATAATAAATGTGTTTTTTTTAGGTTGATGAACCTAGGCAAGACTACTGTGTTTATTAGTTCAATGTAGTTTTACATATGAGTTTTTGTGTTGCTTACTCCAATGGACAAAACTTCCACTAAGATGCTAGTCTTTTAAAAGAAAGGTCAAATGGTTTGATACAAGATGTAGGGGGGCTTTAAAGGCATGTAAATGGTAGAAGACTATCTTAGCAGGTGCAGTCAACATGATTTCATAAGAGAGGAACCTATGGAGATTAAAATGTAAAAGTAGAAGTTGTGCTATTTAAATTAAATCATTGTAGTATATCCTATGTGTAAGAGCTTAATGTTTTGCATCAGATTGGCATAAATTGGTTGTATATTGATTCTGATACCTCCTGTATTGCTCTTCTAAGAAGGGAAATGAAATGCTAATTATTACCTTTTCCAAAAAAAAAAAATTTAATCATAGCAAATGCTTAGGTGAGCTAATTAATGCTTGTAGACTTTTCACATCTAACTATTAGCTACTTCTCCAAAAAAAATTAGAACAAAGATCAAAGTTTGGAAGAGTAGACACTTATCCTATGCTGGTAGAGTTATTTTAATCAATAATGTGTTGATGTGAATATATAATTTTCATGCTTCCAATTTAATTCTACTTAAGAAAATTGTTAAGCAAGCAGAATGTGCTTACAGGAATTTTATTGGGGGTGATTTGAGAATTATGTCAAAAGGCCTTTAATAGCTTGGAAAATGGCTTGTTACAAAACAATTAAGGTTGTGTGAGATTAAAGAACATAAAACTTTACAATCAAGCATTAATGGCCAAGCACATTTAGGTTATAACCAACAAGGACTCTTTGTTAGTAAAACGGGTGCACTCCTATGTTTTGAAGAGGAAGGACCGGTAAGAAATACTACCCTAAGGTAGATATCTACTAGTATTGGAGAAATTGATGAATGTTAAAAACATTTTTAAGAATGGCTACCAAGAGAATCAATGAATGCAGTGCAGTAATAGGTTATACATCGCTAAAAGTGGTTATGGCTGGTTAATGAAATAGGGTAACAAACTAGTTTAGGCTAGCATTGTGTAGAACCAAATTAATGTGCAATTCCACCTAAGCACTTCTTTATGTGGATTACCATGAACAATAGATTGCTGTTTTGAAGAGGGTTAGCATCTACAATTTTGAGATTCCTATTGACTGCCCCATTTGCTTTCAATTTTAGGAAACTAAAGAACATGTATTGAGTGTAAATAAGCTAAAATAGTCAAGAAGGATATAGTCTCTCGGTCACATATTTAAGTTCAAACCAAGATCCTTCTTCAGTTTGCTAAGGTGGTTGATAAAATTGAAGATGGTTAGACAATAGATGTACATAGTTAAACTTGGTGTAACAGCCATGGCTTATGTACAATCTTTGGAAACAAATAAATAATGTGTTATTTTACAAACAACGGTATAATCCTAACATAGTTGTCAAGGATACCACATAGTCCATCATCACAGGGTTTGCTATTCTAGAAAAAAAAAAGAGATTTTTTTTTACAATTATACAAGATATGTGATATTAAGAAGAGGCACTTCCAATAAGCCTCTTAGTTTGTAATACACACACACACACACAAATATATCACACATACACTCGCATAGATATTC
>JACYFF010031956.1:64005356-64024036 GCA_017589665.1 Selenicereus undatus | reverse complement strand
CACACACACACACACATATATTTTATGAAGATTTTATTTTATGAAGATTTAGTTTAGCATTAGGAAATAATATTGGGATAGTAATTTAGGAATTTTTGGAATTTAGTGTAATATAGTCAAAATTTAAGCAATTTTAATTTAGGAGATTTTGAAGTTGATTCAAATATAATCAAAATTATAGCAACGGTTGAGATCAACAGAAATTGTATCCAATCGTATAAAACTTTAATTTATGAGAATTTAGAAAAACTCCACATTATCACTACATTGCTATTAGATAATAGCGTAGTTATCCAAGTATGATAGAGAATATATAGTAAAGTTTTCACAATTTTTCTACTACCAAATAACTCCTAGAAATTGAAACAGTAGACGAAATCATGTACTAAAACAAGGCGATTCCAATAAAAAGTTTATAACTCACAAACTAAACATCCAAAATACATAAAAATTTGCTAGAAAGTTCCAAATAACATATAAATTCTATAGTAAAAGTTTTACTCCAAACCAATAACTCACAGTAATCAAAACAGTTAGCGAATTCTGCACTAACCAATAGTGTAGTTTCGTTCAAAATTTATAAATTATAAAATACACATCTAAAATTCACTACACTTTTCAAAAAATTGTAAAACATAGTAGTGAACCTATAATAAAATTTTTGGAAGCTTTGCTCTCTCCAATAATTCACAGAAATTTGAATGGTGCCAAGATGTCTGTAAAATCCAAAAATATTTAAGCTTAAGGGAAGTTAATTAAATGAGAGCTATCTATAGATAAAATTAATAGTTTAAAATTTGGTTAAAAAATTACCTTAATTTGTTAGAAAAGAATTCATAATATGAGAGTGTACCTACGAGATCGATAAAGACGTCTTCCTTATTGTATTTTGATTCCTACAAATTATAAAAATATAAAAATAAAAATGAGTGCAAGAAAAATATAAACACCCAAACAATAAGATGACATAGGATACAATACCTTACTATTTTAACGCCTAAAACCATCACAAATATGATCAATATATAATTTATTCATATGAACAACCCCTAATGATACCAAACAAAGCATTCCACTCAAAAAGGCGTAACTTAAAGAACACACATCCTGCATTCACAAACAATTTTAGACAAATAAAAAATATTGTGAGGAATTCATCATAAAATGTTCATAATTTTCCCTCTAGGCAATCATCCACATAATTGAAACAGTACCCGAAGACATCAATAGATAGATTTCAATCAAAAATATATAAATCATAAGATACACATTACCAATTCATGAAAATTAACAAGCATTAGCGATGTATCATAGAGAATATACAATAAACTTTTCACAATTTTCCTCCTAGCATATAGCTCCTAGAAATTAAAACAATGAAATCATGCACTAAAATAGGGCAATTTCAATAAAAACTTCATAAATCACAAATTGAACATCCAAATTGCATAAACATTTGAAGAAAATTTCCAAAAAACACGCAGATTCTATAGGAAAAGTTTCACAATTTTTCTCCAAACCAATAACTCACAATAATCAAAATAGTTGTCGAATTCTGCAATAACCAATAAAGCAGTTTTGTTCAAAAATTCATAACTCATAAAATATACCTCTAAAATTCATTAACATTTTCAGAAAATTGAAAAACATAGTAGTGAACCTACAGTGAAATTTTTGAAAGTTTCTCCACTCCAAAAATTCAGAGAAATTCAAGCAGTGGCAAGCTGTCTGTAAAATCTGAAAATATTTAAGCTTAAGGAAACTTAATTATAATCTATGCAAGTTTTTTCCTAATTATTTGGATATATTATAGGAATAATATTTTTGAAATTCAAGGATCAATATTCTGTAAGAAGAACTTGCCTAAAACCATTAATATTCTTTTAAAAGCAAAAAAAATCAATATTCTTTAAGAAGTAACAAAAAAAAAAACATTAATATCTCCTAAAACTAACAACCCACTGTGCAAATGCTAAAGGGTCTAGACTGTGCAATCTATGGAAGGTCTGAACCCTATGAAGGAAATTTGTTACCCGTGCTTTGTACGAATTTCGAAAACTATTAATACTATTTGTCACGGGAAAAAAATAAAACTATTAATATTCTTTAAAAGGCAAAAAAAAAATCTTTGCAAGGTTTATTTTATGAACAACATAAAATCTAGAAAACTAACAAAAAATGAACAAAGTTGCCTTTCCTAACAAACCCCCACAATTTTGTTTCTTGTGATTGAAAACAGACTGGAAAAAAACCACTCAGCAAAGTAATTGTAACTTAGGAAATTTTGAAATTTATTTAAATATAATCAAAATTGAAGCAACAGTTGAGATCAAGAGAGAGATTCATTCCAATAGTCTGAAAATGCTCATTTATGAGAATTTAGGGAAAATCCACATCGTCACAACCCAATAACTCACAGTAATTGAAACAATTGGCGAATTCTACACTAACCAACAGAGCAGTTTTGTTCAAAAATACCTAACTCATAAAACACACCTCTAAAAATGACTAAATTTTTCAAAAAATT
Source organism: Selenicereus undatus (assembly GCA_017589665.1). Lineage (NCBI taxonomy): Eukaryota > Viridiplantae > Streptophyta > Magnoliopsida > Caryophyllales > Cactaceae > Selenicereus > Selenicereus undatus. Next base: position 64,021,509 of record JACYFF010031956.1, on the reverse strand, counting down.
GAAAAGAATAGTATTGAACCTTCTATACGATTTAGCTTAAAGAAATTTAATTATAAGCTATATGAGTTTTTTCCTAATTATTTGGATATATTATTGGAATCATATTTTTTAAGATTTACATTAAAACATTGAGATTTCAATCAAAAATACATAAATCATAAGATACACATCAAAAAATCATGCAAATTTGTAACAAATAGCCAAGTATCATAGAAAATATACTGAAAAATTGTCACAATTTTTAATTAAGCAAATAACTTCTAGAAATTGAAACAATAGATGAAATCATGCACTAAAACAAGGTAATTCCAATCAAAAGCTCATAACTCACAAACTAAACATCCAAAATAGATAATAATTTATAGGAAATTTCCAAATAACATGTCGATTCTATGGTAAAAGTTTTATAATTTTTCTCCAACCCAATAACTCATACTAATTGAAACAATTGGTGAATTATGCACTAACCAACAGGGCAGTTTCATTCAAAAATTCATAACTCATAAAATACACATCTAAAATTCACAGGCTTTTTCATTAAATTGTAAGAATAGTAATGAACCTACAGTAAAAGTTTTGAAATTTTTTCCCACTCCAATAATTGACATAAAATTTGAAAAATGGCAAATTGTCTGTAAAATCCGAAAATTCAACCTCTTTTTCTACCATCTTGTTCTTCCAACACAAGTAATAAACAAAGTCTATATGAGTTTAGCTTAAGGAAAGTTAATTATAATTTGTTAGAACAGAAATAATAATATGAGAGTGTACCTATGGGATCGATGAAGTGCCTTTCTTATTGTATTTTGATTCCTACAAATTACAAAAATATAAAAAGAAAAATAAGTGCAAGAAAAATATAAACATCCTAGTAAGAAAATGAAATAGGAGACAACACCTTATTGTTTTAATGCCTAAAATCATCACAAACATGATCAATATATAATTTATGCATACGAATAACCCCTAGTTACACCAAACATAGCATTCCACTCAAAGAACATACATCCCGCATTTACAAACATTTGTAGACAAATACATAATATTATGAGAAATTCATCATAAAATTTTCATAATTTTCCCTCAAGCCAGTCATCTGCAAAAATTGAAATAGTACCCAAAGATATACATTAGAATAGGAAAATTTTAATAAAAAATACATAAATCATAAGATACATATCAAAAAATCATGTAAATTTACATAAAATAGCCAAGTATCATAGAGAATATACGGTAAAATTTTCACAAATTTGTCGAAGCAAACAACTCCTAGAAATTGAAATAGCGGACAAAATCATGCACTAAAACAGGATTGATGAAGATGTCTTTTCCAAACCAATAACTCACAATAATCGAAACAGTTGGCGAATTCTGCACTAACCAACAGTACAGTTTCGTTCAAAGATTCATAGCTCATAAAATACACCTTTAAAATTCACTAAAATTTTCAAAAAATTCTAAACAATAATAGTTAACCTACAGTACTATTTTTGGAAGCTTTCTCCACTCCAATAATTCACATAAATTCAAACAGTGGTAAGTTATCTGTAAAATCCAAAAATATTTAAGCTTAAGGAAAGTTAATTATATGAGAGTTGTCTGTAGATAAAATTAACAGTTTAAAATCTGGTTAAAAAATTACCTTACTTTATTATAAAAGAATAAATAATATGAGAGTGTACCCACGGGATCGATGAAGATGTCTTCTTTATTGTATTTTGATTCGTACAAGTTACAAAAATATAAAAAGAAAGATGTGTGCAAGAAAGATACAGACATCCAAGTAAGAAAATGAAATAGAAGATAATACCTCACTATTTTAACGCCTAAAATTATCACAAATATGATCAATATATAATTTATGCATACGAACAACCCTTAATTATACCAAACATAGCATTCCACTCAAAAATGCGTAACTCAAAGAACTCACATCTTGAATTTACAAAAATTTGTATACAAATTCAAAATATTATGATAAACTTATCATAAAATTTTCATAATTTTCCCCACGAAAATCATCCACAAAAATTAAAACAGTAGCGGAAGATATACATTAGAATAGGGAGATTTCAATCAAAAATACATAAATCATAAGATACAAGTCAAAAATTCATGAACGTTTATAGAAAATAGCCAAGTATCATAGTGAATATATGGTAAAATTTTCACGATTTTTATCCAAGCAAATAACACCTAAAAATTAAAACAGTAGATGAAATCACGCACTAAAACGAGGAAAGTCCAATAAAGAGTTCATAACTCACAAATTATACATCCAAAATATGTACAAATTAACAAAAAATTTCTAAATAACATGCAGATTATATAGTAAAAGTTTCATAATTGTTCTCCAAACCAATAGCTCATAGTAATCGAACAAGTTGGCAAATTGTGCACTAACCAACAAGGGAGATTCATTCGAAAATTCATAACTCATAAAATACACATCTAAAATTCATTAAAATTTTCATAAAGTTGTAAAGCATGGTAATGAACCTATAGTAGAATTTTTGAAATTTTTGTCCACTCCAATAATTCACAGAAATTCGAATAGTGGTGAGCTATCTGTAAAATCCCGAAATATTTAAGCTTAAGGAAAGTTAACTATAATCTATATAATTTTTTTCCTAATTATTTGGATGTACTATAAAAATAATATTTTTTGAGATTTTGAGATGAATTTTCTTTAAGAAGCACTTGCTTAAAACCATTCATATTCTTTTAAAAGCAAAAAAAAATCAAAATTCTTTAAGAAGCAAAAAAAAAAAACAAAACAAAAACCTATTAATATTTCCTAAAACTAACTACCCACTATACAAATGCTAGAGGGTTCAGATTATGCAATCTTTGGAAGGACTATACCCTATCAAATTAGGAAATTTGTTACCCATGATTTGTATGAATTTAGAAAACTATTAATATTCTTTGTCGTAGGAAAAAATTGAACTACTAATATTCTTTAAAAAGCAAAAAAAAAATTTGCAAGGTCTATTTTATAAATAACATAAAATCTAGAAAACTAATAAAAAATGAACAAAGTTGCCTTTTCTAACAAAATCCCACAATTTTGTTTGTCGCTATTAACAACAAACCAAAAAAACAACCATTCAGCAAAGCAATTGTAATTTACGAAATTTTGAATTTTTTTTAAATATAATCATAATTGAAGCAACGGTTGAGATCAAAGGACAAATTGCATCCAATGGTCTAAAAACTCTAATTTATGAGAATTTAGGAAAAATTTACATCATCATCAACATTGCTATTATACATATATCTTCTCCATTAGGAAAATTAAGAACATGAACATTTTTATTAATCTTTTTGAAGCTTTGAATCATCTTTGAATCACTAGTGGCTCATGTCCAATTAATTCTTTCTTGAGTTTTTGCTACAATGGTTTTCTCAATTAAGGTATATGTTTAATGAAATCTGAAGCATAGGTAAGACATCAAAGAGACCTTTCTAATTGCTTCCTATCTTCAATTTTTTCTAGAAAATTTTATATTTTTTCTAAAATATGCTTTTATAAAATGATTTGTCTAGCTTTTATTTTCAACCATAAAAACTCAATTTCTTGCCCATCATAAACGCATTTGTTCTTACCAAGAATAATATCACAATCAATGCATCTTTTGGTGATAGCTAGAACATCATAATTGTGTTGTTCTATGGTCTTAGAAAGATAAGGATATCATCAATGTAAAATACACAATAGTAATTAAGATCTTTGAAGATACTATTCCTTGTTCTTTGGAATACTTGAGATGCATTTTTAAGACCAAATGACAATATTATCCACCCATAATGTCCTTAAGGGGTAGTAAACGCAGTTAGAGGAATACTTTCTTCATTCATTTTTATTTGTCAGTGTCCGCTTTTACAACCAATTTTCGAGAACCAATAGGCTCCTTAAATCTATTGAAAGAATTGTTTTGTTAGAAATATAATAACCATCAAAGACAGTATTATCATTAAAATTTTTGTAATTGAATATGATTCTAGTTTTTCCTCCTTTTTCTTCAGCATGATTTATTATCATTAAGCCTTTTGTAATCAATTAGCATTCTGGGTTTTCCTCTTTTTTTTAAGCATGATTTCTTATCACGAATGCAGGACTAGTGTGATGATTGTTGTTATTTCTAATTAATCTTTTATCCAGAAGTTCTTTGATTTGTTTATCAAACTCTTCGATATCCTGCTGTGTATACACTATTTGTTTGACTCGAATAATAGTGTTGGAATTTATCAAAGTCATTTTTGCAGATGTTTTATCTTTATTCCAAAATTTTAGAGGATTGTCAGAGTACAGTTCTTTACATAATTGCTCTGGTTGTTCAGCAACCTGCTATTTAATAGATAACTAGAGTAGTGAGATCATTAGTGCTATCTCACAGTGTGCAGGTATTATCTCCCACCACGCTGGCTATGTGTGAACTCAATCTCCTTATAAGTGTAATCCTTAGTTAATTGATCTAAAAGAACTGAATGACCATTTATTGTAAATATTATTAGGTTTATGGTATGTGTGCATGGAAGATATAGTCTCTGAAAATTATTTCCAATAACCATATCATTGGAGGGTTGATCAGTAACCCATACAACTTATATAATGTATTGGACTCCTCCTATCTATATAGATAGCCCTTCTATGGCTTCGTTGTGGCTCATTATGCTGTCACTAGCTACCATTACTTATAAAGGACTATTTGCTTTTCTCCACATAAATTTGGGAATAAAGATCTTTTTCTAAAACATATATAACAACCACTATCTACGTAGGCACACAATTCATGTAGATTGTATTCCTCTAAACATACATTTATTGGGGTATAAATGCTATTAGGGTTTGTATTGGTGACATCATAGCATATCTCCATAGTCATATTTTTTACTAACTCATCCTCATAGATTGGCCTACTAATAGTTCTTGTTTTGTGTCTAATGACCTTTCTATCTAGACTCATACTTTGGCCTACACTATGTCTTACAGGTTCAAAACTCATTATACTCATTTCACTAGTCATACTAATTGTATCATCTTCTTTAAGGTATTCTTTAGTTATCCAATATCCTTCTCCCAATTCTGATCTTGCACTTATGGTTCTTAGTAATTGGGGTTTAATGGTAATTTTACTATTTTCATTCATTTTTATTATGTTTTTCTTATTGATTTTTGTAGGATTGACAAAGCTAGATTATCCAAGACCTAACGATTTTTATCCCCCACAGATTGAATTTTATCCTCTAAATTTTTTACATTGAGGTAGGACTTTCAAATTTCTCTACTTCTATCATTGTTATCTTCGTCTTTGCATATACAGTATTCTTTAATTTGAAAATAATTTTCCAAAAAGATTGTTAGTGGGTAACCTCCTCTTTTCAAATCCAATCCAACTGTCTTTATCTTAAGGGAAATGAGATTTTTAGCAAATTCATCTTTTAGGCTCATGTAATATCCATGTCGGCAATTAGATCCTATCAATCCATTATATAAATTGGTCTAATTCTTGTGATAATTTTATTATTAAATTTGGTATGCCTGACATCACAGAGCAAAGCATAAATATCAATATCTTTTCCATAATATTGTAATGGAGTAATTAGAACTTGAACACTTCCAACATAGATATACATGTGCTTTCTATATTTGTTATGCTTAAGAATGTTTTCCCAATCAATGAGATTAACTTCTTCCATATCATACTTGCAGTCTTTTATTTCTAGATCTTCTTCCATTATTTCGCATGCACATTCACTCTTTAATTTATAGATCATATCTTTCTGAATTACAGGAATGACCCAATCTCCTTTGCATCTTCATTCTCAATATCTACAATAAATTCTTCCCCTTGAATATCACCAAGACTAATTGAACTATTTTCCATCATGTGACTAGTTTTTTTCATAATCACTCTCTTTATATTCATCCCCCAGTAATATCTCAACAATTTCCTAGTTATTTTTTAGGGTTAGATCTAGTGCTTCTTCTTCGCTAAGCTCAAAGCAATCTAGACTACCCAAAGTTTCAATAAGTTTGTCGTTCTTCATATTTTTGCATTCGCTTGCATAATGACATATTTCTCTGCATGCCCAGCACCTACATTTACTTTTCCCGACAGGACAATAAATAACTTTTCTAAAAAATCTACGTTCTTTAGGGCTTGCTTTGTTATAATATTTTCTTTTATATTCTTTCCTCATTGCTTTTAAAAAGCTCTTTTCTTATAAAAGTTTCTTTTTCTTCTCTTCTTAGGTTCATTTCCCTATTGGTGAGGAGAATCCCAACATACTAGAAAATATTTTTTTCATTCTCTTTTGCTTTTGGAGATGAAGACATTGATCATTTACCCACTTTCTTAAATAAGAGATTCTTGTATCAAGGGCATCAATGACACCTACTTTTTCAAGCCATGCGATGTATTTTTCATTAATTCTAGAATTAATCGAATATGATAATTTGTCATAAAAACATACCAAGATTTGTTTCATTATGCTCAATTTTGTAATAATATTGACTAAATTGAGCAATATAATTCTCCAAATATCTAATATCCCATAATTCTATGTTATTACTTTTTCTTTTCCATTCTGTAGCTTTTTCTTCATAATTAAGCTTAGCAATGATAAATTCAGTTTCAATATCCTTACATAAGTTTTTGAACATTGCGGTTGGTATTTTCATCATTTTTAATACATTTTTACCTTACTCATCTAGTGAGTCATACCACTCAGTTATAGTGACAGAAAAAACTATATTCAATATAATATATAAAATTTCCAATAGAATGTGGTATTCAAGTTCAGGACACTATTTATATCCCTTTTTCAATGCTCAAATATTTCTTCTTTATTCCGAGCTCCATCAATATTTAAGATGTATCTCATTTGACTAATTAGGGTAAGGCCAATTTCTTCAAATGACGTAGTTTTTCTTGGGATGAACCCCGAGAAAAAGTTGTTTGTATGCCCTACTGGAATGTATCTAGGTCTCATGAAATGAGCATTTCTTCTATATGATTTAGCAAACTCTTCGGGTTTCAGAATTACCCTATTAACTAGATTAGACTCGATTTTATCTGTATTGATTTCATCATCATGTACCATTTTACCATATTATTTATGCAGTTTTCTTCCAATTTCTTCTAAGGAACAACATTAAGATACTCTAATTTAATTAGTTCATCTGCGGATATACTCTAATTTAATTAGTTCATCTGCGGATATATTTCTTTCTCTAACTGGACATTATTTATCTCTTCATTATCATCAAATAATACATCTTGTTTTTCAACTATTGCGCCCATGATTTTGGTCAATTCTTCTGGGTTTTGTTCTTTATCTAATATATTTTATAATTCCTCAAGATTATGCTGCTTATACTCCATCCTCTTCTTCTTTCTTTGCCTTTTCTGATGATTTTTCAGTTGATTTTTCTCCTACTTTTTGTGGATTTTTATATCATGTAAAGAGAATTGATTTTTGTTTTTTAGGACTTGAAAAGGATATTTATGTTGAAATGAAGTACTAATACTTAAATCACATTTTTCACTATGTCTAATCTTGTTAATTAAAAAAAGATGAATGATAGACAATTGCTTTTTTATCTCCTTAACTTAGTCTTAATTTTGGCTAATTCCAGCTTTAATTCTAAAACTATATCAATGATACAGTTTAATTGCGGTGCTTACAAAGGAGTTCCTTCTACAGTGTGCACGATATGTAAATAATTGAGTGTAAGGGAAGTAAACGATGATTGACGCATTAAATACAATTAATTAATTTAATTATCTATTACTAATTTTAATTATCTTAATTATTTTTGTCACTTGGCTCTGATACCATATGAAATAGGGTTTCGAGTAGTACTTTTGGGTAGAATATCACATGCACAAAAATAAAATTTTCAAAAGTTTTCAATTATTGGGGCAAAACATTGCAACTATGAAAAGTTTACGACGACAGATGAAAATAAAGGCAGTAAACTGTCCCCTTAAAATAGTTTTTATACAATATTGGACCTTTTAAATATATTCTAATAATATGATTCCCTAATTATGATTTCCATATAATGTAGGATATCTGACTGTAATATTTTGTTAGTTATACAAAATCATTCAACATCTCAGCAATTTTCATAAATTTTAGCAACTTTCAACAACTTTTTATAACTTTCAAGGAATAAATACCAATAAATACTTGTTTTTAAGTACTGGGGTAAAACAAAAAATAGCTCTCAAGTGCATACTATTTTGTGAAATCTATTTTCAGGACCTTGTGTTTTCAAAATAGATTCTTAGGTCCCTTTTATTTTGTGAAAACTATTTTAAGGGCATCATTCACTGTTTACGTTTTCTTTTTAGCCCTTTAACTTTTCATATTTGTATTTTAGCAAAAATCCTTAAAAACTTACTTTCGAGAAATCTAAAATTGTATATGTAGTATTTTGCTGACCAATAGTACTCGACGTCCTCTTTCATCTGGTATCAGAGCCACGTGGTCTAAAATAATTGAGATAATTAAGCTAATTAACTGTGTTTAACTGTGATTAATGCTTGAATCACCACCAACTTTCCTTAGACCGAATTATTCTCACATTGTTCATTCACCAGAAGGACTTTCTCCTATAGCACCTCAATTAAACTATATAACTGATATAATTTTAGAATTAAAAGTAGAATTAGCGAAAATGAAGACCGAAGTGAAGGAGCTTAAGAAGCAAATATCGTTAATTCACCTTTCTCTAGTTAACGAAGTCAGACATAGAGGAAAAGCAACTTTCAGTATTAGTACTCCATTTCAGCATAAATATCCTTTCCAAAACACAAAAAACAAGATTCTATTTCCTTTGCACGAGATAAAAATCTAGAAAGAAGTAGGTGAAACATCAGGTGAAAAATTAGCAGAAAAAGAAGAAGATTGACTATAAGCACTACAATCTTAACGAACTACAAAATATGTTTGAGAAAGTACAAAACCCAGGAGAATTAAATAAGATCAATGGCGCAATTAGTGATAAATATGACGTTTTGTCTGATGATAATGAAGAAACCAATAATGTTCAATTGGAAGAAGAAATATATCAACAGATAAATTTGATTAAATTAGAAGATCTCAATGTATTACCATTAGATAATTTATGACCCTTGGGTACCTACTATTATATGGAAACAATTTCTAAGGCCCTCTGTGTTTAAAATATATTTTCAAGTACCTACTATTTTGGGTAAACTTATTATTATGGTCAATATTTTTACGAAATAGTTACTAGGTGCAATTTTCTTAGCCACTTAGTCCTCGAACTTTTTGAATTTGCAACTTTTTCCCAAAATGAGTTTTTACACGTAAATACTTAGTTTTTGGTACTTTTTAATAAAACTAAGCTTATGTTTTTGTTTAAACTTCTTATAATGACTTTACTGGTACTAGTTATCACAATCCACTACTTATATCATAAATATTATATTTTCTATTATTAACGGCCCACCTTGCTTAGTGAAAATAATTAAAGCTTAATTACAGAGTTTTGACCGTTACCTGAACGTAGTCGGTGCTGGACTTCGACGTTTCTCTGGCTTCCAGTTTACAGAGATTGCTAATCTCAACCCTACCTTGCTTAGATCAGGCACAACACAAATCCGTTTTGTTTCCTACTTCGGACCGTAGTCACTAATTAAGTTTTATATAATTTTAAAGGATAGTGAGATTTTAATCAAGAAATTATAATATTTAAGACATAAGGTTCAATTAGATAACGTTCCCTACTGGGAAAACTTCTTTTATTGAAAGCTTGAAAGTGGAAATATTACAATGGAAAGCTTTGAAGAGGGACTTAAGCTAAGATCATTAGATATGCTTGCTCATAGAGAAATAGAGAATCCCGACTTCGCTTGTGCTCAAGTATGCTCAAATGACTGTGTCCCTTCTCAGCACTCGACTTCACTATTTATAGAGGGGATGGGGGTGCCTAGAATGCCATAACGGCTATAGTAATACTAATTTTTCACATGGCTATAGTACACACTTACGGCTACAGTACACTACTTTATTTTACAAACCAGACACTTGTGAAAATAGTACAATGATGGGGCAACCACTTTTTAGAGCTTTTAATGATGGCAAGACTAATCATTATTGTTGAGATTCTTCATGCTTTCTTCTCCAATTATATTTTTCAAATCATCATTATCTAGATAATCATCAAAATCTTTATCAAGTTACTTAAGATGCTTTGAATCCCATTCTTCAAATAATTCAAGGATATATTTTTTTCCTTTTTCTGATAAGAATTTTCCAGCTCCAATATCAAAGAGATAATCAAAGATATCTTCTGACACTGCTCCGTCCACATTCATGTAGTCTTTAAACTCATTATCGTAGGCGAAAGTAGTGTTTCCACAATACATTAAGGTTTTTCCTTGTTCGATTAACGCCCAACATTGATGATAAATGTTGAAAAGTCTAATGGCCCTTGATAAAGCAAGATCAGTAACTAGATGTACCGGATTTTCATGAATCCAATTTTGTCGTTGATAATTGAGATCATCACAATCAACGATTTGGATAAGATAATGGGCTGGTTTGACTTTTTCATTTTCATATTCAATTAGAGCGCTATAAACCTCTAAAGGTAGGCATCTACGAATTGGAATTTTTGTTGGATTCTCAGGAGATGTAAGAATCCAATGGATCTTTTTGAACATGCATTACTGGAATTTAGTTAAGGTTGAGAAAAATGGGAATTTTGGAAATGGGATTTCTGTGAAGTAAAGTACCATCCTATATTTCTAGGCTTTAAAGACAGGATCATTTGGAGATAATGAATTTGCCGGGAAACAAATACCACCAACTCCAGATCTGTTGGGAAAATAGATTGTTGTACTCCAAGACTCCCAAATATAATAGGAATAATGGTGATAAAAGTCGATACAGGCTGCATACCACTCATTGAACCATTTTTCTCGAACATGAGAACTTATTTTTCATTGGATATCATAAGGATACCGAAGGTAACTAACTTGTAACTCTATAAGGGAAAATCTTTGGGCTATTAGGTAGGCAGTAGAAAGTAGACCAAAAGGTGATCTACTTTTTGTGTGGAATTCTAGGTTATCAATAAGGACTTTACAAGAAGGCGTAACCCGTTCTAGTAGGAATGGCATTTCATTAAGGATTTTCTTCTTTTCTGGCAGGAGGTCGGCTTTGATGATCACCATTGACGAGTTCTCAAGTTAGACTGTCTGTCAGAGAGTTCTTCAATCCCTGTATATGGTCAATAGAGAAGGAAAATTGGTTAAGCCATAATTCCCAACGCAGGAGTCGCTCTTGTGCTTGCATATTTGATAAATTCTTTTTCACAAAATCAAGTATTCCTTTGCAATCAGTTCGAATAAGAAAAGGTTTTGGGGCTAAAAAGATTAAGAATTTTTCAATTCTCCTTATGACTGTAAGGATTTCTTTTTCCATTGTAGGATAGTTGTATTCTGCCTTATTAAAACTTTCACTGCAATATTTGCATAGTTTTTCTCCTTTTTTGATTTTGAGTACCGCACTCCAGTGCTTATTGTCGGCATCTGTCTTAAGAATTAAATCATCTCCTTCATTAGGTAAATTAAGAACAGGAAGATTTTTACACATCTTTTTGAAGTTCTGGACAATCTTTGAATCGTTAATGGTCAATGTCCAACTTACATCTTTCTTGAGTTTCTATTGCAATATTTTTCTCAATTTAGCTAAATGTTTAATGAAGTCTGAAGCATAGATAAGGCATCCAAGAAACCTTTCTAGTTGCTTTCTATCTTCAATTTTTTCAGAAAAATTTTCTATTTTCTCCAGAATATGCTTTTGTAGGATGATTTGTCCAACTTTTATCTCTAAGCCTAAAAACTCAATTTCGTGTTCAGCATAAATGCACTTGTTCTTACCAAGTATAATGCCATGAGCAATGCATCTTTGTGTGACAGTTAAGACATCGTCTTTATGTTGTTCTATGGTCTTTGAAAAGACAAGGATATCATCAATGTAAACTAAACAACAATGATTAAGGTCTTTGAAGATGTTATCCATTCTTCATTAGAATATTAGGGGTGCATTTTTAAGACCAAATGGCATTACTATCCATTCATGATGTCCTTGTGGGCCACTAAATGCAGTTAGAGGAATGATTTCCTCATCCGTTTTTATTTGCCAATAACCACTTTTGCAATCCATTTTTGAGATCCAAGAAGCTCCTTGAATTCTGTTGAAAAGGACAGTTTTGTTAGGAATATAATAACCATCAAAGACAGCACTATCATTAAGCTTTTTATAAGTGATTACCATTCTTGCCTTTCCTCTTTTTTCTTTTACATGATTTCTTACCATACTAGCGGGACTGGTGTGAGGACTCTTGCTATTCTTTACTAATCATTTATCCAGAAGTTCTTTAATTTGTTAATCAAATTCTTGAATATCCTGGATTGTATATACCATTTGTTTGGCTCGGATAATAGTGTTGGAATTTAATAGAGTGATTTTCGCAAATGTTTTATCTTTATCCCAAAACTTTAGAGGATTATCCGAGTAGAATTCTTTGCATAATTTCTCTTGTTGTTCAACAATCTGCTCTTTAATAGATAACTCAAGCAATGAAATTGTTAATGCTACTTCACGTTGTACTAGAATTACCTTCTCACCAAGCTGGCTGCGTGTAAACTCAATTTTCTGATGTGTAAGCCTTACTTAATTTTTCAATAGGAAGCGAGTGACCATTAATTGTGAATATGATTTGGTTTATGGTCTGTGTGCATGGAGAATATAATATCTAAAAATTATTTCCAATAATCATATCAAGAGAGGGTTGATTAGTAGCCCATAGAATTGGTATAATGCATTGGACTCCTCCTAATTCTATGGATAACCCTTCTATTGTCTCATTATGGCTCATAATGCTATTATCAGCTATTCTTACTTGTAAAGGATTTTTAGCTATGTTCCACATAAACTCTGAAAATAATAATCTTTTTCCAAAGCATACAGAACAACCACTATCTATGTAAGCACACGGTTCATATTTATTATATCCCTCTAAGCATACTTTTATTGGGATATAGATGCTATTAGGATTTGTATTGGTAGCTTCATATCATATCTCTATAGTCATGTTCTTGACTAATTCATCCTCATAGATTGGTTAACTAACAGTTCTAGTTTTGTACCCAATGACCTTTCTATCTAGACTTGTTATTCGATCTATACTAGGTCTTGCAGTTTCAAAACTCATTCTACTCATTTCACTGGTCATGCTAATTATATCATCTTCTTTAAACTCTTCTTTAGCTAATGAAGATCCTTCTCCCCATTCTGATCTTACACCCATGCTTCTTAATAATTGGGGTTTTATGGTTATTTTACCTTCCTCTTTAATTTTTATTATATTTTTCTTATTGATCTTTGTAGGGTTGGCAAAACTAGATATTCGATTAGCGATCTATTTTTATCTCCTGAGGATTGGATTTAATCCTCCGGATCTTTTGCATAGGGGTAGGACTTTCAAATTTTTCTACCTCTATCATTGTCACCTTAGTCTTTGGCTCTATTGTATTAACTAATTTATAGATAATTTTTCGAAATATCCTTAAAGGATATCCTCCTCTTTTCATATCCATCCCAACTGTTTTTATCTTAAGGGGTATGAAATTTTTAGCAAATTTATCTTTTAGACTCAGATAATATTCAGGTCGACAATTGAATCCTACTGACCCATTACATAAATTGGTTTTTATCCCTGTGATAATTTGATTATTGAATTTAGTATGCTTAATATCACAGAGTAAAGCGTAAAGATCAATATCTTTACCATAATTGTAATGAAGTGATTTGAACTTAGATACTTCCGACATGGATATACCTATATTTTCTATCTTTGTTATGCTTAAGGATATTCTCCCAATTAATGAGATTAACTTCCCCAACGTCATACTCACAATCCTTTATCTTAAGATCTCCTTTCACATACGTATTTACTTTTTAATTGAAAGATGGACTTTTTATATATCATATCTTTTTGGATTATGGGAAGAACCCAATCTCCTTTGACTTCCTTGTGATCATTGTCTACAACAAACTCTTCTCCTTGAAGATCACTAAGGCTAACCGAGCTACTTTTCATCATATGACTTGTTTCTTTATAGTCACTTTCTTCATATTCATAGTCCAATATAATTTCAACAATCCCTTTGTTGTTACTTAGGGCTAGGTCTACTGCCTCATCTTCACTAAGCTCAACATAATCTAGGCTTCGTAAAGTTTCGATAAGCTTATTATTCTTCTTATTTTTGCATTCATTAGCATAATGTCCTACTTCTCCGCATGCCCAGTATTTGCAGTTGTTTTTTCCTGCAGGATAATAAGCGGCTTTCCTAAAAAATCTACGTTTTTTAGGACTTGGTTTGTTACAGTATTTTCTTCTATATTTCTCACCTCTTTGCTTGTTAAAATTCTTTTTCTTATAGAATTTTCTTTTTCTTCATTTTTTTGGTTCTTTGCCCCATTTGTGAGGTAAATCCCAACAAGTTAAGAGCTGCTTCTTTATCTTCTTTTGCTTTTGGAGATCAAGACACTGTTAATTAACTCATTTTCGTAAATAAGAAATTCTTGAACTAAGGCTATCAACAACATCTTTTCGTTCAAGCCAAGCCATGTATTTTTTATTAATTATGGAATTTATCGGATATGGTAATTTGTCATAGAACATACCAAGATTAGTTTCATTATGCCCAATTTTGTAATAATATTGACTGAATTCAGCAATATAGTTTTCTAGATATCTCATGTCTCATAGTTCTATGTTGTTAATTTTTCTTTGTCATTCTCTTGCTTTTTCTTCTGAATCGAGTTTAGCTCCAATTAATTCAGTTTCTATTTTCTTACATAAATTTCGGAACACAGCAACTAGTGTTTCCATTATTCTTAATGTGTTTTTACTTTCTTCACTTAATGAATCATTTCAGTCAGCTACAGTGCCAGAAAAACTATGTTCAATATAGTTTAGGAAATTAGCAGCAGTCCATATAGTGTTCAGGTTTAAGACACTATTCATTCTCCTTTTCTAGTGTTCAAATATTTCTTCTCTATTACGGGCTCCATCAATGTTTAAAATGTATCATGTTTGACTAATTGGGGTAAGGCCGATTTCTTCAAAGGTTGTGGTTTTCCTTGAGATAAACCCAAAGGAAACATTGGTTGTACGTTCTACTGGAACGTACCTAGGTCTTAAGAAATAAGCATTTCTTCTAGAGGGTTCACCAAATTCTTCAAGCTTAGGAACAACATTAACTAGATTGGTCTCTATTTCATATAAGTTAATCTCTTCTCCAATCTCATGATCTCATCTTCAACAGTCATCTTACCATTTTTTTAATCCAGTTTTCTCCTAATTTCTTCTAAAGGTAATACATTGAGATCTTCTAATTTAATCAGGTTCATTTACTGATATATTTCTTCTTCTAATTGGACATTATTAGTTTATTCATTGTCATCAGATAAAACGTCATGTTTATCGCTAATAGCGCTCATGATTTTGTTTAATTCTTTTGGATTTTGTTCTTTCTCGAACATTTTTTGTAGCTCTTCAAGAGAATATTGTTCATACTCCATCTTCTTTTTCTTTCTTTTCAGTCATTTTTTCACCGGATTTTTCTCCTATTTCTTTTTGGATTTTTTTTCTCGTGCAAAGGAAATGAAATTTTGTTTTCTAGGTTTTGAAAAGGACATTTATGCTGAAAACGAGAACTAATACTGGAAGTAGCTTTTTTGCTATGTCTAACTTCGTTAATAAGAGAAAGATGGACTACCGCTAACTTGTTTTTAAGCTCCTTGAGCTCAGTTTTAATCTTAGTTAATTCCGCTTTTAATTCTAAAAAACTATATCAATGATAGTTTAATTGAGGTGCTAATGAGATATTACCTTCTGGTGAGTGAATAATATGGGAATAATTAGGACCAGGGTAAGTAGGTGATTATTCAAGCATTAATCATAGTTAATTAGCTTACTCAGTCATTAATTAGCTTAAATATCTTAATTATTTTTTGTCATGTGGCTCTGATATCAGATTGCAACACCTCCAGCCCCTAGGGCCGAAAGCGTTACGTTTTCCTAACTCCTTACTTA
>JACYFF010031956.1:63976782-64005346 GCA_017589665.1 Selenicereus undatus | reverse complement strand
AACTTCGTTTTTAATTCTTTTTAAACCTTAACCTTCTCTAATCAAATTCAAGCTAACTAGACATTTATAACTTCAAATTAATCTCTTTTCATACATGGTTTTCATTCAAGTCCAATTCACGCATTGTTCCCTTTATACGCACATAACTTGCATCGATTTACAAATTTAAGCTTAAACTAACTGAATAGCTCGAATCTAAGCATGCACAACCCATTTCTTGACATTTCTAACGAATCTAACTAACCCTAACTTGACATGCAACATCAATCTGCTGAAAACATTTTCGAAATTAATACTAATTTAGGAAGCAAGGAACACCCACCTCGATTCCATGCTAGAGACACGCAATTAGCTTGAACTGAGGCCAAAATCGAACACCAACCCCCGGATACTCGTCTGCTCTTCGCGTGAGACTCGACCTAGCCCAAACCCAAAACCCTAACTCGTGATTTCTGAGGAATTTAGGCACGATTAAGGAGGATTCAAGGTGGGGATTCAACTTAAAGGAATAGAGGAGTTCGAAGCTCACCGTGCATACATAATTCCGGCCGAGTGTCCGGCTGTCCTTGCGCCAGA
This sequence comes from Selenicereus undatus, assembly GCA_017589665.1. Taxonomy (NCBI): domain Eukaryota; kingdom Viridiplantae; phylum Streptophyta; class Magnoliopsida; order Caryophyllales; family Cactaceae; genus Selenicereus; species Selenicereus undatus. The sequence goes on along the minus strand of JACYFF010031956.1, from coordinate 64,004,770 downwards.
ATCGGCCCAGCCACGGCCGATTTTCGCTCAGCGTCGGCACGAGTTGGTCGCCGGCAACCAAGAGAGGCGGATTGGGGCCTGAAACCGGCGAGTATGGTGTGTGTGAGGTGGGGAGATGAGGGAGACGGTGGTGGTTCTGTGCGTTCTGCATGAGGAGGAAGCAAAGGTGGAACAGCAAAGGAGAGAGAGGGACTCGGGCTTCGGGGTCACGACCGGGTAGGGGAAATAAAAGGGGTTAGGCGAATTTACCAAAATGCCCCTCCTTTCTACCTTTCTTTTATTTTTGTTCCAGGCTACTTAGGAATCGGTACCGCTAGCCCAATTCGTATCCCGAGTTCTAAACCCGAATCGCTAATATGGCCTTATATCGACTATTCGTTCCCAAATATATATGTAAGCTCGATTTAATAAACATCGAACTACATCGAATGTCAACAACCTAATCGTACTCGGGAAACGACTAAATGAATCGAATAACGACTAAATGAAACTATCGATATACTTTAAAGGCATAAATAGTACGAATTAACTTTAAAATCAATAATAGCGATAAAAATCCCTTTTTATAAAATTATAGTTCTCAAAAGCACATCGAAAATCAATTAACTCATACAATTACTAAAAATACGATTTTATAGTATAAAAAAGATAATACAAGCAACTTAATATAAAAATAACGAAAGCGGGTCTTACACAGATGAAAGAGGACGTTAAGTTCTACTAATGGGAAAATTTTCACAAACACAATTCTAAATTTTTCGAAAGTAAGTTTTTAAGGATTTGGGCTAAAATGTAAATATGAAAAGTTTAAGAGCTACAAAGAAAACACAAATAGTAAATGAGGCCCTTAAAATAGTTTCACAAAATAAAAGGGACCTGATAATCTATTTTGAGAACACAGGGCCTTGAAAATAGATTTCACAAAATAGTATGCACCTGGGAGCTATTTTTTTACCATTAGAAGAAGTTAAGAGAAAACTGAATAAGAAATACGGTAAAATGACTATTAAGAGCGAGATCAACGAGATTGGAGAAGAGATCGACCTACATGAAACAGAGACTAATCTAGTTAACAATGTCATTCCTAAGCCTGAAGAATTTGGTGAACCCTCTAGAAGAAATAATCATTTCTTCAAACTTAGGTATGTTCCAATAGGGCGTACAATCAATTTTTCCTTTGGGTTCATCCCAATGAAAACTACAACATATGAAGAAATTAGCCTTACCCCAATTAGTCAAACTGGATATATCTTAAACATTAATGGAGTCCATAATAGGGAAGAGATATTTGAGCACTGAAAAAGATGAATGAATAGTGTGTTAAATCTAAATACTACATGAACTGCTACAAACTTCCTAAACTGTATTGAACATAGTTTTTCTGACACTGTAGCTGATTGGTATGACTCATTAAGTGAAGATGGTCAAAATACATTAAGAATAATGGAAACACTACCTACTATGTTCAACAATTTGTACAAAGAAATTGAAACCGAATTTATCGGAGTCAAACTAGATTATGAAGAAAAAACTAGAGAGTGGCAGAGAAAAATTAATAATATAGAACTATAGGATATGAGATATCTGAAAAACTATATTGCTGAATTTAGTCAATATTATTACAAAATCGGGCATAATGAAACCAATCTTGGTATGTTTTATGACAAATTGCCATATCCGATAAATTTCATAATTAATGAAAAGTACATGGCATGGCTTGAACGAACATATGTCGTTGATACCCTTAGTTCAAGCATTTCTTATTTAAGAAAATGGGTCAAAGATCAATGCTTTGATATCCAAAAACAGAAGAAAATTAATAAGCAATTCCTAACTTGCTAGGATTCACCTCACCAATGGGGAAAAGAACCTGAAAAAATAAGGAAAAGAAAATTATATAAGAAAAAGAGCTTTAACAAGCAAAGAGGTGAGAAATATAAAAGAAAATATTATAACAAACCAAATCCTACAAAATGTAGATTTTTTAGGAAAACAGCTTATTGTCCTGCAGGAAAAAATAATTACAAATGTTGGGCATGCGGAGAAGTATGACATTATGCTAATGAAAGCAAAAATATAAAGAATAACAAGCTTATTGAAACCTTGGGAAGCTTAGATTATGTAGAGCTTAGTGAAGATGAGGCTTCAGATCTAGCCCTAAGCAACAACAAATGAATTGTTGAAATAATATTAGATAATGAATATGAAGAAAGTGATTATGAAGAAACAAGTCATATGATGGAGAGTAGCTCTATCAGTCTTGGTGATCTTCAAGGAGAAAACTTTATTGTAGACAATGATCATAAGGAAGTCAAAGGAGATTAGGTTCTTCCCATAATCCAAAAAGGCATGACCTATAAAAAATTCATCTTTCAATTAAAAAGCAAATACGTATGTGAAATAATGGAAGGAAATCTGGAGATAAAGGATTGTGAGTATGATGTTGGGGAAGTTAATCTCATTAATTGGAAAAATATCCTCAAGCATAATAAAGATAGAAAGTATAAGTATATCCATGTCGAAAGTGTCCAAGTTTAAATCACTTCATTACAATACTATGACAAAGATATTGATCTTTATGCTTTACTCTATGACATTAGGGATATCAAATTTAATAATCAAATTATCACAGGGATAAAGACTAATTTATGTAATGGGTCAGTAGGATTCAATTGTCGACCAGGATATTATGTAAGTCTAAAGGATTAATTTGCTAAAAACTTCATATCCCTTAAGATAAAAATAGTTGGGATGGACATGAAAAGAGGAGGATATCCTTTAAGGATATTTTGAAAAATTATCTACAAATTAGACAATACGATAGACCCAAAGACTAAGGTAACAATAATAGAAGTAGAAAAATTTGAAAGTCCTATCCCTATGCAAAAGATCCAGGGGATTAAGTCCAATCCTCAGGAGATAAAAATCGATTGCTCATGGATATCTAACTTTGCCAACCCTACTAAGATAAATAAGAAAAATATAATAAAAACTGATGAGGAGGGTAAAATAACCATTAAAGCGCAACTATTAAAGAGCATGAGTACGAGATCACATTGGGGAGAAGAATCTTCATCAGCTAAAGAAGTGCTTAAAGAAGATAATACAATTAGCATGACTAATGAAATGAGTAGAATGAATTTTGAAACTGTAAGATCCAGTGTAGATCGAATTATGAGTCTAGATAGAAAGGTTATTGAATACAAAACTAGAACTGTTAGCAAACCCATTTATGATGATAAATTAATCAAAAATATGACTATGGAGATATGCTATGAGGTCACCAACACAAATCCTAACAGCATTTATATCCCAATAAAAGTATGCTGAGAGGGATATAATAAGTATGAGTTATGTGCCTACATAGATAGTGGTTATTCTGTATGTTTTGGGAAAAGATCACTATTTTCAGAGTTTATGTGGAAAAGAGCTAAAAATCCTTTACAGGTAAGGATAGGTGACAATAGTATTATGAGCCATAATGACGCAATAGAAGGGTTATCCATAGAATTAGGAGGAGTCCAATGCCTTATACTTGTCCTATGGGCTATTGATCAACCTTCTCATGATATGATTATTGGAAATAATTTTCAGATATTATATTCTCCATGCACACAGACAATAAACCAGATAATATTCACGATACATGGTCACTCTGTTCTTATTGAAAAATTAAATAAGGCTTATACACATCAGAAGATTGAGTTCACACGCAGCCGGCATGGTGAGAAGGTAATGCTAGCACAATGGGAAGTAGCACTGACAATCTCATTACTCGAATTACCTATTAAAGAACAGATTATCGAACAACAAGAAAAATTATGTAAGGAACTCTACTCTGATAATCCACTAAAGTTTTGGGATAAAGATAAAACATTTATTAAAATTACTCTATTAAATCCCAACACTATTATTCGAGTTAAACAAATGGTGTATACACACCAGGATATCCAAGAATTTGATAAATAAATTAAAGAACTTTTGGATAAAAGATTAATCAGGAATAGCAAGAGTCATCACACTAGTCCTGCTTTTATGGTAAGAAATCATGCTGAAGAAAAAAGAGGAAAAACAAGAATGGTAATCAATTAAAAAAGCTTAATGATAATACTGTCTTTGATGGTCACTATATTAATAACAAAACAGTCCTTTTTAACAGAATTCAAGGAGCCTCTTAGTTCTCGAAAATGGATTGCAAGAGCGGTTATTGGCAGATAAAAATGGATGAGGAAAGTATTCCTTTAACTGCATTAAGTGCCTCACAAGGACATTATCAATGGATAGTAATGCCATTTGGTCTTAAAATGCACCTCAAATATTCCAAAGGAGAATGGATAATATCTTTAAAGACCTCAATCATTGTTGTTTAGTTCACATTGATGATATCCTTGTCTTTTCTAAAATCATAGAATAGCACAAAGATGATGTCTTAGTAGTCACCCAGAGATGCATTGATCATGGTATCATACTTGGTAAAAACAAATGCATTTATGCTAAATAAGAAATTGAGTTTTTAGGCTTAGAGATAAAGGTTGGATAAATCATCCTACAAAAGTATATTTTGGAAAAAATAGAAAACTTTTCTGAAAAAATCGAAGATAGGAAGCAACTAGAAAGTTTTCTTGGATGTCTTACCTATGCTTCATATTTCATTAAAGATTTAGCTAAATTAAAAAAATCATTGCAGCAGAAACTCAAGAAAGAAGTAAGTTGGACATGGACCATTAATGATACAAAGATTGTTCAAAACTTCAAAAAAATGTGTAAAAATCTTCTTGTTCTTAATTTGCCTAATGAAGGAGATGATTTAGTTTTTGAAATAAATGCCAGCAATGAGCACTGGAGTGTGGTACTCAAAATCAAAGAAGGGGAAAAACTCTGCAAATATTGCAGTGGAAGTTTTAACAAGGCAAAATGCAACTATCCCATAATGAAAAAATAAATCCTCGCAGTCATAAGGGGAATTGAAAAATTCTTAATCTTTTTAGCCCCAAACCTTTTCTTATTCTGATTACAAAGAAATACTTGGTTTTGTGAAAAGAATTTATCAAATTTGCAAGTGCAAGGGAGACTCCTGCGTTAGCAATTATGGTTGAACCAGTTTTCCTTCTCTATTGAGCATATACAAGGATCGAAGAACTCTTTGGCAGACAGTCTAACTCAAGAACTCACCAATGGTGATCATCAAAGCATACCTTCTGCCAGAAAAGGAGGAAATCCTTAATGAAATGCCATTCCTTCTAGAACAGATTACGCCTTCTAGTAAAGTCCTTATTGATAACCTAGAATTCCATAAAAAAAGTAGATCACCTTTTGGTCTACTTTCTACTGCCTGCCTAATTGCCCAAAGATTTTTCCTTCTAGAGTTACAAGTTAGTTACCTTCAGTGTCCTTATGATATCCAAGAAAAAATAAGTTCTCATGTTCGAGAAAAATGGTTCAATGAGTAGTATGCAGCCTGCATCGACTTTTTATGATCATTATTCCTATGAGATTTGGGAGTCATGGGGTACAACAATCTACTTTCTCGATAGGTCTGGAATTGGTGGTGTTAGCTTCCCAGCAAATTCATTATCTCCAACTAACCCTGTCTTTAAAGCCTGGGAATACGGGATGGTGCTTTACTTCATAGAAATACCATATTCAAAGTTCCCATTTTTCTTAAAACTGATAAAATTTCAGCAATGCATGTTCAAAAGGATCAATTGGATTCTTACATCTCCTGATGGTCCAACAAAAGTCCTAGTTCACAGATGCCTAAATTTGGAAGTGTATAGCGCATTAATCGAATATGAAAATGGAAAAGTCAAATTAGCCCATTATCTTATTCAGATTGTTAATTACGACAATCTCAATGATCAACGACAATAATAGATTTCTGAACTACCAACACATCTAGTTACTGATCCTACTTTAGCAAGATCCATTGGATTTTTCAACATTTATCATCAAAGTTGGGTATTAATTGAACAGGGAGAAATATTAATACATTGTGAAAATATTACCTTCGCCGATGACAAAGAGTTTAAAGAGTACATGAAGGTAGAAGGTGCAGTATCAGAAGATATTTTTTATTATCTCTTTGACATTGGAGCTGAAAAATTTTTATCAGCAAAAGAAAAGAAATATCTACTTGAATTATTCGAAAAATGGGATCCAGAGCATCTTAAGCAATTTGATGAAGATTTTGATGATTATCCAAATAATAATGGCCTGGAAGATATAATTGAAGATGAAGGCATGCAGAATCTCAATAATGATGACTAGTCTTGTCATCATTAAAAGCTCTTAAAAGTAGTTGCCCCATCATTGTACTATCTTGACAAGTATCTGGTTTGTAAAATAAAGTAGTGTACTGTAATCGTCAGTATGTGTTCTAACCATGTGAAGAATCAGTATGTACTATAGCCGTTATGGCATCCTAGGTACCCCTATCCCCTCTATAAATAGAGAAGTCGAGTGCTTAGAAGGGACATGATTATTTTAGCATTCTTGAGCAAAAGAGAAGTCGAGTTTCTCCATTTCTCTATGAACAAGCATCTCTAATGATCTTGGGTTAAAGTTCCTCTTCAAGCTTTCCATTGTAATATTTCAACTTTCAAGCTTTTAATAAAAGAAGTTTTCCCAGTAGGGAACGTTATCCAATTGAACCTTATGTCTTAAATATTATAATTTCTTGATTAAAGTCTCAGTATCCTTTAAAAAGATATAAAACTTGATTAGTGACTACGGTCTGAAGAAGGAAACGAAACGGATTTATGTTGTGCCTGATCTAAGGAAGGTGGGGTTGAGATTAGCAATCTCTATAAACCGGAAGCTAGAGGAACGCCGGAGTCCAGCGCCGACTAACACTACAAGAAATTTGGTTTTTTGTAGCAATTAGTTGTAGCAAATTTCAATTTGCTACAATAATCTAAAATCAATAAAATAATTGTAGCATATCTAATATTGCTACAAAAGGTTGAGTATGTTGTGGCAATTAGGCAAAATTGCAACAAAAAGTATTTATGTTTTTCACAAAAAGACGTCAATTTTGGAGGGAAATTTTTATCTAAAGAATTCCCTCCTTTCTTTTTGCTATAATTTTGTAGAAAATAAATACTTCCCTCTTATCAAATATTACTTATTTACATAGGAAAGAAAAAAAAGAAAAAAAATAGATAAATGCTGGCTGTGCGAAGGGCCGAGACATCTCTGCTTCATGAAATCGGTTCCGTTCACCTAAGCATCTGTCGCGCTTCACCCTTTCTCCCTCTCTCGCGCTTCCACTCTCTCTCTCTCTCTCTCTCTCTCGCCCTTCCACTGTCGTTGGTGTTGGTCTTCTGTCTCGCTCATCTGTTCGTCAGTGCTCCGGTGAGTATCTCTCCAGATTTCTATCGTTTTGCCGTTTATGCTTCTCCTTTAAGTGATTGGGTGTTTATCTCCTGCTTTGAGATCTCGATTCGGTGTTGATTCTGGTGGGTTTGATATCATGTTCTTCAATTTCTAGTTTTCAAGGTTGTGTATTTTGATTTCAGAACCCCCAACCCCAGACTGCAATTTCGTTTTGAACATTTCTAATTCTCTCAAAAGTGAATGGTTTTTGCCCAACATTGTTGACGTTCAAAGTTATTTGTGTGCTCTTCTTGTGATGAGCATTATTTGGTGTTATGATGATTAATATTGTGAAGATTGACGACCATCGTTTAGAGTTATGCATCTGTTTTTTCTATGATGAGCGTTATTTGGTATTATGATGAACAATATTGTAAAGATTGATGAACAATGTGATTTCTTCATTTCTAATTCTGAGCAATTAAGCGATAATTGATGAGCATTGCAATTATTTGTGATAAGCATATGGATTTCTAATGATGAGCTTGACAATTGCCTGTGATGTGCATTGCTTAGAAAGATCTTAGTGGGATGGGGGGAATTTCAGGAAGGTGCTGATCAATTTGGAGTTTGTACCAATTTGGGAGGGATTGGGGGGGGAGACGTTGAGGCTCGGGGGAGGTATGACATGGCGGTGGATGATGACCTCCGATTTTGCATATTAAGCAGTGAGTTGTACGTATCCAATTTGAGCCAGTGACTATAATATTGTATCTAACGTTTCCCGCCCCTCTCTCTCTCTCGCATGTTCTTTTTTTGGGGGGGTGGTTTGGAGAAGACGTGCCTGAACAATTAGAAGGTTAAAAGAATATAACAACGATAATAATAAACTTGGTTTAGTGTTTGAGGTTTGAGGTTTCATAGTTTGCTTGTTTCTTCAATTCTTCTTCCCCTGGTCCCTCCTGTTTTCTTTTGGGGGGGGGGGCTGGGGCTATTGTCTTTGTCTTGTTTTGGATTGTTTTCTTCGGGGTGGGGGTGGTTTAGGGTGTTTATATGTCCACATCCGACGATCTGTTGGCCCACTTTTGATTTGCTCACCTCTTTGAGGGTTCTCTAATAAAAAGGCAAGGTTGAATAGTTAGTTTCTAAATAATCCTTCAAAATAAAATAGCTTAAGTCAACAAAAACTCACTCGGGTCATCATCACTTGGATATAATAGTAAATTATTTCTGGGATTTGTTGGGAATTAGGTTAATGTTTTCACTGTGGTTATTGCAAAGGTTGCATTTGTCTTAGTATGGCTCATCAGTCCCTTACAAATTAAAGTGTATAGTCAATGAGTATAGCTGAACTTACTTGGCAATAGAGGGTCTTAGCATAGGAGTATGAAAATGCAGAAAAATGTCAGAGTTAAGGTAATTATTTATGCCTAATATGCCTGAGTTAAGGTAATTACACTCTTAGTTATTAAGGAACTGAATTCAAAAATACCATAGTCAAAAGGCATATGAATTACTTAATTTGAATCCCTATAATTTGTTTATGAGGCCAATACAAGTACTTCAAGTAAGTGCTAAAAAAAGTCGAATCACAATCCAGAGAAATGTTGACTAATGCATTATCATCCCAACATAAAAATAATCCATGTATAATGAAAGAAGAATAAAACTTACTTACATTGTCCAAAAATTAAGTGAGCACAAAAAAAAAAAATATTTAACAATTCTATCATGAATGTAAACAATCAAAATGACATTCCATATACTTTTTTTTTATTTTAGTTTTGCATGGCTTGCGATTGTATAAAATGTGCTTTTCTGTGAAGGTTTGATGAATGAAACTAATATATGATTCTAAAATCCTATTCTTTGAATTTTAATTTTCAATGCATTAATTTTGTTTTATGTAGGTGAGTAATCATTTTATATCTTAAGCTACAAGATGAATAGAGATTGAGGTTGGATGAATTGGAAGACTTATAAATGTAGGCAAAAGGGAGAATATTTCAAAGGGGTTAATGAATTTCTTGACTTTGCATTTGCTAATGTGGCTAAGGAGGGGAAAATTAGATGTCCTTGTGTTAATTGTGACAATTATAATCATCTAAATAGAAAGACAGTTTTGCTTCATTTGATGAATGATGGAATCTTAAGAAACTACAATCCATGGGAATTTCATAGGGAAAAATGGGGTGTTGAAGAGCATAATCATGAAAGTGATGAGGATAATAATGATGCAGATGGGTCTATTGATCCAATAGAGCCAGGAGTCGCGGATGATATAGATGAGACTTTTGCCATGGTACATGACATGACAAATACTAGAGCTTTTAATATAATGGGTGAATTTGAAAAGTTAGGTGGTCCTAGCATTAGTGATTCATCTGAACTGCTTGCGAAATTTGGTAGGCTAGTTAGAGATGCTGAGAAAGAGCTATTTCCTGGTTGTGAGAAATTTTCCAAGTTGGAGTTTGTGGTGCATCTTCTTCATATAAAATGCCTTTGTGGGTGGAGTGACAAATCACTCACAATGATACTTGAGCTTTTGAAAAAGGCATTTGATTTTGATGATACTTTTCCAAAGAATGCTTATGAAGCCAGAAAATACACCCAAGAGTTGGGATTGAGTTATGTGAAGATTGAGGCTTGTAAGAATGATTGTATACTTTATTGGAAGGAGTATAAACATGCAGAAAAATGTCCTAAATGTGCTCATCCTAGGTGGAAGGATAAGAGGGAGGAGGGTGATGACAGTGATGACGAAAGTGAGAAGAAGGGAAAAGGACAAATATTCCCTATAAGCTATTATGTTATTTTCCTCTTATACCAAGATTACGGAGATTATTTATATCTACCAAAACAGCATCCCACATGCGATGGCATAAGGATAAACGTCTCGATGATGGGATTTTCAGACATCCAGTAGATGCAAAGGCTTAGAAGTCGTTTGATGAATCTTTTTCAAATTTTGCTACAGATGCTCGCAATGTGAGATTGGGTTTATGTAGTGATGGCTTCACCCCATACGCAAACATAAACTCCACTTACAGCATTTGGCCTATGTTTTTGGTTCCTTATAACTTGCCACCTTGGATGTGTATGAAAAAGCATACACAATGTTAAATATGATCATTCCTGGAAAAACTGCTCCAGGGACTGATATTGATTTGTACTTGCAACCATTGATTGATGAGCTGAAATTGTTATGGGATGTTGGCGTAAATACTTATGATGCTTTCAAAGCTGAATACTTTACGTTACATGCTGCTTTGTTGTGGACAATCAATGATTTTCCTGCCTATGGTAATCTCTCTGGGTGGAGTGTTAAATGACGTTTAGCCTGTCCTGTTTGTAATAAAGATACATGGTTGAGGTACTTGCCTCATTGGAACAAACAATGTTACATGGGTCATCGTAGGTTTTTGGAGCTTGATCATAAGTGGAGGCATGACAAGAAATCTTTTGACAACACATCGGAAATGGATCCTCCTCCTAAGTATCTATCTGGAGAGGAATTCGTCGATCAAATTGGCAAGTTTGAAAATATCAAGTTTGGGAAGGTTGATGGCAAGCGAAAGATAACAAAACCAAAATTGGTCTATAATTGAGAAAAGAAAAGTATCTTCTTTGAATTACCATATTGGAGCAAAAATCTGGTGCGTCATAATTTAGATCTTATGCATATTGAGAAGAATATTTGTGAAAGCATATTAGGTACGGTTATGAATATACCAGGGAAAACAAAGAATAACTTGAAATCTCGCTTGGATTTGGCTGAAATGGGAATTAGAAAGAGCTTGCACCCTAAGAAGGTTGGTGACAAACATGAAATTTCAAAAGCAGCATTTGAGTTAAGGTTTTGTCGATTTTTAGCTGACTTAAAAGTGCCGGATGGATACTCATCGAACATAGGTCGATGTGTAAATGTTAATGAGGGGAAAATAACAGGGACATTACAGAGTCATGATTGTCATATTTTTATGCAAGATTTACTAGCCCCAACCTTTCGTGGGAAGTTGGGCAAGGATGTGTATGATGCTATGGTGGAGTTATCTTTATTCTTCAAGCAGTTATGCTCAAAGGCATTGAGGGTAGAGGTATTGGAGAGATTGGAGAAGAGCATTGCTATTACTCTTTGCAAATTAGAGCGTGTCTTTGTTCCCTCATTTTTTGACATTATGGTACACTTGACTGTCCATTTAGCTACTGAAGCTAAACTTGCTGGACCAGTTCAATATTGCCGGATGTACCCATTTGAAAGGTGAAGATATTTTTATTTCTTTTGATTTTGATGAATGAAAATATTATTTGGGATTATATCGCTTATGCTTCACAACTCTTGGCTTGTGGTTAGGCTCATGCACACTTTAAAAGAGTTTGTGCGTAATAAAGCTTGTCCTGAAGGGCCAATCGCATAAGCATATATCGCGGATGAGTGTTTAACCTTTTGTTCAAGGTATTTGCATAGAGCAGAGACTAGATTTAATCATCTTGAAAGGAATGAAGACGGGAGGGATAGCCAACATCAAGGACTATCGGTTTTCATGAAGCCAGGAAAGCCATTAGGTCAGGCAAATATCAAAGTCCTTTCCCATGTTGATTGGAATTGTGCTCACCTTTATGTGTTACGAAATTGCGAGGAAGTACAGCCTTTTATTGAGTAAGAAATGTAATCTACGAGTAGATGTTCTAACTTTTTCTAATATTTGTTTTTAAAAATATTAATTGTGTTTTTGTATTTTAGGGAATATGAAAGTATTGATGCATCCTATAGATGCAATTTTAACGAATGGTTTGAAGATCGGGTAAGTAAATATGGTAACTGTACGTCTACCTTACATAACTAATTAGCCTGGGTGTTAACCTTTTGTTTTGTTTTTGGTTAGATTACCCAAATGTGGAAACAGTGTGATGAAAGAGCAAATTATGAACTATTGGTTTTGGCACAGTGTCCTATGAAGAGAGTCCTTTGTTATGATGGATATATTGTAAATCGATGTCGATTTCATACGAAAGCACGAGCGAAAAATCTTAGCACCTAAAATTGTGGTGTTGTGGTGAAAGGTGATGTGCTCAGTGGAGAAAAAGAGTACTTCGGTATGTTACAAGAGGTTGTTGAACTGGAGTACGATAGTAAACATAAAGTTGCTCTATTCAAGTGTGACTGGTTTGATGTATATACTGACAACATAGGAATCAAAAGAGAAGAATATGGCATTACTTCAGTCAATGTGAAACATTTTCTAAAAATGAATGAGCCATTTGTTTTAGCTTCTCAAGTTGAGCAAGTATACTATGTCCGAGATCACATGCATCAAAATTGGCAAGTGGTTGTGAAAACAAATCCTCGTAATTTCTATGACATTCCTTCTGAAGATGAAGATGAAAAAGCTAAATCAATTGTGGACGGTGATGATGTTGTTCAAGAAGCATATATCCCACTAGCAAATGATGGAACAACTTCTTTGGTCAGGAATGATTTAAACCTAGATGTGGTCGATGCTACTATTGTGACACAAGAGTTGCAGCGGCATAACAAGAAGGGCAAAATGGCAGTTGTTGATGCTGGGAGTGAATCTGAGTCAAGTGATGAAGATGACATGCTACTGTTTGCTGATGAATTGGACAATGAGTTCAATTAAACTTGTTATTAGTATTATTATTGAACCTTTCTTTGGTGACAAACGCATGTATAAGGAAAGACATGTCCAATAACTATTTTTGTATTTGTTTCGGTCACTTTTTGTGCTACATTCTGAATATGATACTTATTTTCTTTCAGTTGTTGGTAACACTAGTATTATTTTTACCTTTAGTATAGCCTAATTGTATTGTGATATTTATCGTTTAGTTGTTAGATTTTGGTAACACTAGCATTTCTTATCTATCCATTTAGTTGTCAAATATTTATCATTGCTTTACTGAGGTTAAGTGCAGTTACAGTTTGTTTTTTCCTGGTTCTTAGTTTTTTCTTACACTTTGCAATTATATTGTGATTATAGGCAACCATGTATATCACTCTTGAGAACTTGCGAAATATGGCAAGACCTAAAAGGATCACAAGTGCACCCGGCGGCGTTTCCCGCAAGGACAACGTCAATGAGTATGAAATGCAACGGAAGGACAACGTCAATGAATATGAAAGGCAACAGGAGTTGAATATTCAGCAAAGCAATCGAAAACTTCAGGAACTTGGAATACAAAGGACGATGCAAGCACCAAGAAGAGCCAATGGAAGTATCCAACTATGTGGTGAGCAAAATTGTGAGGAAGACGATAAGTATCATCCGACAGACGATGAAAGAGTGCAGGCAGAATGCGATGATGTTCCTTTTGACACTCAAAGAACTACTGTGCGTACAACTTCATTGGAAAGACAGGTTACTAGGATTAGATCAAGTAATTCAATAGTGAGCTTAGTAGAGACAAATCCTAACTATTTGTGTCATTTTAATAGTGTGTGCTCATTTTGCTATTCTCTGTAAATTCTCTATATTAGGTGACATGAGTAGACCTGCAAGATGAAGTTCTGGATATGATAATCAAGTGATACTTTCTTCAGGTAAACTGTTACATATAGGTTACATAAGATATGCTTATGCGTTTATGAAATAAAATATTATTTGACTTTTGTAATTTTGTATGATAGGCGAAATAGTGCATGTTGAATTAAATGACCAAAGGAGCAATCAAGGTACCAATTTGCACATCCCTATATTAGAGAGCCAAGGGCCCAGGACAAGATTATCTTATTTACATAGGGACAATGATTCGAATTACTCCCATGACAGAGGTAAGGAAGCAAACTCTCTTTCTTTCACGCACACCTATAGATTCCTAAATCTCATACATTGATATAATCTTGGAGTTTGAATTACAAATGTAGGTACATTTATGGACAACATTACACATCACAACACTGAGGATGATATCCAAATTAACTCATCTAAGCATAAAGGTTTGTCATGTTTTTATCTACAACAATATATACGGTCTTGTTTTCACTATATTTATGTTATTTGTATTCCAGCTCCCCCACCTAGACGTGGGAAAACAAAATGTCAAAAATGGAGAAGGAAAAGGGAGGTAGATCAAAGACCAATGGATATTGAAATCCCACTAGAGCTTATGCGTGTTGTCGGTTACAATAGCACTCAATTCATTAGTGAGGCTAGCTACTTGATGAAACAATGCATGCCATTTGATGTTGAGAAATGGGGTCATATACATGCAGATAAGAAAAGAAAATTCTTGATGAAGCTGAAGGTTTTCACCGTAAGTCTAGCATTATCCATCGTTAACCCCCACCCTTTTTTTTTGTTATTAACATTTTCTACTATATATGTAGGATATGTTTAAATTGCCTGAAAGTTGCCATGTGGAAAGGGCAATTGAGCGGCGTTGCAAGGTTTGGTATAGGAAATGGCACTATGACTTAAAGCAAAAAGCATACAATGACTATGCTACTGTTGCTGATAGGCGTACAAATCCACCCAAGGAAGTTGATCCAAAACAATGGAAATGGTTAGTCAATTATTGGGATAGTGAGAAGTTTAGGGTAAGTTGAATGCTCTATTTTTTACTACCTCACAAATCATTGGATCATGTTGTATTATTGTTATCTTAACATATGCCAACTACGATTGTTTACTTATTTTTTCTATTTTTGTTGGTAATGCTAGCGCCGAAGTGAGATAAATACTAAAAGTCAGAAATCTCAGAAAATGTTAGCAAAAGTTGGGACCAAATCAATTGCTAGTACTTTCTACGAGATGGTAACTAATGTTTGTTGTTGTTTGATACTAGTACTATTGAATATTAATTGTGTTTGTAGCTTAACATATGACTTTTCTTAGATGAATTCAGTTGCATAAACCAATGGCTATGTGTACTGATTCAAATGCAGAGTTTCAACTACAAATTGAAGAGGAAGAACCATATTATTTACAATTATGGAAGATTCCAAGAAAGAAGAAAGATGGGACTTGGTCAGATGAGCTCGCAGAGAAGGCGTACCAGGATCTTCAAGAATTACATCAAAAACAACTAGATGAGCATGGAGTGGACAACCTCACTCCCCAAGAGGCCTTCAGTCGTGTCCTAGAGCATCGTAAAGGATCACATCACCAAAGGGGCATGGGTCAAGGGGTGTTATCGTTTTCTACTTACCAAAAGAAGGTCATACCTGAAATTGATACCCAAGAGAGGATTGAAACTGAAGTTAATAGGTGAGTTGCTCAAATTCACGAGTCTTATGAAGCACACCTTCGCGCTCTAGAGGAAAGACTAGGTCCTTTAAATGCACAGGTTAGTGTCAACAACATTGTAAACATTCTTATTTTTTTGGAAAGTAATCATTGTACTTTAAATATAACTAATTGAGTTGATCACCTTGGCCTATAGGTGCAATCAAGTGGATCATCCCAGCATCTTTCTTCTTCTTCCATGGAGCGTAGTTGTAGTGGACAAAACAAGAGGTATGTTTATTTCGACTCCCTCATTTGGAATATCATGATTCAATAGAATCAACAACTGATCAGTAGCCAAACAAAAATTAGTTGAAATAAGCGGTAGAAAGAATTGCATAAGCAAATAAGCATGTGAACGAAGGAAATGCAACAGTAAAGCATGCTTTTTTTAGTAAAACACAACAAAGCTTGCAAAGATGATTCTCTGGTTTAGAATGTGTAGAATTGCCTGTGTAATGTAAGGCTTGTGTAACGGTAATAAATTGATGCTTGGTTTTAGGTTTACTCGTTCAATTAGCTAATTATGTGGTTGGGTGTTAAGAACTTCATTGAATGGTTTACTCCGGGCGTGTGGCTTGTACAGTTGTGGTCTCCGGCGTGTAGCCGTTGAGCTTGTTTGATGTTTGTTTGTATTTTTATTCAGTGCAGGGGATTTAATGTAAGGCTTTAAACCTTGGAAATGGTCAGTTTTTAGGAGAAACTCTGTCCGTTTCACCCCAGAAATTAAGAAAACACTAACACTCTTAGCCCTAGGTTGTCCATCTGCTTTCATATTTGCTTGGGAATCATATCAACGTACATTGTTATTTTTTATATGCAAATATGAACCGGTGCTAATGCTTATTTCTTTATTTACTTGGTCTTTCATACAGGCATCCCATTCCAAGAATGATGTTGGACGATCATACGAGGTGAAGAGGATAAGATGGTGATGATGAAGTCCTCGTTTAATTTTTCTATTTGCTTTCATAATTAGTTAGCACAATCTACGTTTATCGAATTTGAGTATTTATGGAATTTATCATTTCTTCATTTATTAGAAATTCTAAACAAAGTACACTTATGAAGAATAATGCTATGTGATTCCACTTCTAATATATGAAATGAATTTTCATTTTTTAGTTTTGTCTTCAGCTTCCTCTATTTATTTTTATTTGTTAAGTATGCTTATGTACAATACTTAACTTCATTACCAATTGCAAAAGTTAATTATATCATTCCAGTACCAATTGTAATAGTCAACTATATCATAACACATATCCGTAAAATTTAAAATGAATTTCAAATACAGAAAATTGTACAATAGAACACTTATACAATTGTAGTGGCATAATGGGATTGCCACTAAATGTGTTCAAATTAGACACCAAAAGACCAATTTGTAGCTAACTATATTGCCACAAATACCATATTTTTGTAGCAAATATATTTTTGTAGCAATATTTGACTTGCTATAAAGTATGACCTATTGTAGCAATTTGATAGTTGTGGCATATTAAATTTTGCCACAAAAGCTTTATATTTAGTGGCAAACGACAATTTGCCACAATAGCCTTTTGTAACGCATTATCTGTGGCAACTTTGTAGCATGTTTTCAAATTGCCACAAAAGGTTATTGTAGCAATATTTAAACATATTGTGGCAAAACCAAATGCTACAAAAACTAGATTTTCTTGTAGAGTTCAGGTAATTGTCAAAACTCTCTAATTAAGCTTTAATTATTTTGCTAAGTATGGTGAGTCATTAATCACTATAAATATAATATTTATGATATAAGTAATAGATTGTGATAACTAGTACCAGTAAAGTCATTATAAGAAGTTTAAACAAAAATATAGGCTTAGTTTTATTAAAAAGTACCCAAAAACTAAGTATTTGAGTGTAAAACCTCATTTTGGGAAAAAGTTGCAAATTCAAAAAGTTCAAGGACTAATTTGCAAAGAAAACTACACCCATTAACTATTTCGTAAAAATTTTGGCCTGTAATAATAAGTTTACCTAAAATAGTAGGTACTTGAAAATAAATTTTAAAAACATTGGCCGCTAAATTTTTTTTTTCATAAAATAGTAAGTACCCTAGAGTCATAAATTGGGGGTAAAATATGCAAATATGAAAAGTTTTGGGCCATAGATGAAAATAAAAATAGTAAACTGTCTCCTTAAAATAGTTTTCACATAATGTTGAACATTTTAAATATATTCTAATAATATGGTTCCCTAATTATGACTTTTACACGATATAGGATATCTAGTTGTAATATTTTGTTAATCATACAAAATCATTCAACATCTCAGCAAGTTTCATAAATTTTAGCAACTTTCAACAACTTTTTACAACTTTCAATGAATAAGTACCAATAAATACTCGTTTTTAAGTATTGGGGTAAAACATGCAAATATGAAAAGTTTAGGGCGATAGATGAAAATAAAAATAGTAAACTGTCCTGTTAAAATAGTTTTCACAGAATATTAAACCTTTTAAGTATATTCTAAAAATATGATCTCTTAATTATGATTTCCACACAACCATGATATCTGGCTGTAATATTTTGTTAGTTATACAAAATCATGGCAACATCTCAACAAGTTTCATAAATTTTAGCAACTTTCAGCAACTTTTTATAACTTACAATGAATAATGTACCAATAAATACTTGTGATAAGTTCTTTTATTAAACTGCCACCTAGTTTTCAGCTTTGTTCAAAATTAACACCTACTTTTTTTCATGTTCAAGTTTACCATTCATAAAAATAAGTTTGTTCAGATATACCACCCTGGGCCCTGTATAATTGGTAGTAGCAGGTTGACTCATTTTTTTAAAGAAAGAATTAACATATCAAAAAGTAAAACATCGTTCAAATACTGAAAACCTCATAGCAAAGCCCAATTTTTTCCCGCCCTCTCAAACGATTGCTTGCCCAGTGTTCTACTCCTTCATTTTCTTCTTCCCTATGTGAGAAACTCACTCAATTTTCAAGAACGTAATCTGATAATTAAGTGCCTCTACTAGTTCGATTGGTGGAACTGAGGTCATAATTGCAATCTTCACTCAATTCGTGTTGAACAACACCTGAATTTGACGGAAATTCTTCCCAAAGGAGAAACCCTAATTTTATTAAAAACCCTAAAGTTCAAATTTAACATCTTCTTTAATTCAAGGGGCATAATTAACTTCAGAAGTGCAATCTATTCACAGGACTGACCAGTCGTGCACCCAAGATTGTGGCAAGGAGCTTATGCAATTCAATAGATCGAAGCCAACCCACGAGCCATATAAGTCTTGGTATTGATTTTAGGATATTGATTATGTGCTGCAAAGAAGGGACGACCAAAGAAGAGTTTGGACGATGTGATTAGAGAAAACTTGAAAGTTGTAGGGTTAACGGAGAACATGGCTCAGGATAGGAGACTGTGGAGGGATAGGATTAAGATCTTAGATCATAGAGAGTTAGCCTTGTAGTTGGTCACTCGGTTGTAGTAGAGTGGGTCTGGTTTTTTTTTCCGTGCAGGTAATCCATGCGTATGAGAAGAGACATTGTTTGCGTGCCTCGGTTTGTTAAGGTACAGTATCTCCCTCTGCCTGGTTGCACTTATGGTTACATATTTACTGCCACATGATTTTTTTCGTATTTATAATCCCTTTACTGTGGCTTATCCTTAGTTTTTCTCCTTAATTTTTCTCCATAAAATGTTCTCCATAAAAAGGTTTTCACAAAATATTTTCTGTCAAATGTTTTCACAAAATTCTTCTTCTATAAATGGTTTTCACAAAATCTAATTTTTGTGGGTCTCTTGGAATCAGTCTCTCTACGGGCAGGATTGCCGATAGAGGTAAGGTTGCCTACATCTGGATCTCCCCAGACCCTGCGAAAGCAGGACTTACACTGGGAGTTGTTGTTGTTATTGTTGTTGTTGATTATGTGCTGCAATCAATGACTGTATTTATAATCCAGATATTAAGATATTTTGTAATCATATTTGTAATATATGTATTTAGGGAGGAAATGCTTGGATATCAATGTAAGAGCTATCCATTTCCTAAATGCAATTGAATGGTCGAATTCCAAACAATCAATAGTATTTGATATGATATATAGTATGTTTTGCTTTCTTTATGCTATGAAATTTGGGTATGACATTGAATCTGTTTCATTATGATGTTGAATGGAAGAACTTGATGGGGCAACATACATCAAAACATTTTCAATAACACAAATAGGTTGCATACGTACAACCCCTCCTTCACTGAACACATATCTTCATCAAAAGGTATTGTGGAAATTGTATGGCATCTGCAATCTGTATAAAGCTTAAATTTAGCATGGAAATTTTTTTACCATTCCTGAACAAAGTACAAAGCATCTCCACAGTTAAGGATTTGCACATTTAAAGCAACTATTCCTTGCAATCTACTAAGAGTCCTAACTCGTTCGACCAGGAATTTTAATCACAATGCATACATCAAAATGAAACATATTCAAAATGGACAGCATGTGTTTAATATTAAAAATCACTACTAATAGTTGGCACTATATTCACCAAAAATTTATTGTCAAGAACATTATTATCCCAAAAATAGCACAGTTGTCTAGCTTGCTAAAGAGACCAATAGCCAATGAAATCCAAACATGATTTTCAAAAATCATTTAACCAACTCAATCATCTAATGTGCAAATCTGATGGTGTTTTGGAAAGAAATCTATTAACAAGGATATCTCTTGATTAGAAGCTTGCCTTTTTGTAGATAATCAGAGAAAGGATGATCATGGTTTATTGATTCAATGAGAGAGCTAGATGCAGGGCCTGCTTCAGCAATAGTAGTATCCCAAAAAGGTTTCAGTTCAACATTTTCATACGCAATCCAGTAGCATATAGAACACTTTCAGAGGCCGTTTCAGTAGCAGTAACAGACATGGCAAAAGTAGATGCAGCAATAGTTGATGCAGCAGCTAAAGGTGTAGAGTTACTAGTAGCAAAGATAGCATTGCTAGAGGCAACAGTGGTAGTAGCAGATGCAACAACACCAGATGCATGTGCAATAGCAATAAATGGTTCACAAGCATTGGAAGAAGAGTTCTGAAGCGAGGGCTACATTTTGAATGGATAAATATAGGTCAATACTTCTCTATAAAAATGATGACAAAAATAGAAAGATTGGATAATAATATTACCCTTTTTCTACATGTCTTCTCGTTATGACCGTATTAACAGTACCACCTAATCTTAGCATAGCTCCATATTGGCCTTGCAATCTGCTTTCCCCTTCTTCGGGCCTCCTTTTAACTTGGTAATTGTTTTTCTTTTTTTGTGTGAAAACAGGGGCAACCATTGGCTCATCTTCACATGGATGCCACAAGTTTGGTCCATTTATAGGCTTCAAAGTATGTGCATACGTCTTCTTAAGCATTGAAGTGCTATAACACTTGTGAACAAACTAAGTCGGATTCATGTGCTCCTCCCTCATTACCACTAAAGCATGATGACAGGGGATACCACTTAACTCCCAAGCATTACAAGTGCATGTCTTGGCCGACATGTCGACTACAAAACTGTCACTTCCATGCATAACACTATACATGTCATTTCCAGCTCTACTTACATGCCACCACCTACATAAATCTTTAGCCTTGTCTAACTTCTTCAAGATCACAGGACATATAATTGGTGTAAATTGTCCGTCATTTGCTTCCTAGAAGCAACTCTTGTCATGACTTTCTCAAAGATCATATCAAGCATAGTCCATATAGACATAAACCTTTCCTCTATGATGAATACGTTGAATATCTCAGCCATATTGTTATCGACTAAGCCACATTTGGCATAGGATTTGAAGAAAAGTCGACAAAAATACTTAGGGTCCTTTTTTTTCCCTAAGAATTCCCATGCACCAACATCTAGCTCTTGCATCTCCTTGATATGCTTATTCGAATCAACTTCATTATAAGACTTTGCAATTCTCCAAAATATGTCTTTGTATTGCAAACCCTTCCATTTCTTCCTTAGATTAGTGTTAGTGAATTCCGCATGTATACCATTTATTGTCGTAGCAAATATGGGTGTCTTCCTTAGGGATGATTGTGAAATTAGATTACCAAAACTTCTAAACTAAATTAAAAACTAGATGCTAAAAATTACCCAACACCTAGGTCAAGTTGTTCCACCAAACAAATCAATAAACTAAATTAACAAGATTGACCCAAGAAATCGTGCACCATTCTCTAGCTTGCAAAGAACCCTACCAAACTAAGGCTCAAGAACCAAATTGCAAATACTTTGAGGCCACCAACACTTAGCCGTGATTACTCATTCAGCCAAAACACACTATTTAACCAAACTTCCATTGACGCAGAGCAAAGCAAAGCGCAACCTAGAACTGAAAATAAGTTGAAGCTCGACAAACTGAATATACCGCAACAGGGGAAGAACACTAAATGTCAAAGACACCATATTACTAACTCCAATTAAGCTAATCTCAAGCAATTACATGAACCTCAATTCTAAAACAAATAAAAATGAAAAGAAGAAAAACTAAATCTGGAAGAAAACTCAAGAAACGAAAATTGAAGAAAATAAAACTAAACCCCTAATTTTTACTTACTGTCCTCTACTACCTTTGCTATGCCATTCGACCTCCATTAAAAAGAATAGGCTCTGCTATCTCTCTATCTCCCCTGAAGAATGCTCCATTAATGATGGTAAGTAATGGTGGAGCAAATAAGGAGATAGAGAGGAAGTTAGACCATGGCTGTTGATGATGGAGGAAGACGAAAGGTTGAAGGAGGGGGAGAAGGAAGGAACGCCTCCTCTGTTCGTCTATTCGGCTTTATGGGAATGAAAAAGGAGAAAACTTGGAGGGGAGAAGAAGGCAGACTCAAGAGCACGTGCAGCGCAGGTGATCACTAATTGGAAGCAGGCTAGGCCTGAGTCGTGGACTGGACCGGGGAAAGGAAAAAGAGAGAGAGAGGTGGGCTCGGCCCAAAGAGAGAGGAGAGACAGAGCTGGTTGGGTTGGAGGGATGTCTGGGCCTGGGTTGCAGAGATGCTGGCTGGACTGGTTATTTTGCTTTATTCTTCTCTCTCTTTTTTCTTTTTTTTTATGGTCCAACACTCCTTCTTCCACCTCCTTTGCAAGAATTTTGAACCTCTTATTTATTTTTACTCGAACCTTCATAATTCCTACAAAATAAACAAACACATATTAAAATCCTAATTTAATAATTTATTTCAAGCAATTATTAGATAATAAAAGGGGATAAAATATCATAATTTCTGGTTGAACAATTACCCCCACACCTAAGTTTTGCTCGTCCTCGAGTAAAACAAAACTAAAAATCCTACAAAATAAAATCCTAACTCACTTTTGTAGGAATCATGGTTGCACTTAGCATGTGCAATAAGCCATTTAAACCCCTAGGTTACCCATAGTGGACAAGTAAGGTCTCATGAAGGTTTGCAAAAAATATACCCACAAACTCTAAAAAATAAATACATCAAAAAAGGAAAAGAGAGACAGAAATAGAAAAACAGTTTGGATTTACAAACAAAGCACATAAATATACAAGAGAGAAGCATGTGCACATTCTAACTAACCAAATCACCCACGTAGCAACGATATTGGCCTTTATATAAATAGAATGTACTCAACAAGGCTCCATACCCCATGAATGACATCAAAGCACTAACTTTTCACCCCATTGTATATCAAAACTTTGAATCTATCCCAGTGCTGTGTACAAGTGCATCATCTTCCCAGGGCTTAGGTTTCCCAGTAGTAGTATTGCCTCAAAAGTTAATACCCAGTAGCACATGTCTCAAAGGGTGACGTCGAGTAGCACATGCCTCAAAGGGTAACACCCAATAGCACATGCCTCAAAGTGTAACACATAGTAGCACATGCCTCAAAGAGAAACTTGTCATTCAAAAAAAAATTTCATTTCCTTTTTTTATTTCTTTTTTTTTATTTTCATTTTTTTCTTTTGTTTGTTTTTTAAGAATGCAAACAAAAAACCAAAGTAATCGTGTCAAAGATAAGTGGGAGAGTCAATCATAGAAGACTAAGGCCTTAAGATAATAAAATGATGGTATAAATAGGGATTGGATTACACATCGATAATGAACTATTGGGGTTAGCATTAGGGCTTAGAATGACACACTGAGAACAGAGACCTATAACGCACATCACGCTTATATACAAGCTAATAGTCAAAGCACAGGGGATTTAAGTTGATCAGAATAGTACGAAATGTTTTTTGGATTTTCAAAATTTGTTGTTTTTTCAAAAAAATTCAATTTTTTCAAACTTTCCAAAGTTTAAAAAAAAATTTCAAACTTTTCAAAGTTTCCCTACCTGCACACCTAAATCTCACAATGTCTTCATTGGGAGTGGGAAGAAACAATAACCACAAAATAAAACTTAAAAAGAAAACGAATAAAAACAAGACTCAAAAACAAAAAGGACATGACTAAAAAAAAAACAAATGTACAACATATATATACAAAAGAGAAAAGGAAAATAAGCCAACTATACAAAAATAAAATAAAAAGAAAAGGAGAAAAAGAGATAAGAAGAGAAGAAAATTCTTAGCAAACTAGGTCGGGTGCTAAGTACACCCGAGCTATCACCATAATCGTTGGTCATGACTCGGCTCGTGGAGCATTAGACACTCCACATCTTCTTTGTTGGGCAACTCTAGAAATTGCTTTAGACACTGGCCATTCATTTTGAAGGCGAAACCACTCTCAGGGTCTTGGATTTCAATTGCACCATAGGGAAAAACACGTAAGACAATGTAAGAACCAGTCCATCGAGACCTCAATTTTGCTGGAAATAGATGGAGCTTAGAGTCATACAAGAGTACATTCATTCCTGTGGCAAACTCTTTTCTAAGGATATGCTTATCATGAAACAACTTTACCCTTTGTTTGTAAGATCAAGCACTCTCATAAGTCTCAATTCTGATAGTCACCTCCCTCTTAAGTCACCGTCTAAGAACGAGGAGCTTAAAGAGAAAGATTCCTCTGATTCAGTTAACTCTTCACCTTCTAAGGGTTCTTCTCCTCCTCCTTCTTCTTCTAAGAAAGTCCATATGCCTTTACCTCCCTTTCCCCATAGGCTTAAGAAGAAAGATCAAGCTCATGTTGAGAAGATAAGAGAGACCTTCTCTCGAATCAAAATCAACCATTAGTAGCATCCCCTGGCTCACTGGATGAACTAGTTTCTGGAGGTGAAGAAGAAGAAGAAGAAGAAGAAGAATGATTTTGGAAGAATTGGTGAGGATACCTACAAGGTTCATTAGGACTTCCCACTTGGTTATCACTCTCTCGACCAGAGCGGAGAGATATAACTGCATTCACTTTCCTCACTGATGCGTGACCCTCAGGGTTCACCTCGGGTTGATTCGGAAAAGTACTTGACTCCCTAGAAGATGATGCAAACTGGGAAAACTATTCAGTCATCATTCTCATCATTCTTTCCATGTTAGCATTAATCATTCTCTCCACATCATTATTAATTCTCCTCTCCATTTTATCAATGTCGGTATAGCCTGGAGGAGGTTGAACTTCAGCTATAGGGGGTGGAGGTTTGGGTGTATTAGGCACACTGGAAAAGCCTGTCCCTGAAGGGAGTTTGAGGGGTGAGAGATGGGCTGGGAGTTAGGAACCGCAGCATTTGGTCCATTACTCCAAGAGAAGTTAGGGTGATTTCTTCGCTCTAGGTTGTAATAAGGGGGAAAAGGGGTCCTTCTTATGTCTCTGGAAGGCCATACTTGCTTGCTCTTGTCTAGTTGCTAACTGGTGAGCAAATAGGGACAAACACTCAAAGAATGATCTAAGGTCTGACAATGAGAACAAGACACTGTAGAAGTCTGAGATAACTGAGACATTTGGGGGGTTAATCCCTTCAACATGTTTTCCAAAACAGCAATCTTAGACTCTAATTGACTTGTATCAGAGATAAAATGCAACCCACCCCTTGCAAACCTAGAACTCAAGCTATCATCACAAGCGATTTCCCACTGTGTAGTTTTCTCAGCTAAGTCCTCTAGGAATTCCCAAGCAGTGTGGCGCTTTTAGAAAGAAAGTCACCCTGATACTTGGACTCTACCATGGTTTTAGTCTATTGGTCACGTCCTTCATATATAATCTAGCACAATCGTGCCTGGTCTAAACCATGATGGGGACATTGGGCCAACAAATTCTTGAACTTATCAAAATATTTTCAAAATGATTCCCTATCTAGTTGCACAAATTGATTGATTTCATTCCTTAGCTTAACAGTTTTGGCATTAGGTAAATGTTTTCTTAAGAACAATATCACAAAATCATTTCAAGAAGTTACAGAATTAACAGCCAAGTCATACATCCAATGTTTAGTAGAATCTTTCAAAGCAAAAGGAATCAATTTCATTCACAGAACATCAATGAGAATATTAGGGAAGTGTATCATTGAACAAATTTCTTCGAATTCCCTTAAAAATAAATAAGCATCCTCTAAATTCGTAAATTTAAGGAGCATCTGAGTATAATAAGGTCTTAATTCGAAAGTCACATTGGGTCCAAGGTCAGGTATAGTGAAACAAGATGGCAAGGCAGTCCTAGGAGGATAAAAAATCTCACTCAAAGATCTTTCTTGTGTTATTTCTTCTAATTCAAGCTTGGGTTCAGGTTCAGGTTCTAAGTCAAGGTCGGGTTGACTTCTAACAAGTTGATGACTTTCAGGGTTTCTAACCCAACCAGTCATATAAATCTCACACCCTCACCAAAAGTTCTATTTTTGGTCTTTTCTTTTTCTAATTTTTTTTTTTTAGATTTTGGATTTTTCTTTTTTTTTTTTTCTCTTTTCTTTCTTTTAAGCCACAAAAGAAAACAAGAAAGTGAATCAAAACTAAAAACAATAAACAAATAGAAAATAGCCAAAACTAAAACAAAAACACTAAAAGAACATAGGAAAATAAACTACACCTAAACAACCTAATTCTAAAAATAAAATTAAAATAGAAAATAAAACTCCTAAAATCAGAACTAAATATACAATAAATTCCACACAATCACAAAGGACATAAATATAATTTTTATCAAATTTTTTCTATCCCCAAAAAGTGCAGAAAAATGCAAATAAATTATTAAGTCCAAAATTCATAGAAAACTTCAGACAGTCCCATAAATTCCATAACAATTCACACAAACTCTAAAAATCATGGAGAGTCTAGGAAAAATATCAAAACAGATAAATTCATCCCATAAGTGTTCCAGAAAATTTAAACAGAATCTAAAATTGGTGAAAAATTTGCACTGGTTTGATTTTGCTCTTGTTTTTTTTTTCCTACACAAAAACTAAACCAATTAGAAGTTTTTTTTTCAGCAGGGAAATAATCAAGACACATAAAGATTAAATTAACACTAAACAAAATCAATATCTGACTCAAGTCATAAAAACAATAAAATCTAAACTATCAAAAATATGAAAACGAAAACGACTCAAACAGCTAAATTACAACTCGACTATGCAATCTAATTTCACAACGCCATTCCCGACAACGGCGCTAAAAAACTTGTTAGTGAATTCCGCAAGTATATGGCTTATCGCTGTAGAAAATACTTGTGTCATCCTTAGGGATGGTTGTGAAATTAGATTACCAAAACTTCTAAACTAAATTAAAAACTAGATGCTAAAAATTACCCAACAACTAGGTCAAGTTGTTGCACCAAACAAATCAATAAACTAAATTAACAAGATTGACCTAAGAAATCGCGCACCATTCTCTAGCTTGCAAAGAACCCTACGAAAATAAGGCTCTAGAACCAAATTGTAAATACTTCCAGACCACCAACACTTATCAGTGATTATTCATTCGCCAAAACACACGATTCAGCCAAACTTCCATTGACGCAGAGCAAAGCAAAGTGCAACCTAGAACTGAAATTAAGTTGAAGCTCGACAAACTGAATATATCACAATAGGGGAAGAACACTAAACGTTAAAGGCACCAGATTACTAACTCCAATTAAGCCAATCTCAAGCAATTACATGGACTTCAATTCTGAAAACAAATAAAAATGCATGAAAGGAAAAAAAAAAAACTGAATCTGGAAGAAAACTCAAGCAACGAAAACTGAAGAAAATAAAACCAGACCCCTAATTTTTTCTTGTTGTCCTCTACTGCCTCTGCTATGCCATTCAACTTCCAATTAAAACAATAGGCTCTGCTATCTCTCTATCTCCCCCTGAAGAACGCTCCATTAATGATGGTGAGTAATGGTGGAGTGAATGATGAGAGAAAGAGGAAGTCAGACCATGGTCGTTGACGATGGAGGAAGATGAAAGGTTGAAGGAGGGGGAGAAGGAACGAACGCCTCCTCTGTTCTGCTCCCCTCGTCTGTTCGACTTTCTAGGAATGAAAAAGGAGAAGACTTGGGGGGGGGGG
>JACYFF010031956.1:63895626-63971782 GCA_017589665.1 Selenicereus undatus | reverse complement strand
TAAAATAAAAAATAAAAAATAAAAAATAAAAATAAAAAATAAAAAAATAAAGAAAGAAAAAAATAAAAAATAAAAAATAAAAAATAAAATATAAAAATTAAAATATAAAAATTAAAAAATTAAAAACAAAAAATAAAAAATAAAAATAAAAAAATAAAAAAAAGAAAATTTAAAAAAAAAAATGTAAAATTAAAAACTAAAAATTAAAAACTAAAAATTAAAAATCAAAAATAAAAAAATAAAAAATAAAAAATAACAAACAAAAATTTCGCAAAATTTGGATAACTTCATAAATTATCGCACATTAATTACATTCTCATTATTTTAACCCATTTCAACCCACCACATAAAAAATATATCAACTACAACCAACTTCAACCTATTTCAATCAACCTAAAAAAAAAACCAACTTCAACCTATCTCAACCTACCTCAACCAATTTCAACCCAATTCACCCTTTTGACCCACCCAATTTACCCACGAAAGAAACAGGCCCTAATTCATGCACTTTTTTATCATTTTCAATTGACACTAAGCTATCTTCAAATGGTAATTCTGGCTTGCTAAAATATATTTTCTTAATCCTTGTTTTAATATACCCCAACCCAATAACAATGTCGAGAATGGTACCAACACTTAAATAGTCGATGTCACATTCAACCTTTTTCATATGCCCTAAACTATATACAAGATGAGGAACTTTTTGAAAACAACCACCATGGTGCATATATAGTATAATAGTGGCTATCATTTTGCATATATTCAGTAATTAAAAGTCAAATATATATAAAAATCAAAATAAAACGATTAAAAGACAAGTAGGCACCCATTCTGAAGGCCATTTCAAGGGTTCATACAAGCATAACAGAGCATGAGGCTTTACAGGGCTAGTGTAGCAAATTTGGCATAACACATCATTCAAATTTATAGCAAAAGACAACTCTTTGTATGACAATTGAGCATCACGTGTACAAACTAGCCCCTGGACACTTCAAAATTTTCTTTATTTTTTGAAGTTCCATTTTTTTGGGGGGGGGGAATTTCAGTACCTACATGATTATCAATTCCTCAAGTAATGATTATCTCGTTGATGTTGATTTTCATCAAATCAATAACTTCTCCTCTTGATTTTGCAGAGAAAAGGGAAGCATTTAGAGTTCCATCCAGAGAAAATTTTGGGATGAGATGAGGATGAATTAGTGTTCTGCTTTGAAGTGTTTGAAGGAATTTATTGAGATTGTGATCATTTGGAGGAAAACACTATCAACCCTTTTTTATTTTCTCTCTCTCTTGACTCTTGTAACCTATTTAAAAAAAGAAAAATATTGAAAACCTACTCTAGCCGGTCATATAGAGCATATAATGATAGTTGTGGGCCTGAGTTAAAAGTCAGATGATAAATTGGAGTTAAAAAAAAATAGATGATAGTTTTGAACAAAGTTAAAGCCTAGGTGGCAATATATAGCTTAAGCACACCTAAACAAACATGCATAGTACCATGGGCAAAGTTTAACACCCCCACAAAAGAAAAATTCAAACGTGGAAGGTCAAATAAAATTTGGCGTGTTTGTTTTAATGTTGGGATGCTGGCACTGTTGGCTTTCAATCTCATACCTTGCTCTGCTGCCGTTATTTCATCACATCTGCGCACCCCCCCCCCCCCCCCACCCCAAACCCAACCCCTTTCATTTGCCCATCAAGTGCGAAAAGGCCATCTCGCCGTACATACACTACATTTGAAAGTTGAAACTTCTCTATAGTTCCCCCCCCCCCCCCCCGGGTATCGTTTGCCGGTAATCTCGATCTACCAAATTCCCATTCCTTACGATTTAGGGTTTCTTTTCCCCCTGCCCAAATTCGGATCTCCGCGTTCGATCTACTCTTCGATCACTTCCACTCCATTTTCCTTTTGTAGATTCGATTTGATCTGAAAAGAAATGGAGGCGATCGAAGAATTAGCCCAGCTTTCAGATTCGATGCGTCAGGCTGCTGCTGTGCTTGCCGACGAAGATGTCGATGATACTTCAGCGTCTTCGTCCAGGCGTAACTCCACTTTCCTTAACGTGGTGGCGCTTGGCAATGTCGTAAGTTCATCTCTGTCCGTCTACACTGATTGCTTCTTTGTTTCTAGTGACTAAATGTCCTGAGATCTGCTTGATTTCATTGCTTGGATTGGGTTTGAACGTTGTACTCTGATCTCCTCAGGGTTGCTTGAGCTCTGATTTGGCGGCAGGATTGTATGTAGTTTTTAGGTAGCTTTTGTGTTTGTTGTGGTTTGAAAATGGATTGCGTTTATGCGATATTGAGCTCTTTCTTAGCAAGCAAGTTGCAGTTGATACATGCTTTCGAGTTTTGGCCTCAGTAAGTTCAGGCATTGGAGATTGTATGGGTGTATGTAAGTTTGGGAACATCTTACTGATTAAGCTGCCATTAGAGCCCTTTAGTATCAGAGGATCAACTGCTTTTATGCCTGAAACAAGGCTGCTTTGCGTTCATGCTGTTCTGTACCTGATTGTGGCCGACATTAAGCATGCTGCCCCTTTAGCTTAAATGTAGTTATAATTTAAATGTACCCATTCGGATGCCCTCTTTTCCACCACCCTTTTATGCATTAGTCTTTCTGATCCAAGTTGCCCGCATCTGATTGCGGCCACTTGTATATCCACTCGTATATCTTATGATAGTTGACCTTTTACCAAAAACATCCTCAATTCCCTCAAAATGATCAGGTCTGGTATCAGATCCACACGATACCATGGTCAGTTTGCCATGTTCGGATTGACATGTGACCTGAGGTCTCTGATAATTTTTTCAGTCACTTTTGTCTTTATTTTTATTTTGTTGTTTTAAGTAATTAGATATGAATGGGAAGTTGGAAATATATTCTTCTTTTTTGAATATGATATGGGATGATAATACTTGCATTGATGATTTCATCATTTGAATAATGTGCAACTTACCTATCAGTCACATGTGTGCATCCCCAAGTGTGGGGGTAGTATTGTTTTGTTCTATTGATTGTCAGTGGTTAGTGCATTCATATCTGATTGTGAACGAGAAGTTGGGAATACGTACATACTGCATTTTTGAGGATGATGAGAGATAAGAAATGCACTGAGGATCCTATATTTCTAGTTTCGTCATTATAGTAGGATGTAGCTGATCTCTTAGTCATTAATGTAACAACTAACAACCCCAAGTGGGGGGGGGGTTAATATTGGGTCTATATGCTGTGCATTGATATTTGATGCAAATGGTTGCCATGAATGATAATCTTTAGCCTTACAAGAGCTACCAAAAGAAGAATTATGCTTACCTGTGGTTAGGTCCATAGGGGATCGGAGAGATAGTTACAATGTCATGATCTTTGCTGAGCAGAAGACTGAGAAAGAAGGGGAAAAAGGATTAAGAATGTAAAAGAGAATTTAAATGAAATGTTGAGCAACTTGCCTTCTGACTTAATCTTGTGTCTTCGTAAATCAGTGCATGCACCACATCTGAAGGTGACTACAATTGTCCTATGATCTGATAGGGAATAAGGGCAAAACTATGTAAGGCGCAAAGTTATTGAGCAAAGATTGGCCAGATAAACAACTGCTTGCTTTCTACTGGGGAATACTATGACTTATATTCACCAATATGTAGATGGGGATCTACTGTCTTACCTTGAATATTGTTGAATGATAATGATAGTATGATACTTAGATGGCCTAGATCTCAGGATGAATTACTAGAAATTGTGATGGAATATAATCCAAAATAAACATAAAAAGAAAGCAGGGTAATTTGTCTCTGTACTGCCTCATTTGTTTCGCTTACTTTGAAGAAAATCTCTTCCATTTTATTGGATTGCCATCTTTTGGGGAACTGATTTGGTGAGATTGTTAATGATTTTTTGATATGGGTATTGTTATGTACTTATGAAATCCGGCCTGATATCAATTTTCCCCAGTTCTAAATTCTGCTGATAATTGATGTTTGGTGCAAAACTGTAAATAGTGTACTGGATTTTGTGATGGCTTCTTAGTGGAAAGACACGCTTCAGGCTGGGACCAGATTTTTCGTACTGAGCTTGGAAAATATATATTTTTTTAAATAAAAAATAGTGTTGGATCACATTTCCTAGTCATAACATAAATCCCATGCAAAATATACCAAAACCCCATTTAGCATTGGCAATCCAACACGGAACCCCGCTAACTTGCAACCTGCACAATAAAATTCTAGATTTGAAACCCTAATTGATGCCTTACACTCACTTTAACGTGGACGTCCACCCCACATCCTCCCCCTTTCAATTCGCTCAGCAATGGCAAGTAGACAACTAATCTCTCTAGTCTCTACTATTCTCCCTTCTGAATCCTCACCCCACTGCTACCGCCGGACTAGTGCTGCTGGAACAGCAAAAGATGGTGGAGGTCAATCAATGCGGTGGTTGTCGTCAGGAGAAGGGTAGCGGTTTGTTATCATCGATATTATTCATCTTTCTAGTTTTTCAACTCTCTCTCTCTCTCTCTCTGTGGTGCTATGTTACTCCAACTCTTCATTTTACGATACCGTACCTGTGGCAGACCCTTTACCCTTGGACAAAGCACGACACTTGCCACTTTAAATTACATTGAAAATCTACAAATTTTCCCAAACATAGCTGGGTCTGACACTTAGACACATATTTGTATGGGATGCCTGTACCCAAGTCCAAGTAAAATAGCTTTGGGGGCCATACTTCCGGACGGCAAAGGAAAAACAACCTGATACGAGCCAGAATGCACCGGTACTACCCAAAATCTCACTGGTATATTCTTGTCTCTCTCAGTGTCACGGATGGTCTCCAGGATGGTGTTGTACTGGGGGTATGCACTGCTGGTATGTTGGCAATCTGAAACGGTATTTATAACCTTGATTTCATGTGGCAATATCTTGGTGACTGCTGTGCAGTCTTTGTGCTTCCCCCCCTTTTTTCTTTAGGGGGGAGCTATCTTAGTGTCATTAGGTCTAATATTAATTGTTGACAGCAACAATGTTTGTCCTTGGCAAGTATTGAGTCAATCAAAAGTGATATTTACTGAAGATCCGAAATGAATTGACATGACAGCAACTGGCATTGAAGGACTATTCTTAAATTTGGCACTTGGAACTTTTGCGTAGCATTATGTCTGTTGCCACTTATCACAATTTCTTGCTACATTATCTTTTTTAGGGTCCGCTTTGTTGTTGCTATTGGTCAATATTAAACAAATTTTTGATAAGTTCCATCTAAATGTGTTTCTATGTTGCTACTCCTTTGTATCTTTATGCTCCTGAAACTCCATTTAAATGCTTTTTCAGGGTGCAGGTAAATCAGCAGTCTTGAACAGTCTGATTGGACATCCGGTTTTGGTAAGAATTCAGAATTTAGAATGATCCTTTTCCTTGGCCTTAAGCTTTTAATGGATGCCCGTTAACAAGTGAACAATCTACTTATTTTATTTGTGGACAGCCAACCGGGGAAAATGGCGCAACACGTGCTCCCATAAGCATTGATTTAAATAGAGATAGCTCTTTGAGCAGCAAGTCCATTGTGTTGCAAATTGACAACAAAACTCAACAGGTTTCTGCAAGTAAGGATGGCGATTCTGTATTCTTATTTTTTTTTTTTCCTTAGCGGTTGCCATGTAATTGGGGAAATGAGAGAGTGGTAAATTTTCCTCCGCATGTTTTTTTGGGGGTGGGGGTTGGGGGGGGGATTACCTCTTGCGATCAACGCTATAATTTGTGTTTTCCTTTGCAACAGGTGCTCTCAGACATTCTCTTCAGGATAGGCTGAGCAAGGGTTCGTCAGGAAAGAGTCGTGATGAGATATACTTGAAGCTTCGTACTAGTACAGGTTGGTTTCTAATTTCTGGTTCTCTTGTCTTCCTGGGTCAATAATGGTCCATGCTTGAGGTCTTCATGGTTGTCATGTCATATTTTTGTGTATATAGCCTTGAAGTGGGCTAGGGAGTTTGGGTAGCCATGGTCCCATGGTTTATAGCATAATCTTTAAGAACAACTATGGTGAACTGCCAACATAAGGAAGATGGTTATCACAATCCTGGTCGTACTTTCCTTTATGCCAGTATCTCAGTTAAAAAGTTGGTTACTTTAGATGGCTTATCTACATGTTTCTCCTATTTTCTTCCCTTTTTGACGTTGCTTTGTTATTCATTTATTTTTGTTCAGCCCCTCCACTGAAGTTAATTGATCTACCTGGGCTGGACCAACGGATTATGGATGATTCTATGGTGAGTTGTATATTTTGTAAAGATAAACGTGTGTAACCATATTTTTTCTTTTTGCAATGTGTACACTTTTAGATGCTGAAATTCTTGTTATGGCAGATTTCCTGACTGTCCAATTTGTCCTTTCATAGGTCAGTGAGTATGTTGCACACAATGATGCGATTTTGTTGGTGATAATACCCGCTGCTCAGGCGCCAGAGGTTTCTTCATCAAGAGCTCTAAGAATTGTGAAGGAATATGATTCAGAAGGTGATCTAAGCAATTTATTGCTTTGTGTTGACGTGGAGATGTTTAACAAATTGTTTACATTTGACAAATGTGTATATCGTCTTTTAGTGTTGGTGTTTGTTTTCCATAAGTTAGTCTTCTTTCATTTGATTATTTGTAGGGACCAGAACAGTCGGTGTCATCAGTAAAATAGATCAAGCAGCCACAGAATCTAAAGCCCTTGCTGCTGTCCAGGCTTTGCTCTTGGGACAAGGTCCTAGAAGTACAACTGACATCCCGTGGGTTGCTTTAATTGGTCAGTCTGTTTCAATAGCTACTGCACAATCTGGAAATGCTGGATCTGAAAACTCGTTAGAAACTGCTTGGCGGGCTGAGAGTGAAAGCCTAAAGTCCATCTTAACGGGGGCCCCTCAAAGCAAGCTCGGTAGAGTTGCTTTGGTAGAAACCTTAGCTGTTCAAATACGCAACCGTGTGAAAATCAGGCTTCCGAACCTCCTCTCTGGGTATGTTCCATCTGTTGCTCAAATTCCAACAGCCCCCCGTATGATAATTTATTAATTGAACTTTCTGCTTCTTCGAATTCCCTTGTGTGAGTGTTGTGGCACCGCTTCTTGTTTTTGCAGTTCCATGTATCTTGTTTGTGGGAGTTGGATAATTGCCCGAGAAAAGTCCTGCTTGGTGTTTAAGATGTGTGGAACTCTTCATCCTTAAATTCTCAAAATCCATGCTTTTAGAAATGGAAGATTCCATTTCCAAGTAGATTTTCTGTTTAGTAATCCAAACAACTCGAGTGCTAAACCTGGGTTCGTCTAGATATAGCTTCTGATTCAGACTTTAAGATATGCTAATGTTTGATGTATTGTCTAATGCATAATTATGCTTTCCACTATTCTTCTCTTTTGATTGAAACTCAATATATGAATTGTTGATTACTCAATGAAAGGGAACAACTGATTTGTGCCTCCATTTTTACCAGAAGAGTTTAATGCACAGGCACCTGAAGCACTAATTTTGAGGAGAGTTGTGAGAGTATTGTGTTTATTATTTCTTTTTTTGCTGGCAATTTTCTCAGGCTTCAAGGCAAGTCTCAGATTGTTCAGGAAGAACTAGTAAAACTTGGTGAACAAATGGTTTCTAGTGTTGAAGGTACAAGAGCTTTGGCGTTGGAGCTTTGTCGTGAATTTGAGGAAAAATTTTTGAGGCATCTTACTGGTGGTGAGGTAAGTAGTTTCGGTTTATTGGTGGTGTGTTGCGTGCTTTATCTTTATTCGGATAATAAGAGATGGTTGTATGGGAACTCTTAAGGGAAAAAATTGCTGCTTACAAGTTTGTCATTTCATCTACCTTGGTATTTGATATGATGTTATTGATGCTTAACACAATTTCTGGCAACTATAGTGACTAGTATGTTTCTCTTACTTGGAGTCTATTGGCAATCTCTCTCAGGGCAATGGATGGAAGGTTGTTGCTAGTTTTGAGGGAAATTTTCCCAACAGGATAAAGCAGCTTCCCCTAGACAGACATTTTGATATTAACAACGTCAAAAGGGTACTTATCTCTTTGTTAATTTTCATTTTTGTTATTTTGGCATATCGTGTACCTGTTTATTAATGTTTAAAAGTACCATTGTTCGGTTTTCTCTTTTGTTACATCAGATTGTTTTAGAAGCAGATGGTTACCAACCATATCTCATCTCTCCAGAGAAGGGGCTAAGGTCCTTGATAAAAAGTGTCCTCGAAATGGCCAAAGAACCATCACGGCTCTGCGTTGATGAGGTAACCTTGCTTTGCATATAATATCTACCTTGGTTCATCACTTCAACTGGAGATAGATGTCACAAAATACATCAGATGTTGGAAGCATTGCTACAAGCTACTCTTCGTGTGATGTTGTTGACTTTGTGGATGGTATTTATTGTGTATATTTTTGTAGGATGCTATGTTTGCAATTCCTTTTGGTCTTGATATAAATGCTCCCCCCCCCCCCCGGTCGGTATATTCTGTGTATTACTTGGCCTCAGTATGCATGTATGTTATGCCGGAATTTTTGTTTTACAAAAAATTCATTTAGTTATCTTTCCTTTTCTAAAACCAAACTTTTGCAAATTCATGGGGGAGCTTATTAGGTTCACTGGTCTCTTTATGTAATGCATTTTGTATTCTTTCCTATCATCTAGCCATTAATTAACCATTGTGTGACAATAAAATAGGTGCACCATGTGCTGGTTGATGTTGTCTCTCAAGCTGCCAATGCTACACCAGGTCTGGGAAGATATCCTCCCTTCAAGAGAGAGGTAATTGTCATTATGTGGCTAGAAGATTAGAATTTCAGGTTTCTGTATCTTTCTAATTGTTTGGACAAAAGAAGGATAAATAGGCAAAAAGAAAGAGGACCAGGAAAGTAAACACATACAATGATTACAAGGAATGTTCTTTCTCTTTCTGACCTCTATGAATTGAACCAGGTGGTTGCAATAGCTACTTCAGCGCTTGATGCATTTAAAAATGAATCGAAGAAAATGGTAGTTGCATTGGTAGACATGGAGCGTGCTTTTGTTCCTCCGCAGCACTTTATCCGCTTGGTACAGAGACGGTATGTTCAAAGTAGTCAATTTTTATCATGTTCTTCTAGACCATAATTAAGAAATGTTTTTCATGTGAACCCAAGAATTTTAGATATTATGCATGCTTTATTATTATGTGATCCTTTTAAGAGTTTTGTTTGTCAATTGAATTAAAGGGAAAGAGGGGGATGATTGTGGAATGAAAGAATCATAGAAGAGAGAGATGGGATAGGGGATGGGAGAAGAAGGGAACCCTAATATTAGCGCCATTGTTGGCTGTATATTTTATGTTATGCTGAAGACTGCATTCTCCTGCAGTAAACAGGACCATTGGCTGAATGCTGGTTTCTTCTTATTGTGGACTATCATGCTTATTCATTGTGTTGGCAACTTACAGGGTCCATGTCTGGAGTTCTGTAAGAGAATTTTTAATTTGTGACTAGAAGCGTTAGTCCCCCTTGATTTTTTTTTTTTTTAAAAGCAGCGGCTCGTGTGTATGATTGTATTGCTCAGAGGATTACGAAGTTAGGGATTTGCTTGATGATTTGTGTTATGGTGGGTAGCTAACAATAGGAGCCTATATATTAAGACCTCACCTGTGCCTGGTGTCACCTCCGCTTGCTAGAACCTATCACTTGGAATCCCTATGATTTGGTAAGCACAATAATAGCTAATGAGGATGAATAAAATCTTACAAATCAATTTCTTTGGTTGTACATTTTGTTGGTCTTTACCAAGCACAACTGCCCTTTGTCATGTATTATCTCCACTTCTATAACGGTGGAACCTGCCAGTCATAATGCCTGTGAATCGTAAGTGCAATAATAGCTAATGAGGATGATTAAAATCCCGCAGATCAATATTTTTGGTTGTACATTTTGTTGCTTTTGACTAAGCACACGTCTTAATATTTGATAGCCATTTTCTTCAGTTGCATAAATGATGCAGTACTTGGGCTGGAAAGAGCTTTATATATTGTGGGTTCATTGGGTTGAAATAAAATGTCTTGCTAGACTAATATCCTGTGTTTGCTACCAATTACTAGTCAATTGTTGCCTTTTAAATCTAGGTCCCAAATCCCAACGAAAACAAACTTTTCTCAAATGAATTTCAGAACTGATATGGCATATTGATGGGACACCCCCCAAAAAAGAAAAAGAACATAGATTTACGCCGTGCTTTAGTTTGGGGTTTGATGTGGTTTGGTTTATGCACTTATTTTGTACTTATCAAAATGTCAGGATGGAGAGACAACGACGTGAGGAAGAGATAAAGAGTCGATCTTCCAAGAAAGCAACAGAAGCCGAGCAGTCGATATTAAACAGGGTATTGTCCCTTTCTGATTTTAATTTATTCCTGGTCCTGAATGCTGTCTGCCCTTTCAAGATCTCAAGCTCCATTTTTTGAGGTTATGATATTAAACATGCCAGAGCAGTCGATATTGAACTGGGTTGAATAATCAGATCTTTGAGAGGAAAAACTATGCGCCTATGCCCTTTCAAGATTTCATCCTCTATGGAATTTTGTATGGTTGGAGACATCGGTTCAATAGCGAGAGAGATATGACTTTTTGGATCTTAGATAGTATCATGCATGAGAGCTTGGGACACGATGGTTTTAGAGTCGCCCTTTTGGCCTTTTGCGCATGGGTGACATCTCTTGGTGCCATTTTATTACGAGTTTTGTTTACTCAATAAAAAGGAACTGATTAGATACTCCCCCCCACCGCCCAAAAAAAACCTTGTCCCTCTGCTTTGAAGTTTTCCAGGATTCTAATCAGGGCTTTCCACTTCTACAGGCAACAAGTCCTCAAACAGGAAGCCAACAAAGTGGTGGGAGCTTAAAATCAATGAAAGATAAGCTTGGCCTGTCAGATAAAGACAAAGACAAAGATAAGGAGAAAGAGAAAGAGGGACAAGAAGGATCTGGTCTTAAGACAGCAGGACCGGAGGGAGAGATAACAGCAGGTTAGCTCAAAAAGCTGTTGGTTAGAGACTCTGATTAAGCATTTTTCTTTGTTTCTGAGGCATTAAGTTGGACTTTGTTCTTACTAGTCAAAAATTAAGTTGGATTTTGTTATTTTGATATTTCGTATTTAGATGGTTAGGGAAATTGTGATGTAGCAGATTTTGTATTTTGATATTTAGTATTTAGATGGTTAGGGAAATTGCGATGCAGTTCTGGAATACTGTCATAACCTTGCATTTTTAAAGATATTCAGCCATTGTCTAAAATCTGTGATGCGTAACCTTAATGTAGCTTTGTCTGTGCTGTCCCAATTTTTAACATATAACGATGTAAGTTGTAACTCACTAAAGCGAATACACCATAGTTGATGCTTTATTGTTTACATTTTTGATAATCTTAACTTAAGATATAAGTGTACTATTTCCATTTTCCATAATTGATGCTGTCCCGTTCTCTCTCAAATACGTACACAGACATTCCTTCTTGTCTTCAATGTTCTTGTTCTTCCACTCCTGGCCTCTGTGTCCGTGAACCATAGCACTTCATCCTACCGACTGTCGTAGTGCCCTTATCAGCTAAGTTGCCTAGCAAAGCTGGTTACCTTCTCTGTCGAAGTGGTCCTCTAGACTGTGTTTCTCCATCCTCCACCCGTTTTTGCCAGCTTTAATGTTCTCCTTCTCTCTTTGATTCCTTCATCACTTGGTAGCATGCTTGTGCGCACCTTGAGCATACCAAAAGGAGGGAGCGCTTCTGTGATGTGCAAACATTGCCCTTGCATGAGCTTCCAGGGCAGATATGAGCTAACATAAGAATGGATTTTCCCCCCTGGTTTTTTTTTTTCCGGGGGGGGGGGGGTGGTGACATAAAGAGAAGTGATGGTCTAGGGTAGTTTTGTGCTCTTGGGTTTGTGACTAGTGCCTGGAATGTTCGTCTTGATGTATCAAATGCATATTTATATATTTTTTTATCAAATCCCATCATGAACATAGTGACAGATGCTATTCTGGCTTGTTCTTTACTCATTGTTTTCTTTGGGTTTCAGATATTTATCGATTCCTATGACAAATTTCTCCAGATATGTGGAGATTTCTCCTGATTTCTCA
This sequence comes from Selenicereus undatus, assembly GCA_017589665.1. Classification (NCBI taxonomy): domain Eukaryota; kingdom Viridiplantae; phylum Streptophyta; class Magnoliopsida; order Caryophyllales; family Cactaceae; genus Selenicereus; species Selenicereus undatus. The sequence continues at coordinate 63,959,660 of JACYFF010031956.1, read as the reverse complement.
AGTCACAATTTTTTATTTTGTTAGGGGTAGTGCTTTCTGGTGCAGTGCACTCTTTTCTTTGATTTTGACATATTTCTTCAAATTTCTTATTTCCACATTTTTCTATATTCCAGACTTATGCAGACTTCCCCTGATTTCTTCAAGTCACACTTTTCATTTTGTTAGGAGTAGTGCTTGTTGGGGCAGGACACTCTATTCTTTGATTTTTACCTATTTCTGCATATTTCATATTTCTACAGATGTTTCTATGCTCCAGATTTCTTCTTATTCTTACACACTGTAGTTATTTATATTATTCTCTCTAGATTTCCAGCAAAATGTTATTGAATGGAAAGGAACTTCTAGACGAGAAGAACAAACCCATCAAATAATAATAATGAAAAAAAAGATTATCATCCCTTTAAACTGTCATCCTACTGGGGGCAAACAGAAAAAAGTTTCATTTTCCAGGTATTTTTGGATGTGCAGCTATGTTGAAGAAAGATGGTGTCTCCAACTTAAAGAGCATCTTGACTAGATGCTGTAGCTAAACTAGAATTTAGGAGTAAAATCCTCTCCCTGGCCAGAAAGAGGAAAGGGTTGACTGTAGGTTCAGGCAGCCTGACCCAACATGATAGCATGACCCAAACCCGACCTGAAGTTACAGAGAGAACCCGAAGCAAATCAAGCCGATTTCGACCCAAAGTCGATGTGATTTGACCGTTTAGCATGAAAATATGTATTTTTCAATTTTGAGTAAATCTAAACTATTTTCAAGGCTAACACAAAAATGACCTGTTTATTAAATATGCTGAACCCAACCGACGCGTCATCCAAGCTCTAGGTCCCGGAGCCTGGTCTTTCTGACAGAATATGTTGAATCTCTGGAATACTTGTTTAAGTGTATCTTGTATTCAGATATGAAGGAATATCAGAGCTTTGGTATTTTATTGAAGTATCTTACTTGTGTCCTACACTCGGCTTGCAATAGCACATCTATGTTCTTTCAGATATGGCTTTCTTCAACTTTTTGTTGAACTTTTCAGGGTATTTGTTGAAAAAGAGCGCAAAAACTAATGGTTGGAGTAGACGATGGTTTGTGCTGAACGAAAAAACTGGCAAGGTTGGTTTATATTTATGGCCTCCATATCTCATGCTTGTCAGTTCTGGATGGTTATAAATTTATTATTATGTTGTGATCTCTTTGAGGATAGCAGATCATAATTCACTCAACTCACATGCACGGTTCCCAGTGTTATCATTTATTACTGAGGGTTTCCACATCCAGCCTTCCTGGTTTTATTTTGCTGTATGAATGAATGGTGAATGCACTAAACTGAATGGTCAATACTGAATACGTTAAGCTTATTTGTTTTGCTAGTTTTTCTTCCTTGGATTAATACACCACCTGCCCTAAAGGGAAGGAAAGAATAGACAATAGGGGTTAATCTGGTCATTTTCAATTATCTTGAGTGCTTTATGTTCAAAGATTCGTTTCATTTCATGGATCCTTTAATAAAGAAGTGGATTTATTAGATGTGTCATGATGACCTCCCCTTTTTCCTTTTCTGGGTTGAGGTAGAACGAAGCTTCACTGACGGAGAAATGGCAGGGCTGTTTCTTGAGTTGTTTTTCATTGAGTCCGCACTTTCCTACTTTATTATTTATTTTATTGATCAGATTCCGGGCTTTATATTGCAGCTTGGGTACACAAAGAAACAAGAAGAAAGACATTTCCGTGGAGTGATCACTTTAGAGGTATGAACTATTGGACAGCGTAGTTAAGAATGGTAATTATTGCTTTATCTAGCAGGTTTTGCTATCATGTCTGGTTGAAATGCAAGATTATAGTTTCTTCTCAAAGGGTATAATCAAGCCAAATATGAACTGATCTTTTCCGGTATAATTCACGATCGGCCTCAAGCTCATGGAACTTGAGCCACTTGAGCTTAGGCACTTGAATGGTTATTAATGCTCAGCTTGCGTTTTGCTGTTCCCTTTGTTTTAAAAATGCTTTGACTTATCATGGTCCCAGTAAGACGATGTATAGTCTAAACTCCTGAAGCGTCCAAAAAAACGAGTACATTACTTTCTTTAAGAAAATCATTCCCCTTCCAAAGCCGCTTCTTATGGTTTGTATTATTTGTGTACGTTTTGGTCCCCTCTATTACAAAATGATTGTGCTAATTGGCTTTCCCAAAAATTTGGAATTTTAAGAATTTTAAAAAAAACTTGTTTTATGGAGACATGCATTAAAAGTATGATGCAGTCATTTAACAGTCATTTTGAAGCAGACATAATTCATAGGACATTCACTATAAAATGGGGGGACTATCAAATGGTTATGGTGTTGGTCATTACTAGTTTTGAGGGTGCAAATCATCTTATGATTGGCATGAGGCTGCTATACCATCTCTTGCTTAATTGGCTAGTCTAATGATATCGTATGATTCTTATCATGCCGCAGAAGAAACATGTTCGCTGAAATATGTTTGGGAAGAACTTATTCTGTTTAATATTGTTCTGTTAGCCCCTATCCAAAAAAGTAAATAGTACTACAACAACAATGGCACCCAGTTTGCGTCTTGACTGAGGGTTTGGGGAGTTGTAGATGTAGGCATCCGCAGCCTTGCAAGCAGGGAGACTGATTCCAAGAGATCCTTGAAAGAGTTTTATAGAAACCTCCCCCCCCCCCCAAATTGGCCATTTAAAAACTTGTGTAAGGAACTTGTTATGCACATGTGGGGAGTTGTGAAAGGATTGATCGTCGTGACTCGTGAGTTTAAAAAGGGTTCATGTAGACCAAATAAGAATTGGAATGAGGTGATTAGGCAAGATATGAGGCATTTGAGGCTGATGGAGGACATGACTCAAGATAGGAGTTTTTGGAGGTCTAGAGTTTAAGTGCTAGATTTAAGTAGTTAATTGCTTATACTCCAGTTTTTAGTGAGTTAGTAGGGATGGTGGTGGTTGTCTTGTACTTTAGGTTTTGGGTTAGCCCATGTGGCTATCCCAATTCTGTTCATTTATTATATTATTGTTGTTATGATCGTTGTTGTTTTGTGGATATAGGTCTTCTGGCTTTCTGCACCTAGTTCGCCTTTTACTAATTTGGTTTCCCTTCCCGAATGATGCTCCATATTTTATAAAATGTTCCTTTTTTCAAATATGTTCCAAAATTTTTCGTCTCAACAAAAAAAATTTCAAATATGTCAAGTAGCATTAGACAATTGTACCATAAGAAAAGTGAGGGAGATGCATGAGAAAATAATTGGGAGTAGGAAGCACACAAAATCAAAGTATCACAGTATCACCCACCTTACAAATTAAACTCCGTTAGGATTTGCTAAAAAGGGCAAATGAAATGGAAATAGTTGAAGAGAAATTACCTCTGTGAGGCTGCTTTTGCTCATTCGTCAGTCTGTTTTTTGGCGGTTCTGTTGTTTGTCTTCTTCAAATTAGTTGCTTGATGATTTCAGGAGTGCCTGATTGAAGAAATTGATGAGGAAGAGGCCCCTTCCAAAGGCTCTAAGGACAAAAAGTCAAATGGACCTGATAAAAGTCCAAGCTTGGTATTCAAATTAACAAGCAAAGTACCGTACAAGACTGTTCTTAAAGGTATGCCAAGTTTTTGATAGTCATTCTCTTCTCTTTTAATTATCCCTTTCATATGGAGTGAGATATGTTGTTTTGATCCTGCAGCTCACAGTGCTGTTGTGTTGAAAGCCGAAAGTATGGCAGACAAGGTTGAGTGGTTAAACAAGTTGAAGAACATAGCTCAGCCTGTTAAAGGCAGTCAAGGGATAGGGGAACCAGGGCTTCCTATCCGTCAAAGTCATTCTGATGGTTCTCTTGTGAGTTTTTAGTTACTAAGCTTACCTCTAGCTCTTTTAATTTGTGAATTATGGTGTCTGCCTTATCCTCAACCTTATAGATTTATTTGTTATTTGAACTCCCCACCCTAAAAAAAAAAAGAAATTGTGTGCATGGAGTCTTTTAAGGTCAGAGCAAAGGTACTACCCATGCACATGTGCCTTTGTTAGAAATAGCAGACCGAGCTAGAATTGTAAGTCTTGTATGCATTTTTCTAATTGAAACTGAGCTATAATGAGCTATCTAGATGAATCGACATGTATGGACTTATGGAGCACGGATCTGACCTTGGCAGCTAGGGCTTTGGAGGTGAAGATGTGCACCATTTTGCCTCTTACCCGTGACATTAAGCACCAAATAATGGGAACACACTTTTCTCTAGTGAAGATTAATGGGAAAACAGTTTTTGTCAATTGAGTATGCCTTGCACTCCATTAAATCAATATAATCCTCTTCTGAGTTTGTTTTTTTGCACGGACCTGTTGCAGGTCTCATGACTTTCATTGACTTCAAGCAATATTGGATGCCAAAGTGTTTACATTTTCTTTATCTACCACTATTGTTTTGTTTTGGTTTCTTTTCCCTTGTGCATCAATGTTAAGGCTTTTAATTTTTTTAGCATCTTTGATGTCAAATAGATGCTCTGGACATGATTGCTGATTTATGCAATATTCTAGGATACAATGGCCAGAAGACCTGCAGATCCTGAAGAAGAGCTTCGCTGGATGTCACAAGAAGTGCGTGGATATGTGGAAGCTGTTCTTAACAGCCTTGCTGCAAATGTGCCGAAAGTCAGCAATCATCCCCTATCTTCTGTGCTTTAACTGTCACATAATTTCATTGTTTTTGTAGACGTGTCTGTTAACCTATTCTGGTGTTGCAGGCTGTTGTTCTTTGTCAAGTTGAGAAAGCTAAGGAGGACATGCTTAATCAACTGTACAGTTCCATAAGGTAATTATTGTTCCCTATTTGAAGAACAGACTTTGATGTTCTGATTCTGTTCACTGCTGCAAATTTGACCTGAGGTTTTAGCATTGTAGACATATTTGCTGTTGAAAATGAACTGAGCTTGATGAGCAAATATATAGCAAATAAAGTTCAAGGCTTAGATAACTTTCCTTCTGCTTATCCTCCTTGAATTTGAATTTTTTTCAATGAATAGACTGAGCACATAGCAGTATGGATCAAAACTCATCATGCCCTGGCACTCTCAAGTACGATACTCTGTAAAGTCCAAAAATGTTAAATGTTATTCAAAATGATGCTGAATTCGGAAAAATTAGAAGTGACAAATGAGGGAAGAATCTGGCTACATATGAACAAGGAAGAGCTTAATTTCTGTCCTGGGTTATTGTGCTGAGGGAATTGTTTCTTAATTTCAAAGTTTTTTAACAGACTATCTACAGATAAGCTTGCAGGAGAGTTAGTTTTCCTTGTTTTAATTTATATTGTAACTAGAGTTTATTCTCCCTCTTTCCATATTTCGTCTTTCTCAGTTTGTTCTCCTCTAAACCTCTGCCTGCTGCTTGCATCCTTAATTCCCTGGTGCATTTCTGTAAATTATGGCATTGCAGTTATGGCTCGACGCCCCTTCCTGGGGCCAAATGAAGTGTACATATTGCTTGTACATTTTTTTTCCCTGGGCCAGCCCTGGCGATGGTGTGGATACTTTCTTTTTGGTTTTTTTTTGGGGGGGGGGGGGTTCCCTTACAAAAAGTGGTTGTCAACCCTGACCTCTCGCATAGAAGATACTGCACCACTTGTGTAGAGGTTTATTCTGGAATAGTACATGTACTTGACTAGCATTCTAGTTAACCTTTCTTTGACTATCTTATTGTTGCATTTATCAAATGCAGTGCCCAAAGCTCTGCAAAGATTGAAGAGCTCCTTCAAGAAGATCAGAATGTCAAGCGTAGAAGAGAGCGTTATCAGAAGCAGTCATCGATTCTTTCAAAGCTTGTGAGACAATTAAGCATCCATGATAATCGGGCAGCTGCTGCATCCAGCTGGTCTGACAATGGCGGTCCTGCAGGTAAAGCTAACAGTTCCTGTTTTTTGCATTATTAAGCTTCTTAGTATGGTTGCCCCTGGGCAATTATGAACTACAAGGCCAGCAAGTCAACAGATTCAGTGGACATTTGTTTTTACAGCTGACCATAAAAAATGCTTGATGTGCGGAGCTTGTTGGTCACCCTTTGCCGCATGTTCAAGGTTCAGATAGCAAGAGTTACACCCAGCCTATCTTTAATAAGCTACTGTTAACATGTCCTCACTTTTGCGCTACCAAAGTACCGATATCTGTCAACCACTAGGGATAGATGATTTACTAATAAGAGGTATTGCTACATATATAAATTTGATAAAGGATCTATTACTGGCAATATCATCAGACAGTAAATTTGTGTCTTCATGGCATCAGAGGTGGTGGCTTCTTTGGAAAGCTTCATCTGAAGCAATGGACACAAAGTGCATGAACATAGTAGCCAAAACCGAATTTCTGTAATCATCCTCCCCGTAGCCGCTGAGTTTTAAATGCCATTCAGCCCAATAATCTACTTCTAACTGATTTAAAGTTGGAGCAACTATAAAGCTGTTTAAAAATTGATTTCATCATTTATACCATGCAGGAGAATAATGTTGGTACAGGTTCATGCCCCTTTACCTGCTGAGAAATAGAACAAAGGGCGTGGGGGTGGGGGGTTTGATGGTTGACTCCATGAAATGGTTATTGCATTTTCTCTTGATCACAATTCTTGATGCATACCCTCACATCACAAGTGGGAATGAAAGAAGGCTTGGAAAAGAGGACGTATAGGAGATCATAATAGATAAATAAATAAACAAATGAAGAAATTAATCATTGCACCAACGAGAGGTTGGTCTAAATCTTCTCACAGAAAGGGTGCTAAGCTGTAGGAATGTGGGTAATAATTCTATAATTTATAGTTTGCAGCAAAACCACCTTTGATAGCGAAATATGCAGTTTTCAATGGCTGATGAAATTTTCTTCGATGCCATGCTTCAAAAGAATCAAGACACAGGATTTCATGTGACCTTCGAACTTTGGACCACTGCATGCATATGTTTGGAGGATCTTTTTGTCTGGTTGCAACTCACTGGATTGAGTCTAGATTTTTCACGTTTACTTTTGAAGAGATCCAACTGCAATTAATCTTATTGCCTTTGTTCTGGTGCAGAGTAGCAGTACACTGAACCTCGGTATTTTTAATGACCTGGGACTTTGAATATCCTGAGTGCTTGATTTCCCTATTTGATAACAGCTGTCTGGCAGTGTGTCATTGTTCTTTGATGTTCAGATGTTTACAACTCAGTATGCTACTCTACCATATTATCTCCCAGGGAGTGAGTTCCTATACTGATACTTTGTCTTGACTTTCTGCAGAAAGCCCCAGAGCATCTGGTGCTGTGGAGGATTGGAGGACTGCATTTGATGCTGCTGCTAATGGGCCTTCAAGCTTCTCAAGGACTCACAGTCGAAGGAACAGCGATCCGTCACAGAATGGCGATGTGGGCATGGGGTCTGGCTCGAGCTCAGGCAGCCGGCGCACACCAACACGATTGCCTCCTGCACCTCCCTCCGGTAGGTACTAGATGATGATGAACGATCAAGTTGAAGATGATGAACAACGATGATGGAATTTTAAATGATTCATGTATTCTTGTTGAGGTGGGTGTTTTGATCTTGCTCCGTGATATTTGAGCATTTGTTCGGCTCTCTCATATGTTATTAGTAGTTTTTGTAGATTGGAAAAAAGGAGAATAGGGTGATTCTTGTAGATAGACATTGGGCGGTGTTTCCCTTTACTCACAATCGACTAACTGCTGTGCTGGATTTTGGGATGTATTTGCAGCCATGTTCATTATAATCTTTGTGTTTTCCCCCTTTTGTTGGGGAAAGTGCTATTATCTTTTTGACGCCTTGTTGATTGTAGAACTCTTTGCACAAGATTGTAGAGGAGTTGATTTTTGCATTTTGCCGGTTAGCTCCTGGTCCTGGGTTATATCCCTAAAAAGGTCCGATTCACCCACACCAGGGGAATTTTTTGTCACTCTTCTTGATCGGCCATGTGCAGTTTAAAAATTTTAAGAACTAAGACATGCATCATTTTCTTTTTCTGTTAACGGGTACTCGGTATGGTGATTGGCCCCCCACAAATTGACACCAACAATTTGACTTATTGGGGTATCGACGCGAATAATCTGATATAAGAAAATTATAGTGAACAATTTAACTTTTGACTATTTTTTGTGAATAATCTGATGTGAAAATTTTTTATCAGAGTACAATCGAATTAAATTTACCTAAATTCTTTGCTAATATACTTACAAAAAGTAAGGTTAAATGTTGGATTGTTCGCTCTAATTTTTATAGGTCAATTTTCCCTAGTTATTATCATCAATCACATAAAAGTGCACGTGGATTGTGCATATGCACCTTTTGAAAAATAGTTGGGGCTTTCCTGACCTTTCCGTTTCTGAGCAGACGTATTGATTTTAAATATTAATTGGACAATTGATTTTAAATAGCTGAATAAACAAAAACTTCATAACAACCGCTGTATATGTCCTAACTCTTGAATAGATAATTAACCATTTGAATAAATGGTCCCATTAATAGAATATTCCATTAGTTAACAAATGACGAACTAGATAATTAAACAATTGAATAAATTAAATAAATAATTAATTAAATGACAAACTAATGCTTTGGCAGCTTGGGATGGGCAAAAGACTTATATTGTAGACACAAGTTATAGATTCGGTGACATGATGCAACTTAGACCTAATATTTTTTTTTTGGAAACGAGACCATGAAAATAGAGGGTGGATTTCAGAAAAAGAAAAAAATTACTCTATAAGATAGCCCCAATCTATAGACTCAGGGACTACGTAATAATTTGCTGGATGGATATATGGGGTGAAGACCTTCATGATCATCACGAGGCTTCCTTACTGCTTTTATGGAAAATTTAGTAAGCACTTCATCTAAAGCTGAACTTTTAGTATTCAAACTTCAAAGGGGGCTTCAAATTTGTATATGATTTGGGCATCTGTAAGCTTGAAATACAGCTTTCAACCGCTCATCTCAGCGATCCTTGATAGTCAATTGCAAAAACATATTATAGTTGGAAGATTGAACTATTAGGATCCAAGATTGCTACCTAAAAATAATTGCATTGCAGACTGGTTGGCCAATCAAGAAGCTGCACTTTCAAGTGGATTTTATCCGTCTTACTTCCCCACTCCTGAGCTGCACGACTTCTAAATGAGATACTTTGTGGTTTTGCTTGCCCCAAGTTAACTCAATTGTTATATGCTCTACTAGAACTATTCCCTTTACCATGCAAGAATTGGATTAGACAATATGTTGATATACTTAATGAACAATGTTGTTTTTATTATTAAGATTTATTTTATTAGTTAAATACTTTTTGTATTCATATGTATATTTTTTTTAGGTATGTGCCAATTTTTCATAAGCTAGTAAACGTCTATTAATAACATTTCTAATAATTGATTAGAGAGATGATGAAAAGTCTTACGAGTTGTCCAACAGATGAAAAAAAAAGAGTTGTGTATCTGTTGAAAGACAAAAGGAATCAAATATAGTTAATGTCACTTGATAAAAATATAAGAAGTCACTTAATTTTATATATAGTTATAGAAATAGCCTGGAATAACATACAAGATACTCCGCCTCTTTTTTATTTTAAAAAGAAACAGCTTTTAAACAGTCCGGTCCATCTCCAATGATGCGTTCATTTCAACCTCTCCTTTCTCTCTCTACATCCTCTCTCCCCTTCTTCTCTCTAACGACAACTCTCTCTTTCTCCACCGATCTGGCTCATTTCACCAGTAGATCTCTCGCTCATTTTCCAGCAACCACTGGCGGATCTTTCGTGAAATCCGATGATTCTATGGTTGAGACTGACGCAAAAGGAAAATCCTCCTCTTCCGCCATTTTCATGATCTTCATCGGTGTTGTTGAAACAACATGCTCATGAGATGATTGCCTGTACAGTCGACGATTCCTCTTTTATGCTTAAATCAATCTCACCAGTGCCATCGATAATGATCTTTCCTTTATCTTTCGATTTGTCAATCAAAACATTTTCTTGTTTCTTTCACTTGTTTAGATCTGATCGGGAATAGTGTGGATTTGGCCGATAATGTGGAAATATTGATGAAAATTTTGATCCTGTTCAGATTGGGGTGGGTAAATACTCGCAAATAGAACACGCATTTATTTGATGAATTTTCAAAATTTTAGTGATGGATAATTTTTTTGTTGTTGTTTTGATACGGTAAATATATTTGTAGAGGTAAAGCTACCTGATTCTGAATTTGATGAGATTTAATAAAAGTAGGATTCGTATTAAGAGTTGTTGTTCTTATTGTATAAATTTTTAAATTGTGATGATGGTTCTTTTTTTGTGTTAATTAGGAATGACAGTATAGTCCGAATTTGATGTAAATTTGATCTTATCTAAGTAAAAATTATCTGATTCGAATATAATAAAAAACAATCTGAATTCGACTCCAATCTGATCGAATTTGAAAGAGGGTTCATTTGATTCGATATCTTTTTTTAAATAATTTCACCTTTTTTTGATTCGATATCTTTTTTTAAATAATTTCACCTTTTTTTGAATATAAGAAAATCCTAATATTATAACCATAAAAAAATCACATAAGGTCCGTACTTTATGTGTAGCATACTCTTTTTTGTTAACTAATTTCCTCTTTCCTCCCAATCTTCTTCTCGATCCCCCCTTTTTGTCAATCAAAGTTATATTTTTTCCATTTCCTTTAAGCTATTATACTATTGTCTATAAAGTGAATTCATATTTTATTTTTCTGATTTTTTTATACTTTAATAAATTGAAGTGTTTGATATGAAAAATTATTTGACAATTAAGGGGTGTTTAATATTGCATGTACAAGTGAGCAAAAACAAAGTTGAAAATAAAAAATTATGCAAATATTGAATAAAAATGTACACTCGTATTATATCTGATTATATATGGATTTAATTAGATCCGAAGCCGATCTTAATCTGATTTAAAATATGATCCGACGGAGTTAGATTTGGATTGGATTTTCAAATCCAATTATTAATTCGATCAAATATGAATGTCTATATATCCGATCCGAATACGACTTGTTGCCATCCATACTGTTAATGAATTTTTAAATTTTGGCAATGAATATGCTTGTTTTGATGAGAAGTGATGAGACCCAAGGCCGATATGCAACCGTCTTGTTGTTCTTAATTTAGAGTTGAAATTGATTATTTGAATTTGATTTGTTAGCATTTTCTTGAATTAGTTTGTTAATTAATTTAAAAATTTTATTGATGAATATTTTTGTTTCGATGAGTTTCAAAATTTTAGTGATGAATATTTTTTTTTTTACTTTGATGAATTCTTAAATTTTGGTAATTATTGTTTTATTTTGATATATTTGACCTATTTTTTGTCGAATACTCATTTTTTGTGAATATCTATTCATTTTAGTAAAGAATATGCTAATTATTCCTAATGAATAATTATTTTTTGTTGATGAATTTATGAAGAGAATTAAGGAAACAAAAGTTACCGTCACTTCCTAGTATATTGACAAATGCATATGTGGAGAAGAACGATGAAGGGGAGCCTTGGAGCAACGGTAAGGTTGTCTTTGTGTGACCAACAGGTCACAGGTTTAAGTCTCAGAATCAGTCACTAGCAAAGTCAGGTTAGACTGCCTACAATTCAACCCTTAGGGTGGGGCCATTCCCCGGACCCTACGTGAACGCGAGATGCTTGTGCACCGACCGCCCTTTTATATGTAGAGAAGAATGATAAAGATTTGTAGAAAGATGATAAACGTTGACAAGAATGAACATATTTTTGAAAATTCATCAGTATTCTTGTAAAATTCATCAACTTTTGTGAAATCCATAAGTTTATTATAAATTCTATGTAAATATTTGATGTACTTGATTTTGTGCCTATATACTTTTTACGTGAATAAACAAATATTATGTTCATTTTTGTTCAAGAAAATTAGTGAAATATCTATTTCAGTAAAAAATTTTAAATTCATTTGTACTGATAATTTAAGTGAATTGCAAAGTGAACTTATAGGCAATGTGATGCTATCATAAAGTATAAATAAGCACATAAGTTCTTCAATAATGTTGTACAAATCAACAGCAACTCAAAAATTTATTGACCTATTATAAAAATTCAATAGATTGTACAAAAGTTCATCAGTATTAAAAAAAAATCATCATTCAATTCCAAAAATTCATCATTCGTTGAATAGGGCTCCAGATGCGCATGTGTTGAGCATTCATCCAAATTTCCCTTGGAGTACCTAGCATGTTGGTCCATGAAGTAGCGTATAATTTGTGCAAGTTAACTAGGAAGACTATGTAATTGTTTTCCTTTTTTGGGCGCTTTGTCCCCTCAACAATACCAAAAAAATAATTCAATAAATTGAAAAAATATTAACCCTAATGATCCACCCACAAAATCTCTTTATTTCTAAATTGAATTCTTTTTTGTCGTAATTTAGTACTTCTCTTTTTAAAATTTAGTTTATATTTGCTAATTATTTTGTTTAAGAAAGAGGAAATATGTGTTTTCAATTAGCAAAGACCTGTAAAATAATTTGAGCAAGGCTGGGGGACCTTTGGTGTAGATTTTATGTTCAATTTTAAAACATTTTTTACTTATAAGGGCACAAGATCAATTTTACACTAGTAAGTATAAGGCATTGATCTCATGAGGAACAATAGCAATTTTAATTTTAACTCTATCAATTTAAAAAAATAATTCAAAGGAGGAGTTCAATTATCAATATGAACTAAAGACACAAAAGATAAGCAAGCGAGTCAAGAAAATAGAGAAATTAAATTAGAGAAAGATTTAGGACTTTGGATTTCACCAATGGCAAAAATATTGAATTACTAACTCAAGTGTGGTTTAATTAGTCTTTTGTTCAATCTAAACTACAAGCGTTAGGCCATGAAATAGAAATATGAATTATAAATATTAAATTATATTATTTATCTAATGGTTAGTGTGGATAATTCTTTTTGGATATAACTCATCTAATTCATAGCATAAATTATTCAATTTTAACAATTATAATTTTGAGCTCAATTGCATAACATCATATTAGCCTACAAGATCTGATATATGAATGAGATAGCAAATTAAACCATTGTAATCAACATGAATAAGCAATAGTATTAAGATGCAAAAATATGTTAGTTTTATATATAAACTCAGAGTTATGCAATGTAAGAGACAAAAATAACCCAAAAAGATATTAGTAATCAATATTATTAATCAAGGATCTATCTTAATCTCAGAAGAGCAACTTAGCCGGCCATAGTTAGCCAAAACACCATTAAAGTTGGTCCACCCACGCTCTCAGTATTAGTGTATTTCACTTCCTATATCCAAACTTTGATACGCAATTACAAAACTAATTAAGCACAAACTCTCTAATTTGACTCATAAATGAAGTGAGAAGAGAAGAGAAAAATAGGTAACAAAGTTTATTTCTTCTAAACCTCTCAACCCAATTGGCTTTGTATTACAAAAGACCCTCTCTAAAAATTGAAAGATGGAAGATGAGAGAATGAAAGAATGCTTGAATGAGTGATGGCTGAGTGGATGACGATTTTTTTTTTTGCTCCAACTTTGACCCCTTTTATAGTGAAAATTTAGCCCCTCTTGGCGCTCAAGAATTGATGAAAAATTAATTTTAATTAATTCCTGGCTATTATATTGTTGACTTGGACGGGGAAAGCCTAGTCTTTAGCTAAAAATTAATCTTGATTAATTAGCTTTGACTAGGTCATTTCAAACTTGCTCACAAGAACAAAGAACTTAGCTGCTTGGCGCATATGTTAGCCCGCAGAGCAATCCCACATAGAGGGGAGGAGTGACAGAGGAACAGGGAAACGCTGGGTTGCTGCTCTAGCTAGGCCGTAGGTGGGCATGAAATAGGCCTGAGTGCAAGGAGCGAGTTAGAGAGAGCTAGTGAGAGGAGATGGGATGCGACTAGGCTGCTTGGACAAGTTGGGCTGCGACTTCTCAATACGAACATGCCCATTTTAGAGGGAGAGAGGGATCTAAGAAAGGTAGAGTTGTTGGATTGGGCGCTGGAGGCACGACTGGGTTGCAACAAAATAGACCCATGTGTGCTGGAGAGAGAGAGAGAGAGAGAGAGAGAGAGAGAGAGAGAGAGAGATTGCTACAGTTACGCGACTGCTGGGCGAAGCAGAGCAAGTCACCGAGTTGCCTGGGCCACATGTGCAAGTACAGGGTCCAATGCGAAAGAGGGGAGAGAGGGAAAGGCGAACTGGACTGGAGCTTGTCACAAATCAGGCCCATTTCAGGTTGTGCTGTGCGTTGAACAGGACCAGGCTGCACCGGGCTAAAAGAGAACAGCTTGGACAGAGTCAAATCGATCAACTTTGTGCCCAACTTTATTAATTTAATTCTCACTTGAAAATCACATAAAATATTTATTATTTACTTATAAAAATATAATTTAAAGACTTAAAAGTAGGTAAAATGAAGGGTGGAGTTACATATAAAATATAAATTTTCAACTCCTCCATAACAAAACTTTGCTTGTCCTTAAGCAATGCTTAAGAATAATGCATATATTCATTCAACTCATCAAGTAGAACAAGATTAGGGAAGAAAATCAAATGATCCAACTATAAATGTCCACTCCAAATCACAGATATCAATGCTCTCATTATCAAAGATTTCTAGTTTTAATGAAGTTAATAAGCCAAAACTCAAGCAAATTAAGCATACAATAAAACCATGTAGCAAATCGTAAGTACAAGATTTCACCCCACAAAAATAAAATCACAAGAGCATCTTTAAAATTAAGTCCCTAATGCCAGATCAATTTATCGGTCTTTTCTCTTCTTTTTTTTCCTAATCTTTTTTCCAAAAGTTACTTGACTCCATATGTTTTCTTGAGTGGATAAAAATATAAATAAAGATAACACTCATAAAACACTTTGTACATATTCAGGCAATTAAGGATATTGATAAAGATAGAACTCGAACATTAGTACCAGAATCAGAATCTAATTAATTCAATTTATTTTGTTTATTGATTGAAAGTTAATGGGAAACTCAATACGTATTAAATACTCATAATGGCATTGAAAGTGGGATTACATCTCAAACTCGAAATCGGTTACATAGTGGCATTAACACAACAAAGCTTTTTAGCCTTCCACTAGTTAAAACTAGAAATAATCTCCAATGGACATGGGACACATGAATCAAATCCACGTAATAAGAGTAGAACATACATAATCAGAACAATGAAACTCTTCCGAAAATTAAATTCACTCAAAGATTTCAAGTTAAATTTTCCTCAAAATTTTCATGTTGCCTTCCCTCCACATCTAAATCTTACATTGTCTTTGATGTAAAAGACAATATTAAAGAGATAAACGGGAAAAATATCAGTACAATCTAGTAGCAGGAAACCAAGTAAAGCATCACACTCTAAAACAAAAACACACCAAAAGACAATCAGCATAGGGGAAAGAGGAATCATATCATGACGGGATAGGGCACCCGTACACTGACAAAGTTGGCAGGTAAGATAGAGATGGTGAGTATCACGAAACAGAGTGGGACAGAAGAATCCAGTTTGTAGGACTTTAGTAATTGTCCTATGGTCTTCAAAATGAGCATCATAAGAACAATAGTGATAAACGGTTAGAATACTATGAATTTTACTCTCAGGGACACAATTACGAATTACTTGGTCTAAACAATATTTAAAAAGATAAGGCTCTTCCCAGTAGTGATGCCTTACTCGTGAGAAGAATCTATCTTTCTCTTGTTTGGACTAGTGAGGAGACATCTTTCTAGTTGCAAGGTATTTCACAATATGAGCTAACCAATGAAGAAGGGGCATGTGACACAACAAACAGTTGCTCGTCAAGAGAATGGTTAGAAAATCCAACTAACTCATCAGTATACTTAGTAAAAATTCTAGACAAGTGGTCTACAACTGAATTTGTAGAACCTTTCTTATCCTTTATCTCAATGTCAAACTCTTGGAGTAACAAAATCCATCCAATGAGTCTATGTTTGGTATCATTCTTGGCCAACAAATGCTTCAATGCAACATGGTCAGCAAACACAATCACTTTTAAACATCAAAGGTATGGACAAAATTTATCAAGTGCAAATACTATAGCTACCAACTCTTTTTATATCAGTGAATAATTCTTTTGAGCATTAGTTAGGGTTCTATAGTACATGAAATGAGGCATTCTATTCATTTTTTGATCCTTGGGGCATCCCCAATAGAAAAATCAGATGCATCACACACAATCTCAAAAGGAAGAGAAAAATTAGGGGCATGTACAATAGGCACTGGCACTAATAAAGATCGAAGCTTTTCAAAAGCTTTCACATAAGACTCATCAAACATAAAAGGAGCATCCTTAGTGAGAAGACTAGTAAGCGGCCTAGCCATTTTACTAAAATCCTTAATAAATCTCCTATAAAAACCAGCATGATCAAGGAAAGATCTGACTTGCTTTACAGAAGAAGGAACAAGCAAATTACAAATTAGATCAACCTTAGGTTTATCATCCTCAATCTCCTTTTTAGACACTTAGTGACCTAACACAATCCTTTATTGGACCATGAAATAACTCTTTTCCCAACTCAAGACAAGATTCACTTCACATTTTTTTAGCGCAATGGATAAATTCGCAAGACATTCATCAAATAATGAAGAACAAAAATGGAGAAATCATCCATAAACACCTCCATGAAATTATCAATATAATTAGAAAATATGACCACATGCATCTTTAAAATGTGGAAGGTGCATTACAAAACTCGTAGGGCATCTTTCGATAGACAAATGTACTCAATGGGCCTTGGTCCTTAGGATAGATAGGTATTTGGTTGTAACAAGAATATCCATCTAGAAAATAGTGGAAACTTTGTCCAGGTATTTTTTTCCAAAATTTGATCAATGACGGGGAGGGAAAAGTGGTCCTTTCTAGTAACAGAATTCAGTTTCTTGTAATCGATACACGCCTTCCACCCCGTGATCTATGTAGTAGGAATTAGTTTACATTCATTGTTTTTTTACCATCGTTATGCTAGATTTCTTAGGGACCACTTGACTAGGACTTACCCATTGACTACTAGAATAGGGTAAATAATACATGCATATAAAAGCTTTACTACCTCTTTCTGAACAGGTTCTTTCATATAGGGTCCTGTCTATGTTGCATTTTCGTAACAGGTTTAGCATCATCCTCTTAGTGAATTCATTGCATGAAAATAATGTGACTAATACCTTTCAAATCAAAAACCGACCACCCAATATCACCCTTATGATTAAATAAGAGACGAATCAACTCTTTCTCCTGATCACAAGATAAAAAAGAAGAAATGATGACAGGTAGGGTCTCTTTAGGGCTAGCCTAAAAACACATACTTGAGTTAATTAGGGAGACATTTTAACTCAAGTTTAGGTGGGATCACAACAGAACATAGCATCAGAGAACTTGCTAAAGGTGGGAGAGGTTCATAAATGGACACCCAAGAGCATGACTCAAGATAAGGAGCAGAGTTAAGAGTATAATCCATCTCATCTATTGTATTTCTTGAGTCAAACAATCTCAAGTCCCCATGGGACAGACAGATTCCCAAGGGATCATTGCTCATAATAGCAAGTGAAGTATCTTCAATCATTTCATCAATCACATCTACAAAGAAACATTCAAATTCATCTTCAAACACAAGTCGAGAAGAAACTTTGAAAATGTTAAGCCTAACGCTCATGTTCATGACTGAGATATCCATCATGCCCGACTTATAGTTAATGGTGGCATTAACTATGGCTAGGAAGGGACATCCTAATATAAAATAAGAAGGATTTTCTTAGAAGTAGTAGTAGGGTCCATGTCTTGCACAATAAAGTCAACAGGAAAGAATTCTTTATCAATTTGAACCGAGACTTCATCTATATGCCCCCTAGGAGTTCTAAATGACCTATAAGCAAGCTGAAGGGTACTGTTAGAAAGTTTCAATTCACCTAGCCCTGATTCTAAGTAAACAGAATATGATATCAAATTAACACTAGAACTTAAATCCAAAGAGTGCCTTTTCAATTTTGTGATTACTAATATAAGATAAAATAGAAGGAATACAAGGATCTTTGAATTTAGGTGGAGTCTCAAATTTCAAAAGCGAGCTCACTTGTCCACTTAAAAGAACCTTTCAGAATTTTCATCTTTAGGTTTCCTTTCAAAAGTGCACATGTCTTTAAGGAACTTAGCATATGTCAGGATCTGTCTAATCGCTTGAAAAGAGGAAGATTGACCTTAGCTTGCTTAAATGTCTCTAAAATGTCATCTCTTTGGTTACCTTTCTTGGAAGGGAATAGTGCATCCAAAGTTTGGGGGTAAGAAACCTTGGCTTATATGTGAAAATGGCGTCAAACACAGCAAGAGAAGAGGAAGAGTCATTTTCCTTTTCAGTTTCAGGGTCACTCTCAATGGTCTTAAGTCTTTCCTCTTTATCATGTTCCTATTCACTTACTTTATTATCTACTTCTTTACAACTCCTAAGAACCAT
The DNA here is from genome assembly GCA_017589665.1 of Selenicereus undatus. Lineage (NCBI taxonomy): Eukaryota > Viridiplantae > Streptophyta > Magnoliopsida > Caryophyllales > Cactaceae > Selenicereus > Selenicereus undatus. The sequence goes on along the minus strand of JACYFF010031956.1, from coordinate 63,941,139 downwards.
TACAACTTTTAATTGTTTAAATTGTTGGCCTTTAAGGTTCTATATGGGATGACTTTGATGTTTTCATTCTTCTCTTTTACCTACAGCTATGGCTAGTTACCCGAGTTAGGTTTCTAATTTAGCTATAGATTGTGAGTGAGAGTCAACAATATGGATTTTAGACTCAATTCCTTGGACCTTAGAATCAACATTTTGCACAACAAAAGTAAAGGTACCAAGAGTAGAAATTGCCTTGTCTATGACAGAACTCCCAGATGGAGCTTGATAAGAAAGAGGAGGAGCATATTTCTAGTTTTGGAAATCAGGAGCGGTAGGTCTGCTAGATTGGGCTTGAGGATTACCTCCATGAAAAATTAGGATGATTTCTCCAACCATGATTATAAATATTAGAATAAGGATTATTCGTTGGAGGAAATTCTTGAGCACCATTCGCTTGTTCAGTCACACAGTCAGACTTACCAACATAAGGACAATCAACAGAAGCATGCCCAGGACTAGTACAAATCGAACACACATCTTGCATAAAGGGGGCATTAGACACTTTGCTCATACATAACAATTGATCAAATTTCTTAATTAAACCATTAACTTTACTAGAAAGATCAATTAAATGTGAAAACTCATAAATTCTCCCTTTACTTCCCAATTGCCTAGGCAAATATGAATGTTAGGAAGTAGCATGTAAGTGTAAATTTTTACTCAGATGTTCAAACAATTCCCTAGCTTCTTCAGGAGTCTTATACAAGAAACTACCAGTACAAGACGCATCAACCATCTACCTATTGTGCTCATCTAAGCCAGAATAAAAGCTTAGGATGAGTTGCCACATTAGAGCCTCATGGTGAGGACAACTTTGCAACGAATTTTAAAACCTTTCCTGACTTTCATGCAATTGTTCATTTTTATTTTGTGGGTTATATCACGTCTTAAAGTAGTCAGTTTACTAATAGAGATATTTTTTCATGAATTCCTTTTGCATTTAATCCCAAGTGGTGATATTTGTCTTAGTATCAGGCTAAGCTTTAGTTTTATCTTTCAAAGAGAAAGGGAACAAACACAATCGAAGACCATTGCTAGAGATATTATTTAAGAAGACCGTAGAACATATCTCTAAAAATGCATTAACGTGCTTGAAAGAATTTTCGGACTCTAGTCCATAAAAGGACGGAACCATTTGCATGAGGGAATGATTAATCTCAACCTTATAAGTCATAATCGTGAATCTATGTAATCTCGAGTGGGCTCATTTGATCACACAATTTTTATATTTTTTTGGGTATGTATTAAGTAATAAGGACGAAAAGTAATAAGTAGATTTTTTGACCCCACAAACTTGAGAGAAGTACTTGGTTTGGTGGTTGCGAATTCCTTCTCTCCATTTTCTCCTTTTTTTTTGGGCACGGGAGGGGGTTCATAGACTTATGTGTCCACTTGATTAGCCTTATTGAAGGATATGTAATAATCATGGAACAAAGAAAAAGAAGATGTAAAAGTTAGTGACATGAATTCATAGAGTATGATTAAGATAAGAGAGGGCTTCCCCTCAATTCATGCATACACTTGATTAACCTTGTAAATTAATAAGAGTATGATCCACTTGATTAGCCAACTATGGAAACTTAGATTTGTTACTTGTAGAATTGGTCTTTGATTTTGTTTTCCAACCCGCTTGATGGACCTTGTTAAATATGAAAGAGGGCTCCCCTTAAATTGTGCATCCCGTTCAATCATATCAGTGTCATGTTAAGAATCCCAAAACTCACTAGAGAATCTGAATCAAATCGTCTTAATTACCATATGGTTGAACATAAATAGTGACATGGAGTTAATAGCAACATCGAGCAAGATAGATAGCATCATATACATGAACAAAATTTTCTCCCCCTCAAAAAAGTGAATTGATCAAGGTAAGAACATCAAGAGCACGTAACGGGTGCACTAATGCTCATATGAATGATTGATAATGTATTAACAATGTTAAATTGCTATACACCAAAAGCATAATCAACCCAAGATAACTCACACTAGAGTAAGAATGAAAATGTCATTAAGTTTGAGGCATGAGTTAATAAGTCTAATAATAGAACATGTTGTTAAAATCTCTCACTCAAAACTTAATGTTAGAGATAAGGATACAACCATGAACTATATGTGTGCTAAGGGGTTTGAATGAAATATAAAATTCATTTACAACGATAATCATCTATGAAGATCTCATAATATGTTATTCACACATTACCATAATTGCTATTGTAGTTAACCTGTAATAATATTAAATTTAGAGTTATGATACCAAACTCACCAAGTGCACTTAGTAAGGTTACTTAGCTGATTCATTGAATCTTCTTATTGTACGATAGCATACATGACAAAAGAATCAAATAGAAGCCTCAATTGAGAGTTAGGGAACAATGGGTGGAAATCAGGATGTGCTATCACATTAAAGTAAGAGAACTCTGAATTTCACCCTTCTATGAGTTGATTTTGCTAAGTCTAGAAATCCATGTTATTGAGCACCAACTCCATTATCTCTATCTTAGCATTAATACAGTTTTTATATGCATCATTTAATAGACAAATATCTTATGTGAAAACTAATACTTTGGGTCATTTTTCTTTGGAGTTGTTACCTTTGAATATGTACTTGTACTATATCGGTCCCTTCTCGGGCTGCAAATAGTTATCATAAATGACTTCAATGATTGTCAATTGGCCCCACAAATCACCATGAACCTTTCCAACATGCTTTGTCTTCACTTACACTCTAGCTGGGATCACTTCCCAGAAGCTCATCCAACCCAAAATTGTTCCACAACAAGAATGCTTAATTATAAGTTCTTAAGTGTAGGCTCCTTAAAAAGAAAGGTGCTCCTTTTAGTGATACAAGTTGTTGTATCAAATCCTTTAAGCCACATTTTAACCATATACATGTGTAATATACTCACCTCCACTTAATGAGCACAAAGTCCTAGTTGTTCCTTACACGCTAATCGACTAATGCTTCCTCATGACCAACGATCCAATTCTAGAATCTTTACCCCTTAGGTGACTAACACAGTTAGAATAGTGTATAGTGACTTGAATTTGATACCAACTGCAAGACCCCAACCCCCTTCTTGGAGCTGTGGAGCGTTATCATGAACAATTTTAGAGATTGTTGACTTGCCCACAAATCATTATGAAACTATCTAGCGTGGTTTGTCCTTACTCATATGCTACTTAGGAGAACTTCCCAGAGGGTCACCCATCCTAAGACTATTCTAAAACAAGCACACTTAACCATGAAGTTTTTAAGAGTAGGTTCCCTGAAAAAGAAGGCGCACCTTTTGGTAATATAAGTAGTCGTATCAAATCTTTTAAGCCACACTTGAACCATATACTAGGTATTATAGTGGTTAAATATAAGAATTGCATTTCTTAAAATATTTGATTTAATAATATTATTTTTATATTATACTTGGAAAAATATTTGCCCCTAACTTGGTTGAATACATGATCTAAATTCGGATCATAAAATGAGAGTTCAAACACAAAGCATCTTTTCATTCAAATTGAGAATACTTTCCAAAGAAAGAAAGACCAACATCTAACTTCAGAAAGGAAAGCTATAACCAGTAAGAACAAGGTCATCGATCTCAAAGAGGAAGAGAAAGAAAGGTGGTTCTCTACTTTGTTGAACAACATTCAAAATATTAAATGCCCACAAGTCCAAGCCAAACTTCATCTGAGGAGCTAGCAGGAGAAACACAAGATTTGTCCTCACTCATTTAGTAGTAGGCATAACCTTCGTAAAAGGGCTAAAGGATTTGATACAAAAAGTTATATTTTAGAGATCACAATTCAAACCTTAACGAATAGTTTGCAATAGATAGTTGGCTTCTCCAATGATCTTCGAAATCTCAAGAAGTCTATAAGTAAAATACCATGTAGCTAAAGAAGAGCAAGCTACACATTAGAACTTCACTTATATCTTTAAGTTATCAATTGTTCTTAAGAGTTGTTCTTCACTCAAATCATAATTGTAATACCCTTGTGACTACTTTTGGGGCTAAGAATTGAGAATATTTTTATAGCAAGCGAGTGTAGCTTTATGAGAAGTTAATTAAAACAACTTAGAATTGATCATATCTTGAGAGTTTAGGAAGTTATAATTCCCTGAGACTTCAGGGTAGAGTTTAGATTTGAACTTGGTACACTGTAACTGGAGGAGTTAATGCAATTGTTGAAATTCTATGGGGGAGCCATTTAGGCAGAGATATAGCCCTTGAGAAATGTGAACATTATGAACATATTTATGCATCATATCCTTTGCATTAAGTTCAACTTATAATATCTAAGCAACTCTAACTCTGTCTATTTATAGTCTCTGAATTTATATTCACGCTACAATAGCTTTACATACTTTATTGATTTAGAGGCAGAGTCTCTCACTTACCTTTTCGTAATATTATACTTCTCATTAGAGCATTTTAATCTATAAAAGTTTTTGATAGTCACCCTATTCACCACCCTCTAGGGTGACTTAACCTAGATCTTAGGACCAATAATTGGTATTAGAGTATAGTCTCACATAAGTCCTACGTAAGCATTAATGCCAGCAAAGATCAATGCTTTCCCTAGGAAATATTGATTAGGGTCAATCTTTCATGAGACATCCTCTTTTTTGTGGAAGTACCTTTTCTTATTAAAAGAGGTTAATGAAAATCTTTTTCAGGGATTAGGACTATGTTCTTCTAAAGATTGTATCTACTGGTCTAGTATGAACATGCCATTCATCAAGTTTGGACTGAGACTGGTCTAAAGAAGAAACTTTTTATTCCACAACGACGAAAGAACCTTTTCACTCTTTCTTCTACTAGGGGATTTCACTTGAAAAAGAAAATGTTCCAAACTACAATGAGTTATAACTTAGTTACATCCGCTAGGAACTCAGGATAAGAATGATGACATCTCAAAAAGAGATAAATTTAGGTGTAGGAACTCGATCCACTCTTAGAAACTTTTGCGCCTTAGCTTTTGCACATTTTCATTTTTTACATCATTGACAGGACCCAAGAGAATAGATAAAGCACTTATTGACCCAGACTAGATCCTAGACATGTGGGAAGAACTAGGTCAGTTTGAAAGAACTAAAGTTTAGAGCTTGACGTCCAAACCTAAACATCACCGTGTGATATGCACAAAAATGGGTTTTAAGAACAAGATAGAAAGGGTTAGGATAAGTGTAACAAATAATGATAAACTTGTGGTTAAAGGCTGTAATCAAGTAGAGGTAATAGATTGTGATGAAATCTTTACCTTATCGCAAGATTAGGGGCTGTTAGGTGCTCCTTGCATTTGAACTACATGTTGACATTAAGTTATATCAAATGGATGTCAAATGTATATTTTTTTATGCATATTTGTAAGAAACTATTTATATGGATAACCTCCCTCCCCCCCCCCCCCAAATGTTGAAAGCTTAGAGCACCCTAACCATGTGTACAATTTGCATAAAGCCTTATATAGACATAACCAAGCTCAAAAAGCGAGTTAACAAGTTTTTGTTCGATAATTATTTCAAAAGAGGCCAAATTGACAAAACATTGATTATTAAAATAAGATGGGAACATTTCTTGCTTGTTCAAATATATGTTGATGATGCAATCTTTGGTGTTACTGATGCTTCTTCTAAGGTTCTCAGAGCTAATGAGCAAGAAATTTGATATGAGCATAATAGGAGAACTAAATTTTGTCATTGGACTTCAAGTGAAGCAATCTTAATTTTTCAAACCACACTGTAAAGTTCCACGGTCAAGCCAACATGGAATATGCCAACTGTTGAGAATTTTTGAGTCTGAGGTTGTTGTCCTCAGGGATGTTGGTGAATCTACATAAGTTGTGACTAAATTAGGAAAGGGTAACTAAATCAATTAGCTAACCTGCTATTGATCTAAAACTCACCACCTAAATTAACCAAACTACTAATGAAAACCTTAGATTACTAGAAGCAAATAAACCACAATTAATCTAGCACCAAGTAAAGAAAACAAGATAATCAACACTTTAACACATTGATCAATGGCACGACATGGCCAAAGGATTGACATGGCCAACAACAACTTTCCAAAATTTCTCTTCAAAAGATCACTCATAAAAAGAAAACCAATCCTAGAATCAACAACTATCTAACCTAAAAAAGCAATAAAGGGGGAGGAGAGAGAAAATTAGTCACAAACCCATTAGCATTTGATGTTGATTTTTACTTAATCAACAATCGTTCCATCTTCAATCTACCTCCAATTAACATTCATTAACTCTATTGTAGCCTCCTTTAATGGGGATTGAAATTTGAGATTGCAAAATGTAAACTAGAATAAGAGAAGAAGAGATTAAGAAGAGGATACAGAAAAGGGAATGATAATGGTTTTGAGAAGTATATTATAAGCTCAAATCATTTGGGATTGAACCCTTAATCTCCTCGCAGCCCCTTACTTATCAGATCTCATTGTTTGGGCGGTTGGGGGTGTGATTTTGATCGAGTAAAAACAAAGAATTGATAGAGATTTATGAGAGAGAAAATGAAATTAAAACTTAATCAAAGAAGAGTATCAAAATGGAAAAAAATTACACCAAAAGATTAACCTTCTATTGATGAAATATTAAATCTACGAAAGTGTCTTAGAGAGAGAAAAAGCTACTAGAACAAGACAAACCCTAAAAAAGACGAAGATCCGCTTTTCATTACCCTAAGCATGATTTAAATATCCATAGTTTTGCACTTGGTATGGTTATGCTAAGTGGCAAGGGTTGACCATGCCAATTTTCTGCCAGCTTGCCTTCTTCTTTTCTTTCATTTTTGCAAATAACAAAGTGGCACTAGTAGCCCGTGCCACGTCTCTGCCTTGCTCTTTCTCTACATCTCTTGGGTTGGCATAATTTGCTCTCCTTGGCACGTTCTAGGTTCTTTTTGGCACATTTCCTCCTTTAGGTTTCAAAGTGGGCTAGATAGCACTCTAACTTTTTGCTTTTTTATTTTTTACCTACAGAATGTAAAACACTCATGAATTCCCAATTTAAGAGTTATTTGAGAGCTAAATCAATTGTGAATTGCAACAAAAATTTTACTGGTTAGAAACTGAACAAATATCTCTGCACTTAAATTTTACTCAGGCATGAGTAAAACATGAGGTAGACAGAGGTGCAACGGTTGCATTTAGCGTATGCAACCAACCTTTTGAGTCCCTTGGTTCCCCAAGTAGATGAGTGCAGTATTGTGAGAATTTATGAAGGATATACCCACAAAATCTTTGAAGAAGAAAAAGAAAAGAGAAAGAAAAATGGAATATCTTTTTATTTTTTCACAAGATTTTGCAAAACAACATCAATGGCACATAAATACACTCTTCAAGTGCACAAATCACCTAAGTGACAAGGGAACGTGTAGTGCATGCATGGGATACGTAATCAAAGTTCTTGATTATCCTTAAATGATAATCATTCAATAATTCCAACCCTTTTTAGTGATGAACAAGCAATTACCTCACTTTCAATCACATGCATATCTCCTATCATGTGTTTGAAAAATGTTGGGATTCCATCCTCACTCATTCTTAAAAATATTCTCTATCGTATAGTTGACCTAACTCTCAATTCTGTACCACTAGATTGCAAATACAAGTTGATGATTAAGAGGACTTTCATGGGTTGTAATGGGGTATGGATTAGGGGGTAGGAAGTGGACAAATGCTTTGTGACATAACTAGCTGAAAACTAAGGAACCACAACACTCCCCACCATAAATTGATGATCCCACATCCCAAATAAGTAGTGCAATCAACTTCTCAAGCATGAAGCTTGGTGACTTGACTGAGTAAATCACTAAATGAAATCTCCATGCCAAAACTTTTATTCTCTTTTTTTACCCCTTTTCTCCCTCTTTGTTTTTTTTTACAAAGAATTTTCTCTGTTTTTTCTTTTTTTTATTCCATTAGTAATCCAAAAACAACTTGACATGGAAATTTTAACTACACCAATAACTATAGCTCAAGTCATAAAAAGCTCAAAACAACTCTCAGTTATTATTTATATCTTTCTTTACACCATCACTCCACAAAATCCTCTTGCCCATGAGCAACCCTTAAGATCCTCACACTCCTTTGTCTCCACTTGGGTATGGAAATTATGTTTAGCCAAGGGTCAAAAGAGTGTTTCTTACAGAACGGTCACAATTAAAGGTCAATGGGTTAGCAAGGGATTCAATTATTCACATAGGGTAACTTTTTGGCTTATGCCGTTTTGTAACACAAAAGGAATGCCTCTTTCTTCTTCAAACATGTAAATGTGATATGTGGTTTAAAGAGAATTAAGGCAAATCATATGACTATAAGTGACCGAGTTGTTGAATTAAGCTCGAAACCTCACAATTTTATTTATCATGCTTTCTCTCACCTATTAGGTCAAAATGATGCATAAGTTAACCACAAACTTGGATCAAAACCTATTATATACACCTTAATTACATGCCGCTTATGTTCACATAAAAAATGATCAATATTGGCCAAAATCGCACATTTTCCCCCCAAAACTCACTATTTACAAAATATGAAAATCTTTTTTATTTTTTAAAACGTATTTCTCCTTTTTCTTTCTTTTAAAATTTTTTTAGAGGATTGCCCGCCTTACCCCTAAAATTAAAATGCACAATGTTCTCATTATGGAATAGAAGTCCTAAAAAGAAAAGTAAAAGAACAACAATGAAAGGAGTATTTACAAGGGAGAAAAAGAAAATTTACCTCAAATAGTGAAGAACATGAGTTCAGCAAAATGCATGCATGTTTACAATGCAAATGCAATAGTAACCCTAAATGGAACTATGTACATGCTCCTACGAGCCTATTGATGATGCACATAGTTCCCACAATTAATAAGGATCATAACCTCAATGAACAACACAATTCCTCAATCACCTGGTCAATCAACAACCAAATTACACCTTAAATGGTTTGATCATCACACCAAACATCATGATCATAGCAGAGTAAGGTGCGAGGGAAAAGAATATGCAAAAAAGAAAGCAACATAACCTATATGAGATGTCGCCCCTATCAAATATCCCCTCCAATAAGTAGAAATGCTATGACGAGTAAAGGAAAGGAGGGCGATACAACTCATAATCATTGGGCCCCATTAGGCTCGAGTAGTAGCCATAAGTGCGGAATGAATGGTGAAAATAATGATGAGCTCTCTTGATCACCCAAGAAAGGACAAGGCCTCTCATTCTGTTGGTGAATGGCATCCACTTGTCTCCAAATGAACTTGTTGGCTCTTCTCTTTCCTCCAACTCTCGGGCCTCTGTTATTGCTTTCGTTTCCTCTTATCTTGCTCTTGCTAATTCTCTCTCCTATTGACACTCAACATAGCTACTAAAATAAGTGGATCCCTCATTAATAGAATTTTATCCCGCCATGCAATGCATATCTCGCCTCATCCCATTGTAGTTCAATCGTAGGCTGGCTACCTCCAGTTGGACATTGGAAAAGGATTAAAGGAGCACACCATCAAATGATATTTAAGTCGATGATGACGAACCACCTATATCAACTGGGGGTGGTTCTTAAAATGCTAGATCTTGTGTTGTCCCATATATCCTCTCTTTGCACCTCATTACCCTTACTACCATTATTACCTTCATCAGTAGGGGTGTGCAAAAAAACCGAAACTAGAAAGTGAACAAAAATCAGTCAATCAAACAGATTTTCCCAAAAAATTAGTTTGGTTAGCTGAAAAAATTTCGGTTTTCAGGTTGGTTATAGTTCGGACGATTTGAAAATTCGGTTAGCCACCAGTTAACCGAACTGAAATAGTTTATTTTAAAAATATTATACATAAAAAATAAAAAATATTGATAAGAAAGTGCAATTTGTTTATTATTTAGGAATGGAAACTGAAATTTAATTATTGTAGAAAAATTTTAGACATAAAAAATGAAAAATTTAGGTGAGAAAGTAAGCTTTTTAATTACTTGTGAACGGTTAATCGGTAACCAAACTGAAAAACCGGTTAACCTACTTTTTTGGTTTGGTTACAGTTTGGGTTTGGTTACAGTTCGAAAAAATGATTAATCAATTTTTGGTTAATCAAAACTCCGATTAAGAGGTTTTGTACACCCCTCATCGTCATCGTCCTCATTCCCTTCATCAACCGCTTGAGCCATCTCCTCAAGAACTTCATTGTTCATCACCCCATTGCATGACCAATTTCCCTTGTTACCTAATGTTGTACGCCCCACATTATAAAGGTTAAAAGGATCGTTTTGTGGTGAGGATACTTGTATGTGCCAACCTGGGTGTGAGTTATGTTCATGTGCCCTAAAGTGATGAGGTCTAGACTCCCGCCCAAGAAATGAGCCTTAAGTGACCAAACTTCCCATTTGCGTGCAACTCTTTGGCTATGGTGGTAATCACACCTTCTATGCCAATGTCAATGTTGTGGGTAATTTTAGCAACATCCACAAGGTGATAGATAATGTAAGTTTAACGTGCTTCTCATTAGAGGTACACCAAATTATGGATAACTCCACCTTCCTACAAACATTTTGGCTATCATGATGCCTAAAAATTATGTTGGCCATTAAACGTTGTTGGCAGCTGATATTCACATTGTAAATATCAATAACCTTTGCTTATCTAGAATAAAAAACACGAAGCAAACCCCACATATCAAGACACATTTTATGTTTGGCGTATGTGATAATCATCCAAGCAGGGTCAGGTTTTCAAATACCGACACTTCCCTATAAGTTCTATCATGGACCAGGAGTTGAAAAAATTCATTAATGTCTAAAACTTAATCTCATATTATTACTAAACATCCTAAATGTAATTAATGCCTCTTTACCCTTATAAGAGTTGGGCCTAATTACCATGCAATGAGCTTAAAAGCTCAAGCACTAATCTATCATATGACTCACATTTCATATTCATATACTGAAGCCAACCTAAGTTTTTAAGCAACCTAACCACATTGTCAATCATTTTCAAAATTCTCAATGTATCCACATGCCAAAACTTTTGCTCATGAGTCAATCTAGAGCTCAATGAGTCAAATTTGACCCTTTGTTCCTCATTCAAAAATTGTAAACCACGATTATTAAGTGTTCGTGCCAAAAATGTGTTCTTTTTAGGGCACTTTTACACCCGTTTTATGCTCATCATAATCGTATTTTTCAGGTTTTTATTTGATTTGATTTTGTTTTGTATGTTTTTTTCGAAATCAACCTCTCTACAGGTAGAGATGCTGGTAGAAATAAGGTTACTTACATCTGGATCTCCCCAGACCCCACGAAAGCGGAACCCACACTGGGAGGTGTTGTGGTTGTTGTTTGTTTTGTAGGTTTTGAATAATTACGGCAAAAATGTGAGAAAATGATGAAAAATGCCGGAAATGAAGCACTGGGCCAAATTTACCCGGCTCAATCCCAAAAGCCCGTTTGTTTAGCCCAAAGAAAAAAAAAGAAAATAAGACTAGAAAAATCCCCAGCCCAAGCGTGCGCCTCGAGTGACTATTAATCCCCCGCCCCCATGTGCGGCTCACGTGACCCGTGACACAGCCCCCCTTATTCCTTATCTAACCTTCTCTCTCCTCCCTCTTGGTTCTCAGAACCAGAACCCCGACCCCGAAACCCGTTCCCATCTCCATCTCTTTCATCCTTATCTCCTTTCTCTCTCTAACACAGCTTTTCTCTCTCTCTCTCTTCAACAGATCATCATCTTCAACCACCAAGCGCCAGCACACCATCTTCATCGACATCCACCTTCCCTCATCTACACCGTCCATGCCATCTTCGATTCAAGGGACGAGATTAAAGGGCTCGGGTATATAATGATGCCAGCGGCAATTGAAGCAAGGTGATGAGGTTTTTAGGTAACAATCTAGGTAAGGTTTTCGTTTTTAGGTTGCATTTGAAGATTTTGTTAGTTTAATTCAAATATTAGGAAGTTTTAGGTTTTAATTAGGTTTTATTTTAGGTTTAGGTTGAAGTTTTAGTTTAATTTGAGGGTATTTTGGTTGTAATTTCAGTAATTAGAGACTTAGGGTTTTTTTTCGTTTCAACTATTTTGATTTCAAACCCATGCTTTAGCTTCGAATTCATGTAATTAGGCTAGATTCTATCAATTCTGAGTTGTTTTCGCAAGGCTTGTGTGAAATTTTCAGAGTTGGGCTCCATTCTAAGGGTGGTTGATAAACGGTTTGAGGCCTTATGTTTGCTCTGTTTGTTTGTTCGAAACCAGGATTTGGCTTTATTCGGTTCATGGTCACGAATTTGGTTTGGTTTCTATGCTTCATCTCTTACAATTCTCCAAAATTCCCCTCCCCTGTTTTCTCTTATTGTTCGGTACTGGTTTGGACCTCCATTAATGGAGGTTGCCCTGGCTATTCTAAGATGTGTTCTTGTTGAATCTGATGTTTTTGGTGGTAATTGAAGTTTGTTTGTGGCTGAGTTCGAATTCCTCTTCTCTGTTTAGTTTATTGTTAGTTTATCAGTTGCTCAAATCTAGGTTATTCTTGATTCTGGGTTTTGGTTTAAGTTAGGATTGTTTATTTAGGACTGTTTAAGCAGTAGCATATTAGGTTTAGGGATTGATATGAACAATAAGTGATTATCCAAGGTTAGGACCATTTATAATTTATAATCTTTTAATTAATTAGCTTAGAATGATGCAGCTTAGAATGATGCTAGATTTTAGTTTAATTTTGTACTAAGTGACCTTAATCTCTTCCATCGTCCCCGAGGACACGACCCTCAAGTACTACAGCGGAAGCTATACGCTTGCGGCTTTAGTTTACACTCGAAATATCCCAACATATTTTTGGCGCCGTTGCCGGGGACGAAGACATGAGATTAGGTCATATTTATATTTTCTTAGCTCCTTTCTTATTTGTTACTTTGATTTGTCTGTTTCGTTATTAGTTGCGATTTGGTTTATTAGTTGTGATTTGTTTAGTTGATTTGTTTTGTTCATTTCGTGACTTGATTATTAGGTTACATAGATCTCGTTTTACTTTCTTTATTTTGGTATCAAATCTTACTTAGTCATTTCGTTTTACTTACTTAGTCATTTTGTTCAGTTGATTTGATTTGTTTAGTTGATACTTAGTAATTTCTTATTTAGTAATTTCGTAACTTTATCTTGGTATCGATTCTTAGTTTCTTTATTTTGGTATCGTTTTACTTAGTTTAGTCATTTTAGAAAAAAAATTCAAAAATCCAAAAAAATTAGAAAAGTTAAAATCCAATAAAATTAGAAAACCTCAAAATCACTAAAAAAATTGGAAAAGCGTAAAATTTAAAATTTTTTTGAAAAACTTCAAAACCCCCCAAAATTGAAAAACTTTAAAAACAAAATGGTAGTTTTCCATTTCCCGCAATATGAGCATGAATGTTTTTGGAGTTATCTTTCATGGCTTAATGATTATTGTGCTCAACTGAATCATAATTTTGAAAAATGAAAAATTTCTGAGGTCATTGCTATGTGTCTAAATGTTGAGTCAAGGAATCATGTTAAATCAATTTGTCCTAGAGGTTTAATAGAATTATTATCTAAAACTCAAAATGAAGTTTGGCATTTCTTTGAAAAACTAGCTTGGAAAACCTATGCGTTTGAACAAGCTAACAAGCCTTTTAGATACCCAACTTATGGAGAGCATGATTTTCAGGCTAATTCTTAGCCTTCAGACCACTTTGTGAATTCAAATGACTCATATGATTCTTATATGCCTCCTGTTTTGTGCAAATATTGTGAATCTTTTGATCATGATGCTCATACTTGTCCTTTTTGTGTTTATGTTGATGCTACATGTGCAAGTTTTGAAAAGAAGATTAATGAATTGAGTGATCAAATGATAGAGACCATGAAAGCGGGAATTATTGAATATTCTCAATGTTTTACTCAAAATAGGGAGACTTATAGTGAGATTGATTCTAGTTTAGGATCTTCTAAACCCGACATTAGTCTTGATGATGATTTTGAATCCTCTTATTCTGCTAGGCCTGATTTGAATAAAGACATGTATTTACCTAGTCTAGATCAAGAGAGTGACTTTCCTATGTCTCTATTACCTGACCTTGCACCTCGGACTATCTCACCTAAGGGCATCACTGATGATGTCCAAGTTTCTGCCGACCTACCTACCACTCTGAACGATTTTTGTGATGTTGAAGTGGGTGATCAATCTGATACAGTTAGTGAGTTAGATATAAGCCTCGTGATTTAGATGAGTCACAAGAAGATATTTCATAGGAGTTGTGTGACAAGGTACCTGAAATCACTATTTTGGACTTTGATGATGATATTCTTTATGCAGAATATGAAACTTTTTCATGTGGGTTTGATGTTACTGAAGGTCTTGATGTGGGTTTTCGTATTGAATTTGAATCATTCTCTTTTGATCCCATCATTCCTGACCTTCTGTTTAAATTAGATGATAATATTCTGTATGTGGAATATGAATCTTTTTGTGAGTTTGATATCCATGGAAGTTTCGATGATGGTTTTTGTGCTGATTATGAGTCCTTATCTTTTGATTCCATCCAAACTAACTTCCTTTTTGAATATTGCGACTCTGAATTTGTTGAGTCTGAGATCATTGTCACTAAAAATTTTGCTTTAGACTAGACTCTTTTGCTTCTTGATATGAACAAACTTGTGAACTTGCACCCATTCTTTTGCCTAGATTGTTCGTTCATGCTGATATAATTTCTACGTCAATGACCTCAATACTGGCTTGTTCTGAGTATGTTCATTTCCTTTCTGATTGGGTCCAACTGTTTGATAAGTTGAAGTGGACCCTTACTTGTGCTTTATTGGCTAGATCGATGTACTCTTTCTGGCTCCAACTAATTGTGATTGAGAGTTGGGCTTCTTTATTTGATAAGCTGCTACGTGCTTTGACGAGTTTTGATTTGAGTAGCATTTTTCCAGCTTAATGTGGAGCAGCTGATGCTCCATAAGCCTCATGTTGCATTATCTCAACCTGTATCCAACCTGGTATGGTCATTTCACCCTTCCTTCCTCTCTTTTCCATTTCTTTTTCTTTCTTTTTTGTACTTAGTTGTGGATATTTAGGACTGTGAATATACGGGTGATCAATCTTGAGGAGCAATTTGCGATATGTTGAGCCGTGTGGGCTATGATCACCCTTGGTTATGTTCTGATTTTGTGAATACTTGTAGTTGTTGATATTTAGGATTGTGAGTAGTTGTGAATATTTAGGATTGTTCTTGTGTATGTTTTAGTTCCTTTGTTTGGTTTCCTTGAGTTTGTGTCTTGTTTCCTTGGTTTTATGTTTTGTTTTAGTTTAGCAAGTTTTGGTTTTTCTTTGGTTTAGTTTTTGTTTAATAGTTTCTTTTTGTTTCCTTTTTGGTGTTTTAGTTTTTTTGTTTTTGTTTTGTATTTAGCTTTTCATTCTTTTGTATTTTGTTTTGTTTTGATTTAGGTTGGTGTTTGGTTTGGTTTTGTTTTTATTTTGGGTGATTATGTTTGTTTTGGTCTTGATTGGTTTTGTTTTCTTTTAGGTTTTGGTTTTTATTTTTCTTTATTTAGTTATTTACTTTTTGATTTTTGTGTTTGGAGTCATATTTTGTTTTGGTTTGGTTTTGACTTTGGCCATTTAGTGGTTTGGTTTGTTCTGGAGTTGGTTTTGTTTTTGCTTTTCTTTTTAGATTTTGATTTTGGTGATTTTATGTTTATTTTTGGTTTTGATTTTTATTCGTGTCTTAGTTTGTATATATTTGTGGTTTTGTGTTGGTTTTACGGTTGTATAGGTGATGTGAAAGCTTTTTAGCGCCTTAGTTCACACAATGAGAACATTATGAAGTTTTGGTGTGGGGGTGAGGTGCCCATTTTTGAAAATTTTGAAGATTTTTTTTTGTTTTTGGGGACGTTTGTACTATTTCTGATTAGCTTAAATCCCTTGTACTTTGGTTATTAGCTTGTACATAAATAGGATATGCATGATAGGTTTCCGACCTCAATATGTCATTCTAAGCCCTAATTCTAACTCCAGTGGTTCATTATAGATTATGTAATCCAATCCTTGTTTATCCTTTCATCATTATCTTCATGTCTTAGGTTTCCATGAGTGATTCTCCTACTTGCTAGTGACACGATTACCCTGAGGAAAATAATGAATGAGTATTTTGAATAAAGAAGAGAAAAAGCAAAAGAGATGGAATAAAATTTGGAATGACAAGTATCCCTTTGAGGCATGCGTTACTGGGCGTTACCCTTTGAGGCACGTGCTACTGGGTATTACCATTTGAGGCAATGTTGCTACTGGGAAAGCTTGTTTCCAAAGTTAGTATGATAATAATGTAGTTGTGTCAGCCAAGTGGGATTGAGTCTAATTTTGATAACTCTAAGCCTTGGGATGATGATACACTTGCACACGAGCACTGGGATGGATTCATAATCTTGATGTACAATGTGGTGAAAAATTAGTGCTTTGATGTCATTTAGGAGGTAGAGGGCTTTGAAGTACATTCTAAGCATATGCAGGTCAATAACTTGGTTACATGGGCGATTTAGTTGATTAGAACGTGTGCATATCTTTCCCTAATTCTGTACATATTAGTTTTGAGAAAAACCAAAAAAATTTTCTTTTATTTTTGAAATAATTTCTGTGCATATGCAGGTTAATAATTTTTGAAATAATCATATTTTTCAGGTTTTTATTTGATTTTATTTTGTTTTCTAGGTTTTGAATAATTACGAAAAAAATGTGATAAAATGATGAAAAATGCCGGAAATGAAGAACTGGGCCAAATTTACTCGACCCAATCCCAAAAGCCTGGTTGTTTAGCCCAAAGAAAAGAAAAAAAAAAGAAAATAACACCAGAAAAATCCCCAGCCCAGACGTGCGCCTCGCGTGACTATTAATCCCCCGCCCCGACGTGCGCCTCCTGTGACACGACCCCCCTTATTCCCCTAACCTTCTCTCTCCTCCCTCTCGGTTCTCAGAACCCGAACCTCGACCCCGAAACCCCTTCCCATCTCCATCTCTTTCATCCTCATCTCCTTTCTCTCTCTAACACAACTCTACTCTCTCTCTCTTCAACAGATCATCATCTTCAACCACCAAGCGCCAGCACACCATCTTCATCGACATCCACCTTCCCTCATTTTCACCGTCCATGCCATCTTCGATTCAAGGGCCGAGATTGAAGGGCTCGGGTATATAATCAAGCTAGCGGCAATGGAAGCAAGGTGATGAGGTTTTTAGGTAACAATCTAGGTAAGGTTTTCGTTTTTAGGTTGAATTTGAAGATTTTGTTAGTTTAATTCAAATATTAGGAAGTTTTAGGTTTTAATTTAGGTTTAGGTTGAAGTTTTAGTTTAATTTGAGGGTATTTTGGTTGTAATTTCAGTAATTAGAGACTTAGGGTTTTTTTTCGTTTCAACTATTTTGATTTCAAACCCATGCTTTAGCTTCGAATTCATGTAATTAGGCTAGATTTTGCCAATTCTGAGTTGTTTTCACAAGGCTTGTGTGAAATTTCCAGAGTTGGGCTCCATTCTAAGGGTGGTTGATGAACGGTTTGAGACCTTATGTTTGCTCTATTTGTTTGTTCGAAACCAGGAGCTTGGCTTCATTCAGTTCATGGTCACGAATTTGGTTTGGTTTCTATGCTTCATCTCTTACAATTCTCTTAGCTAAATGTGGTTAAAATCCCAAAATTCCCCTCCCCTATTTTCTGTTATTGTTCGGTACTAGTTTGGAGTGTTTGGACCTCCATTAATGGAAGTTGCCGCGGCTATTCTGAGATGTGTTCTTGTTGAATTCGCCGTTTTTGGTGGTAATTGAAGTTTGTTTGGGATGAGTTCGAATTCTTCTTCTCTGTTTAGTTTAGTGTTAGCTTATCAGTTGCTCAAATCTAGGTTATTCTTGATTCTGGGTTTTGGTGTAAGTTAGGATTGTTTATTTAGGACTGTTTAAGCAGTAGCATATTAGGTTTAGGGATTGATATGAACAGTTAGTGATTATCCAAGGTTATGACCATTTATAATCTATAAACTTTTAATTAATTAGCTTAGAATGGTGCCAGATTTTAGTTTAATTTTGTGCTAAGTGACCTTAATCTCTTCCATTGTCTCCGAGGACACGACCCTCAAGTACTATAGCGAAAACTGTACGCTTGCGGCTTTAGTTTATACTCGAAATATCCCAACATTAAGGAGAAAAAAATGATAAGTAGGCATCAAATTTACCTTTGGTTTGAGGATTTAGATTTGATGAAGATGAAGCCTTGGTGGACTTGTTGAGAAAAGTTGACTTGATGGAAGGCTCCCCCACTCTTTTGATCTATGCTTAAAAAATTGACTGAATGCGCTGATGGAATTTTGCTCTTTATGTCCTAAAATGCCTCTTAAATGCTCACAAAATTGAATAAGGTTTAAAATTGATGTTAGAATAAGACTTTCTCTCTCTATCTCCTTCAATCTCGACAATGGAGGTTAAGATTTCATAGAAAGGAAATGAGTGAATAGGGAGGAAGGAAGTGAGAAATTTGTGAAAAAGTTTGTTGGGAAATGACTTTTGAGATGATTGGAATTGAAGAATTTACTGAAGAATTGAGACTTTTAGTGATGATTTAAGTGGGGAGTGAATGGGGGAAAGAGAGGTGTTTTAGGGTAGAAGAAAAAGACAGGAAGAAAAATGAAGAAAAATGGAAGAAGAGGTTTCGGGCCCTTCTGTAGCAGGGTTGATGTGGGACAGTTAGCCTGCCACATTTCTATGATGCGTTCTAAAATCCTAGATTTGGCATGGTCATGCCCCATGGCATGAGTAGACCTTGCCAAATTTCTATTTTCATGTTCTGAATGGGAAATTATGACATGGGAATGCCACTTGGCATGGGCTTCCAATCTTATATTTCTACAAAATTATACGTCCTTCTAACTCTCCATTTTATTTTCTCTCTCTTTTCTTTCTACATTTTTCAATAATTTTTTCTACCTCTCATTCGCTCCTCTATTTTTTTGATTTCCATAAATTTTCACATTCTTTTTTCAATATTTTTGTAAAATCCCTGTCTGTCTCTGTCTTTGTCTCTCTCTCTCTCTTGTGCTATTTTTTTCCTAATTTTGTAATTTTCTGGTTTTTTTTTGTTGCTTTTTCTCATTTTTTTCAACATTCACATAATGCATATAAATTCACGACTATATACTTATACAGAAGAAGATGGAGTTTTCATATCTTAAACTTGGGGAGTCTTGTGGATTAAGAGACACTCCACATGCCTTTCAGTAGTCATCTCTAAAAAGTGTTTCAACCTATTCGTTCACTTTAAATATGTGGCCTTTGGTGGAGTCCTTGACCTCAATAGCGCTGTAGGGAAACACCTTGACAACAACAAAAGGACCAATCCACCTAAACCTAAGTTTTCTAGGAAATAGGTGAAGTCTAGAATCATAGAGAAAAACTTTTTGACTGTAAAAGAATTCATTAATGTGTTTATCATGGAAAACTTTGGCACTCTGTTTGCTTAACCTTGTGATCTAGTAAGCTTCCCTTCTAATTTCCTTAGGTTTGTTTAAACTTAACCTTCTCTCCTGTTTAGCAGCATTCAAATCATAATTGAGGGTCCAAATCACCCACCAAGCTCAATGTTTGAGTTTGATGAGGAGATTATAAGGGCCACCATAAACTACCATATAAGGTGACATGCATAAGGGAGTCTTAAAAGCCATCATGTAGGCCCATATGCATCAATTAACTTATTCGTCCAATCCTTTCTATTTTTGGCCATGGTCTTCTATGAGATTTGTTTGATTTGTCGATCAGACACTTCTACTTGACCGTTTACTTGGGGGATGATAAGGGGAAGCAAGTCAGTGAATGATAGAATACTTTCTCAACAAAGCCTAAAAGGACCTATCGTCAAAATGGGTCCTTTAGTCACTAATAGTAGCACAAGGCATCCCATATCTAGAGAAGATGTTCTCCCTTAGAAATCTAATAATCACCCTTGTTTCATCAGTCATAGTGGGGATTGATCAATGTATTTGGGACATAATCAATACACACGAGAATATACTCGTTCCCAAATGAATTTGGGGACAACCCAAAAAAATCAACCCCTCACATATCAAATCCATCAACCACAATAATAGGGTTAAGGGCCATCATGTCCTTCCTATTAAGTTTACCAAATTGCTGACAATGAATGCACCTATTACAATACTCATGGGCATCCTCAAACAAGGTCGACCAATGGAAATTATATTTGAGAATTTTGTTGTGGTTTTTCTTCCACTAAAATGGTCCCTATATGCATGATCGTGGCCAGAGGAAAGGACACTAAGCATTCACTCATCAGACACACATCTTCTAATGATTTGGTCTTGAAAATACTTGAACAAATAAGGTTAATCCCACTTGAAATATTTAACCAATGCAAAAGCATGCTCTAACATATTTGGTCAATTCTCTAGGCATGTCTCCCGCGGTTGAGTATTTGACAATATCGGTAAACCACAACTCCAATTGAGCCCTAAAAAGTTGGTAATTAGGAAGACATTCAAAAATAGGGGTCTCACATGCTTGATCAATCATAATCCTAGATAGATAGTCCCCTAGGGGGTTGTCAGACCCCTTCAATCTTAATTTCACAATTAAACTCTTGGAGTAGCATGATCCATCAAATGAATCTAGGCTTGACGTTCTTTATCTCGAAACATGTCTCAAGTGGAATGATTAATAAAAATAGCCACACAAGACCTTATGAGGCAAGGCCCAAACTTTTTAAATCTAAAAATAACTACTAGAAACTCGTTCTCGGTCACAGTGTAGTTTTCTTATGCTTCGTTTAAAGTGTGAGTCACATAGTAACTTACATGGGCTTTCTAATCAATTCTTTGACCTAAAACTACCCCTACCGCGTAGTCTTATGCATCATTCATAAGTTCAAATTGTTCTTATCAAATAGAAGGATGCAAGATTGTAATACCCTAGCCTGACTAACCTTTAATTACCTGCTTTAAAGAATATTAAGGCTAGCGGAATGTGTTAAGAAGCTAGGGCATTACCGCCGTCCTATAGGGACAAGGCTATGTATGAGAACCATAAGTGACTGAATAGTAACCCCAGGGTATATTACACAAACAATTCTCGTTTAACTCGTCCGCAAAATTTTACAAGCTAAGTCATATGATAGAACTTAGTCCAAAATGAATTTACAACATGTGCAACATTCTTTAGCAACTCAAAAGCAAAACTACAATCGCAAAACTAAGCAGATTAGAGAATTAACATCAGCTGCTCTAGCCCACTTCTCCCGGGCCCTTAACTTCCTTGGGTTCTCGCCTATTCTCTGATTGTTTCTCCTTCCTTGAAATAGTTTGAAAACACAAAACCATAGAGATGAGGAATTGCTCAATACGTTATCATTGTACAGTTAAGCGGGCTTTTGCAAGAGTCAGTCAACACGCGCACAACATCAAAACAATGTTTGCAAATGTCCCTTGAGAAACATCGTACTAAATAAATAGTTAGTAATTAATTCTTCGGCTTGGGTTAGGACCCTATGTTTATGAATAGCATCCATGGCAATTGCAATGAACTATGAATTCCCTTTTAACCGAAAGGGCCCACAATGAATTCTGCTAGCAGATAGTTATGAACGCTGAATATGGCTTATTAAATAATGAACATTGAAATGGTCCTAAAGGTTCCAATGGCCGAATAAAAAAAAATTTGCTAACATTAATAGCTGTAAATTTAAACGTCTTTGAAGGGTACAAGCGACAACGTACCTGGAAAAGAATTAATTTCCCCTTTTTCTTTTCTTTTCGAAAGATTCAATTCAAATCCTGTGTTCAGGGTCATTTACTTAGGTAAGTTTCATTCCTGAATGCCTATATATTTTTAATTATCAAAGTTTAGAGGAAGAAGGCTAACGTTACAAGCTCTGATTCGGAAATGTCTTGTGGGTCTTTCCCCTTTTGTTAACTGACAAAGAATAATCGTAATATTCTCTTTATTTATTTAGGTCTTGCTCTAGACAACTCCAACCTAGTTCGGGGATTGATTAATCCTTTTTATTCGCTTAACTCATCTACTTCTGAACTCTAAATCTCCCTAATCTTCCAATCAACCCCATTTTTGATTAATTAACTCGACTAACCCTTGTGCGAGTTTTCAACTTATATGAGTACTGAGAGGATCTCCCTTTAACCTTTACTTAATCATATGGCAAGTTTGTATGGATGAATCTTTAATTTCCCTTGAGATTTCCTTCTAAGTACACCCTTCTTTTTTTTTTTTTAATAATCTCATTCATATAAACTCTTGATAACTTATAATCTTTAATCTCCTCTCTTTTTCTCTTGTTTTTTTTTTTTTTGGTGAACTACACATATCCTATCTATACTTAATATCCAATTCACGCTCACCACATCCACATATATATAACCCAATTAGATCTCTTCACAATTTATACGTACAACATCCATACACATATAACCTAATTAAATCTCTTTATAATTTACACTCACCACATCTAAATATACAACCCAAATAAATCTCTTCATAATTTGTATATACAACATCCACACACATATAACCCAATTAAATGTCTTTATAATTTATAGTTATCACATCCAAGTATACAACCCAAATAAATCTCTTCATAATTAATATATACAACATCCATACACATATAACCCAATTAAATCTAAGCAATAAGCTATATTATTCATCAAGATTAACCCAATAACCACTACCAATATCTCATGAAATTGGGTCCTAAAAAGGGAGTGGAAAGGGAGTAGAGTTACCCTGGTTGAAGGGTGGATTGTGGAGGATGAGGGTGGTGGTGGTGGTGGGACTCATCGGTGGTAGCCGGTGCTGGAGGTGTTGGCCGGGACTGTGCGAAAGTCGGTGCCGGCGTATAGAGAAGACATACAGAGAAAGCAAACAGGAAACAAGGGATTCGGCGGTGCGGGTCTCTTGGCCCTTCTCTCTCTCTCACTCCTCTTCCTTCTTATTTTAGGTCCTTTCCTAATTGCTTTTCAAATCTTTTTGCAGAGATAAAAATTTAGTCAATCCCAATTAATGTTATTCTTATCCCTAAGCACTTGGCTTATTCCCATTGGTCATCCAAAATTTCTTAATTACTAAGAAAAATTTTATGGCCCGGTAATTTCCCAGTCTTGCTCGGATACCTTGTAATTTATTTTATTTCATTAATCTTACATCTCCACAATATTACTATCATTTTACAACTTTAGGAAAATTCTTTATTATCACGTATTTGTAACACATGGGGCGTTCTACTAAAAATTGCACAGCTCATTGCTCCGAATAACTATAATTATTTGTGTAATATCATATTTGAAATTAATTTTAAACGTAAATAATTATTGGGGCATTACAAAGATGGGGCGTTGGTTAATGTCTCCTTAAGCTTTATAAATACCACTTCACTTTCCTTAGCAAAGTGGAATGTGACCCAATACAGAATGAAGATAAGGCTTATCAATCTTCCTAAAATCCTTAAAAGTCTCTAGTAAAAGCACTTTAGCTTTGTCTACCTATAGCCCCTCACTAGAGATGATGTGACCCAAAACAATTTCTTTTTCAACAATGAAATGACATTTTTCAATTAAGAGTCAAATGCTTGTCCTGACACCTTTTTAAAATGTTTTCAAACCTAGCTCAGAAATCATCAAACAAGTCTTCGTAAATGGAGAAATCATGCATGAAAATTTCAAGACATTGCTCTAGTAAATTAGAAAATATGGACATCATACACTTGCAGACGAAGGATTGCATAGATCGAAGGGCATCTTCATAAAGGCATAAGTGTCAAAAGGTCAACCAAATGTAGTCTTCTATTGGTCTTTAGGAGCTGGAGTATTCATCAAGGAAACAATCAAAAGCACCCTCGGCTAACCTTTCTAGCATTTGGCCAAAGAGGGTAAAGGAAAGTGATCGTTTCTAGTAGCAGAGTTTAACTTTCGGTAGTCACCTCTACCCGAATTGGATTCTTGGGGGAATAAGTTCATCCTTGTCGTTCTTAATCACAGTGATACTAGTCTTTTTAGGAACAACTTGGACGGGGCTTACACACTCACTATCCAAAACGGGGAAAATAAGATCATGGTCTAACAACTTAAGAAGTGCCATTTCTTGTAGAGTAATGTTCAACCGTCTTTGTAGATCATGTAAGGATTGGTATTGTCCTCAAGATGAATTCTGTATTGCACAATGGTAGGACTAATGCCTCGTATGTCTGCCACCCTAAAGATTATTTGTTTTCCCTAAGCAAGGCAAGCAATTGGATCTCTTGGTCAGGTCTAAATCATTAGCAATTATCACCAAAAAGACCCACCCAAACCTAACAAAGCATATTTTAGCTTATCGAGAAGGGCCTTCAATTCAAGAAATAAAGATGAAGACACACTAGGAAGTGCCTCATGAGATGGAGAGGGAGAATAAGAGATGCCGCAAGAGTGGATGTATACAATAAGTAATCACATTGATCATTAAATACAAATGTGTTATATTCAGACTCATATTCTATGCAAAGTGACTCGTACACAGACGATATTAATTCTTCTTCATGATCAAATTCTATGTCTTACAAAGAAACAACACCTACCCAATTAAGAGTAGAGCGCTCCAAATCATTAAATCCCATGGGTCTCTTTTGTAGATTAAACACATTCAATTCCATTGTTATATTCCCGAAAGCTAACTTCCTTTTCGCATCCCTACAATTAATAAGTGTATTCGATGTA
The DNA here is from genome assembly GCA_017589665.1 of Selenicereus undatus. Taxonomy (NCBI): domain Eukaryota; kingdom Viridiplantae; phylum Streptophyta; class Magnoliopsida; order Caryophyllales; family Cactaceae; genus Selenicereus; species Selenicereus undatus. The sequence continues at coordinate 63,916,357 of JACYFF010031956.1, read as the reverse complement.
ATAAGGAAAGGTTGACCAAGGATTGCTGGTATTTTATTTTTGGGACACACAACAACCTTGGTCTTAGGCACAGCAGAGTCAACCAAAAATACGAATTCTCCTCCCTTGCTTAATACATCCTCCACCATTCCTCTTGAAAGCCTAGTGGAATGGTCAACTAATCGAAGGGCCGTTTCAGTAGGTTTGAGCCCCCTACCCAAATTTCTCACACACTGTACAAGGTTAGAAATTGACAGTAGCACTGAGATTAAGTAAGACCTTATATATATTATGATTGCCAATGAATTGAAATTATGGCACATCCTGAGTCCTTGTACTTGAGGGGCATTTGATAAAAAATGATCAAACTCACATTAAAGGCCAAAACGACTCTCTTGTGAATATTAGTGGCCCTCTCAGTAGTGCACAACTCTTAAGAAAACAAATATAAGGGTCATTTGTTGAATAACATTAAGAAGAGAAATATTGATCTTAACTTGGGATAAAGTCTCCCTTATGTTGTTGACATGGGATTGGGCCTTCTTCCCCTTAAATTGGTTAGGAAAAGGCTAATGAGCTTAGAAGCCATAGGGGAAGGAGTGAGAGTGGCCTTAGAAGGTGTAGAGTCACTGGTGGCCAAGAAGTCGTCCTCAGTTTCATCCATATCCTTAAGAAGAGGAGACTTTGGTGAAGAACACGTCGTGAGAAACATATTCTTGGGAAGAGGGAGAAGAAGAAGATAGGGGAGAGGACATATTCACTTCGTGGTTATCCACATTGTAACAACCCTAGCCCCTAGGGTCAGGAGCGTTACGTTTTCCTATTTCTTACTTAATTTCTGGGGTGAAACGGACAGAGTTTCCCCTAAAAACTGATCATTTTCAGGCTAAAAGCCTTACAAAAATTCCCTGCAAATCAACGGAAGCGCATAACATTTAAAATAAGCTCAACGGCCACACGCCGGAGTCCATAACTCAACGAGCTACCCGCTCGGAGTACACCAAACAGAATAGTTCTTTAACGCATGAAAAGTAAAAGATACAACTCGACGGTCTACACCACCGGAGCACTAGGGTTTACATCCCAAAATACAGCCAACTTTAACCAAGAAAACATCTAACTATTCAGATGGTTGGCTCACACAGCCATACAGAGCGACTCATGAACAATATGTGTTATATGAACTAGAAAACTTAATTTACAACACTTACAAACTAGGAATACATTATACTAAATCGTTATCACATGAATCTACTTCTATATGGCACACGTGACTCTTTTTCAAGTAGGGGTAGACTCCAGCTCGCGTAGGTAGCTTGACTTCCACCTGTTATAACAAAAGCCTGGGGGAAAAGGGGAAAGAGTATTGGGGTGAGCAACCACATGCTCAGTGAGAATTCCCCTACTCCTTAAAACCCAAAACAGTTACAGGCAATAATACTAATAATAGCCATATATCACGCATTCATACTTTAATATCATATTAGGCAATCAAAATTCCCAAGGAAAGATCACCACCCTTAAAACTTCATTCTAACCCCTCAACTCGTTCCTAGGCCCTTAATGACCAATCTTTCTTTCTAACAGGCATTCATACACTTAATCAAATAGCACAAGGATGAATATGATGCTTTCAAATACTCATGTGAAAACATAGTGACTCATTATATTCAAAGAACAGTTTTTAAACCATGCTAACTCCTTTAATGCTTATAACTTTTCTAAAAGCTCTTGAAACACCCAATTTGGTAAGAAAGGCTTTGGAAGAACATTCTTTCATAAGATAAGCACCTTGAAAAGCTGAAATGTACGATGCGTTACTAGGATTTAGCTATACTTCACTTGAAACTTCATTCAAGAACATATTCATAAAAGATATGAAGGTTCCGTACATTTAAAAGCTTCCTTCTTTTCTTTTAAACAAAAATCGCTTTACTTGGCCTCTTGAGGCTCGTGTTACTTTAAAGGAACTTCTTTTCTTTTTTGAACTGCTTAGAATGGCAATTTGCCAAATCTCTTCTTTGACAACTTACTTATAATATAAAACATCTTATTGTGCTGGCTAGGGGGGTCAACACCGCCCTTCAGTGAGATCGTCACTCTTATTCTACGTTATCCCCGGGGTGTACGTACTTAACTTTTGGCCAAAACGCGTCTCAGTAGATAAACTCAAACTTCGATATTGTCCTCTGTGGGGCAACAGCTCACACCAGGATAATCATATCCTGAGTCCAGTCCCCCTCAAGGTTTTTTTACGCGTCACACATCATAACTTATCTGGGGAACAGCTCACACCAAGATATTTCATATCTTGAGTCCAGTTCCCAGGAACAGCTCACACCAAGACAATTCATATCTTGAGTCCAGTTCCTAACTTATCTTAAGGGAAACAGCTCACGCCATCTTTGCGTCCAGTTTCCAGGAACAGCTCACACCAAGATAGCTCGTATCTTGAGTCCAGTTCCTAACTTACTTATCTCAGGGGGAAACAGCTCACGCCCTTTTGCGTCCAGTTTCCGCCCTCTGGCCAACTTTCCAGCACATTCTTAGCCTTTAAAGACATATTTCATTTCTCTGTTTCAAATGCTTACTTGGCTGAAAACTCGCTTTTTAAAGTAAACGACTATAACCTTTTGAATTGCTTATAATTCTTTTGATTTTGGCTTAAACACTGCTTATAGAAGTTATAAGCTTATTAACACATAAATCGACTTCCTTTGAAACTTGAAAGCTTCTTAAAAACGAAATGAGATTATTAAATCGTAAAACGATTTCGTTTCGAACCTAAAAGTTTCGTATAAGCATAATACGGCTACTAACTTACAAAATGACTTCATTTTTAACTTAAGAAGCCCTTATAGACGTAAAACGTTTGCTAGCTTATACTTTTCATGAACACTCTAGCATTTTAGGCATATACATTTGGATATCACGTGATAGTGTTGTGTTACACTGTGTAAAGCACATTCAAACTCCATGTTGCTACAAAAATGATACATATACTTAAAGTATGGGTCGTTGGTATCAAAGATTAAAGTTGGCATTACTGTTCATCCAACATTGCCAAAGTACAAATTATTATCGCCTAATGTCTCTAAATACATTCACTAACATTTTTTTGTAGTCAATAAGACCAGTGCTTAGAATTTAGAATTCAAATAAGAGCTTTTCTATCTTATATTTAGAATTGCAAAGATTTCACACAAAGTGAGATTCAGTATAGTTATTCCATTCTACAAGACTAAGGGTAATATTCAAAACTGCAATAACTATAGAAGCATAAAATTGCATAGTCACACAATGAAGTTGTGGGAAAGGGTGACTAAGGGAAGATTGAGGGAGGATATAAGTAGTTTCAGCGAGCCAGTTTGGTTTTGATGCTAAGTTAACTGACTGCGAAAGCTATTCATCTCATATGATAGCTTATGGAGTTCTACAGGGATAGGAAAAAGGATCTCTACATGATGTTCATTGACTTAGAGAAAGTATATGATAAGAGTACCTAGGAAAGTATTATGGAGGTGCTTATAGAAGACATTTTGTGCTAGTTGCTTATATTCAGGTTATTAAAGATATATACGAGGGAACAATGGTTAGAATTAGGACATTAGGGGGGATACAGATGACTTCTTATATATATTAAACTCCATTAACGGCCAACGTTGAGCCCTTTTCTTTTTACTATTACTATAGATGAGCTCACTAAAGGGATTCAAGAAGAGATACCATAGTGTATGTTATTTGCTAATGGCATAGTTCTTACCGATGAGAATAAGGAAGGGGTCAACAAATAGTTAGAGTGGTGGAGAGATAGCCTAAAGGCTAAAGGTTTTATGTTGAGTAGGTCAATGAACGAATACTTAAAATGTCAATTCAATAAAGGGGAATGTTGTATTGACGATAAAGTAACCATTAGGGGTGTGGCTATACCAAGGGTTGATAAGTTTAGGTACTTAGGCTCGATCATTCAAGAAAAGGGGATCTTGACAAGGACATCAACCAAAGAACAAAGGTAGGATAACAAAAATGGAAGAATACTTCGAGGATGGTGTGCGATGAGAAGATCTCACTAAGATTGAAGGGGAGCACTTATCGTTTAGTTATTAGACCAGCATTATTGTATGGTGCGGAGTATTGAACTATCAAGAAGTCTCAAGCCTAGAGGTCGAGAGTTGTGGAGACAAGGATGATTCATTGGATATGTGGCCACACAAGATTAGATACGATTAGAAATATAGTAATTAGAGACAAAGTATGAGTGAAATCCATAAAGGACAAGATGAGAGAGGCTAGACTTAGATGGTTTGGTCATATAAGGAGGAGTATGGATGCACCAATGAGGGGATATGAAACGATTGTTCTTCCGGAGTATAGAAGGGGTTGATAGACCTAGGAAAAGTAGAACGAAGTGATTAGATGCAATTTGAAAACTTTAGGATTAATAGAGCACATGGTTCAGGATAGGAGGTTATGAAGGTCTAGGATTAAGGTTGTAGACTTTAGGTGTCTTACCACTTGCCATTTCCTTAGATCCCATGGGTACACAAATTGTTAGTGTGTTGTTCAGGCTATTACTTATCATGGTTTCTAGTTCTTGTGTATGCTATAATATTTTTTAGTCATGCATGTATTGTTTATTATCGAACTTATTATTATTCATGGTATTGCGCTTATTAGTACTATTTATTTAGTGTTTTAGCTTGCTCATTTTCGTTGTTTTTGCTCCTGTTTTATATCCAAAGATTTGCAACTCCAAAATATTTTCTTAAATCTATTCATGGATTTATTGGAATCGACCTCTTTATGAGTAATTATACGTGCAAGATAAGGCCGTTTACATCTGGATCTCCCCAGACCTCGTGAAAGAAGGATCCACACTGAGAGTGGTAGTTGTTATTGTTGTAGAGAAACTAGGCATGTTATCTAAGTGGCCTAAATTACCACATTTAGCCTTGAATATTTTAATAAGAGAAAAGCAGGTGTTAACCTTTGTTAACAAGATTTGATCCTTTCATCTTGAAAAGATTAATGTCATATAGATGGCAATGTAGTGGTAGACTAAACTCTATATTACGAAAAGAAAAACAAAACATCAATTCAAACGACATGACTACTCGATTGCCCCAAGTATAAAATACAGCCTATTAGTTAAGGATTTAAAACCCTCTATTTATAGTACTATTCGGGAAAGAGGTGAGCTTTACAAAAAAAAATTCACCATCACAAATCCATAAGGCTTTAAGAAAATCATAATGGCAACTAGAATTAGTCTTGACTCTCCCCTCATTCATCTAACTTGTGAATGTTCCTCACATCCTAACTCACTAGGCATTCTACCACCCTCCATTTCCTCACAGGAGTTAGGACCTTTCTCATCATCCTCTAAGCATTCCCCCTCATGCAGTGACCCCTCAATCCTTGAGCATTTATATTCTAACTCTCGTAGAGCCTCCCGCTTATAGAGTATGGAAATGAAGAGAAAAATTGCCACTTACAAGAACCTCCTTGAGGTTGGATTAAGTAAGACTACAAAGAGAATCCAACTTGCAGAGGTTTTAACCTTTTCTTCTTTAGAAATTTGCACTTCTTAAAAAAATACATCCACTATCTCCATCACCACCATGAGATCATCTGTGACCAAATTTACTACTTGACCACTATGGTGCTGTCAATGATCGATTGTTGTAATAATCCATCCTCTTTGCAGGATGACATACAAAGTCACAGATCTTAGGGTTTTGGTTTCAAGCCTCCCTCACTTGAAATTATTTTCCTTCTTTTTCAAAAGCTTGAAGCCTTCAGTAGGAGTACCCCCAATTTTGAACTAAGACAAAGGGGGATGCTAGTGTAAAAAGTAGTAGAGGCATTAGTCATTGCTACAGGGTGTGGATCTAGGGTTTGTAAACTTCATGTTAGTGGATTAGGATTCTAACATATTTTACAAGGAGAAAAAGTTTTGGTTTTTTTTGTGAATATTTCAACTAGATTTCCCATTAATGTCTTACTAATATATTTGAATTGAGTTCGTTCCATTTACATGTCATCTATCAACCACATGCACTATATTGTTCAATTTTCATTGGCATAACTATGATATATAAAATTTCTTATCTAAGCAACAATGAATACTTCTTCCACTTTGATTGAAAAGAAGCATGTCTAATTTCCAACATAAAGGGGGAGAACTTCATCTAAAATGGATGTTATCTTTTATAAAAAAGAAGAGATTGCTAGAATAACTCACTTTGAACTTAACGTTAGAGTCAAGGTTGTGACCTGGAACTCTATGTGTACTGAGTGTTTTGAATAAAAGAAAAAAAAATCACTTTTTCATCTATGAAGATCTTGTATTATATCATATGCATATACTCACAATTGTCATATCTCTATTGCAGTCAACCTATGATAATATTAGGCTTGGAGTTATGAGAATAATCACACTGAGAGAACTTAATTAGGTTCCTTGGCTTATTAATTGAATCATCTACAACTATAATGTAGTCATCTTTCTATGGCCACATTCCTAAACTAGTTTTATTGGGCCTAGATGTCATTAATGGTTTGTAATCTGCTTTTCAATTCAGGCCCCTCTAATAATTATCTATATGCGAAATGGATATCTTTTTGGTAGATTGCATGCCTCTTCTCTTGGTCTCACATAGATGGTCATTAGATAATGCTAACAATTAGTGCGGTAAGTGGTGCTCTTTTATTGGGTGAGCAACGTAACCCATTTAATCATTAGCACTGTCCCCATCTTCTTGTTGGTTGAAACTGAAACACTTGAATTTTCGGGACTTATCTCTTGTCTTATCATATGTTCTTCACCTCAATCACATTCATTAGTATCTTCTCACTTAGCACTAATATGAACATTTTACCTATTACTTTTGGGGACTGTAATAGAGGCAATGCGTTAATTTAGCATTTCGTTGATGTGTTATAGCATACTATCCGTCTATAGCAAATTGAATCAGTTCATTGAATCTTCATGGGTAAGTGACAGTAAACTCATTTAAAGATTATTTGAAATTGATATGGCAAGAGAAGGACAAGTTGAGGAAACTTATCTTGTTTATTCAAGGCATTCACTTAGAATGCATTTGAACTTATACCATTTAAAGCTTACATTATGTTTTCGTTAAGAATTGTTCTCCTGCTGGTTGTTTCATTTGAATACCAAATATTATGTCAAACCTTATTCCTTTACATTCACTTATTTAAAGTTTTTATTTATTCAATCAGGTCATCTAATGATGAAACCTATAAGATTCTCTTTTATTATTCGGGTACCATTCCTTATGTTTTATATAAGGAAAACAAAAACATTATACCATTGTCTTAGTTTTGGTGATCATTTAACCATAACTGCTACTTAGGCAAATGCAATAATTTTATTAAGATGTCATTTATTGAAGATAATTAGTTAGAAAACTTACAGATTAAAAAAACTATAAGTTATTTAGGATATTAAATTCTTTATGAGAATGCATAAATTGGACATGATATTTTTACTTCAGACTATGGTTAACAAAACAAATATAAATGAAACCCTCCCTTTGATAGGATGTGAGTTCTTTGACTATTCTCTACCAACCAAACAACGGAAACGTTCATCATAGGTTTAATTTAAGAACTAAGGGAATTCACATGTTGATTCACGACACATAAAATGAACAAAACTCTGTCATTTTTGGATTTTATGTGCCTGCTCAAGTTAGATATAACAAGATTTTTTGGGAATGCCTTTTAAGACTTAATAATGTTATCAATGTTTTCTAGCGTTTGACTAGAGATTTTAACGTACTTTTTAGACATAATGAGAGAAAAAGGGAGACAAATCCTACTAGTAATAGATTTTAGAGACTTAATAATTTCATAATAATAAACACCAAATGTATCCAAGTTAACGTAACCTATTCACTTTGAAAAAGAAAATACATACTCGTCGTATTTATGAAAGATATGATAGAGCTATATCTAGAATGGACTAGACTGCCCATTGCCATAATGCCCCTAAGGTACATGGGGACTTCACTTGTTCATATCACAATCCTAAGCAAGAAAGGTTTAAAGGATTTCCCTTTCGAACCCAAAACTTCTAATGTAAATATCAACAATTTGAAGCTATACTACTAGGAACTGGAAGTTCTATTGAATAGTAGGTAACATGTTCAAATTCAACATGAAATTAAAAACTGACAAATACGAAGTTACAGATGGGTTAAAAAGGCATTTTAGCGACTTGTATGAAAAAAACTTACTAAAAGTATACAAAACTGAATATGTAGAGGCTAAACTACTTTTAGATCCTAATGGCTATAATCATAATTGTGGATGAAAGGATTTTTGTTTTGGCACCAAAGGTAACCATTTAACTACTTCTAGTTACTTAGGTTTCGATCGTAATATAGATTATTTTTGGGTTTTACTTGGTTTTTATGTGTTTGTGCAGGAATAATGAATTGATGAAACATTGAGATCGTTTGCTTGGCATACACGGCTAATTGGAGCTAATTTTAGAAAGTTATAGCCAAGTGAAACTTGCAAATCAAGTGGATTCCAAGCATTTTTTTTATTTATTATGGTGGTTTTCTTAATATCGATGAAGAGTAGAGAACAAGAAAACTAGTCCAACTAGAATTTGACAAGTGAAAGAAGGTTATCACCACCATAAGAGGAGGTTTTGGATGCCACAATTCATTATTTCATTCTTCATCATCTTAGCTTAGGTTTTAGTTTTTGGAGTAGATTAGTTCAATTTAGTTTAGTTCCATCTTAAAAGCTTTGCTTCAGTTATTTAGATTTAATTCAAGTTTGAGTTTTTATTAATCTATTCGATGCATCTTTTAGTTTCTCCTTTCAAATAGTTGGCAATTTCTTTCCTTTCTCTCCCTCTCGCTATCTCTTTCCCTCTATTTTCTTGATTAAAGTTTACTACTTTTTGAATCATTATGTCGTTTTGCATATCAGTAGTTGTTAAATCTAATCATCTTTAGGTAATATCTAATTTTTGTAAGTTAAATGATTTCTATTTTCATATTTATTACTTTTAGCATAGTTAATATGGGTTAGTCTTTAGTTGTAGTGACTTACATTTGACCTCATCATTGTGGATTTAACCCTCATGTGATATGGCTGACAGCCACACATTTACAGTCAAAATTTTACCTCTAATTTGGATAATAACAAGTTTTTGGTGTCATTTCCAGGAACAGTGATTTGAATTTAGGTCACTATTTTTCTTTTTTATTTTTTAATCATAATGATTTCCTACACTTTTATTAGTAGATTAATTGCATAATTGTTGTTAGTAGATCATAATTTTACTATCTTGTTTTCTCATCGAAAGGAATTGAAAACCCATAAAAGCAAAAATTATTGAAAGAAAAGGTGCCCATTTTCCACTTCCCCTAGAATGAGTATGAGTTTTCTAGAGTTATTTTGACCGCTTGAATAATTTTATTGCTCAATGCTATCAATATGTAGAGAAGTGGGAAATTTTGAGCGTGATTAATGAGGGGGTGAATAGTGAGACTCAAAATCTTGTAGAATATTTTGGATTTCTTCCAAAATGGTTGATAACGCTATGGGCTTGCTTGAGTTGGATGACTAGGGATACTTATGAATTGAAAAGGATTGCGTGTGCTTCTAAGATGGCCTTTCCGATGCATGTATTTTTCATGTTAGATCATTTTATGAGAAATAATTTGTGGCTTTCTATTTCTTCTACCGTTCCTCAATGTGTGCCTCTTACATGTGATTTGTGCTATGCTTTTGATCATAACTCTGATTCATGCGCCTAATATGTTCAATTGAAAGCTGAAATTAAGAATACCATAGAAAATGCATTTAATTCAATGAGTATATGATGGGTAATATGTTTAACCGGTTTTCAAAATTGATTGAGAAATAGAATGGTGCAATTTTGATAAGGAGGAGCATCTATTTGAGATGACTCCTTTGGGGGAGTCATGCGATGAGGTTATAGTAGAGGTGTCATTGAGTCTTGAACTTATTCATCCTGTATGTTGTACCTCACTTGAGTTTAGGGGTGGCAATGAGCCAGGTAGCTATTGGGCAAAGTGGATTAGCCCGTTTAAAATATGGTTAATAAAGGATCGGGCCAATAGCACGTTGGCCCGTTAAAGCATATCAACGGGTTTGGTCGGATCGAGTTGGCTTATTAGCGGCCTGTTTAGTGACCTAATACTTTTTCAACCTACTAGCCATTAATTTACATTCTATGATTAGTTAAGTTTACTACCAATACTTTAGATGTAACAATAATTATTATATATAAGTTTGTTACATTTTAAAACAAGTCAAAAGAGCGTTTCTATGGAGCGGCCTGGCCTATCCCATTTATTTACATAAAAATCCTGGATGGGCCTACTTTCTTAACGGGTCAGCCATAACTCGACCCGACCCACTTCACAAATGGTCCAACCCCAACCTAACCCGGCTCGGTCCATTGCCTACCCCTACTTGAGTTAGTCTTTGCTCCCTTTACGTGTTCACCAACCTCCCCTTCTCTTGAGTACTCCTTTTCAAAGGCCATGGATGATTATGTGATAACCGATATAATGATGATATGGTCTTTGTAGAAATTGAGATAGAACGACTTAAGGGGAGGGTTAACGAGTTTGATAGGTCCCTGGGTAACTATAGATGATATACTCTCTTAAATGATCCTTATAGTTTATACCTAGAGGACATTCCAAGAAAGTTGTTTGGACCCCCTATTCCATTGTTTATTCGACTTTTCTAAGGCTTTTGACAAATTGAAGAGGGCACTTACCATTATCGTTACATTTTTTATAGAGTCCTCATACCTACACTTGTTCGAGATGCATACGCATGCTTATGATAAGCTCCTTCGAGCTCTGACCGCTTATGAGTGAGAGGATAACATCATGAATAAGGAGGAGTGGTAGATGCTCCTCAGACTTAGCTTGGCACCCACTAAGAGAGGCGTTGTTCAGGTACAATCAATACTCGACTTGGTATTATTCTTATGTCCTTTCTATGCAATTGTTCATTTATTGATTTATTGTGTTCTTGAGGCTCTTTTTTTCCACAATGTGAACATTGTGTTATTTTGGTTTAGGGGAGGGGAAGTCATGCTTCAAATTTTTGAAAAAGAAAAACAGAGAGATTTCATTTTAGAAAAACAACTAAAAAGATTTTCTATTTTTGTGTGATTTTGGTGAGTTTTACTATCTTGATTGACTTTGATCCATTGTGACTTAATATTGGATTGTATATAAGTATTATGTGTATGATATACCTTAATCTTAAGTGTGTCATTCCAGTCATGAGTTGTAACCTCGTGATTCCATTATAATTTTGAGTCTAGTCCTTATTCGTATATCACCATTGTCTTGGGGACTTATGCTTTCATGGTTGATTATCCCACTTGTCTTTTCGTATTACTCTTTTTGTTTTTGTTTTTATTCGCAAAAAAGAACCAAAAAAGGAAAAGGTAAAAAAAAAAACAAAACAAAAAAAAAATAATCTTAGAGTTGGGGTGACAAGTATCCCTTTGAGGCATGTTGTACTGGGTGCTATCTTTTGAGGCAATACTGCTACGGAAAAAACTTGGTTATCATGTGAATAAGTCAATAAAGTAGTCAAGCAAGATTGAGTTAGACATTGGTTAGCCAATCGTGTTAGGTGATGGTAGACTTGCACACTAAGCATTAAGATGGATGCATTGTTTTGATGGATTGTGGGGTGAAAAGTTGGTGTACGTGACAAGAGTTTTGAAATGTAGATTATACTTGTGTATAATTTAACACTTTGGTTATAAGGGCATATTGTTATTTTAGTGTGTATAGTTGTTCCATATGTATATTTGAAATATTTAAAAAGATTTTATATTTTTTTATTTCTCTTTTTCTTTTTTAAGATTTTGTGGGTATATCTTTTACAAGCCTTCATGAGATCACACTCATCCACTAGGGAGAACCTAGGGTTTAAAGGGCTTGTTGCACGTGCTAAGTGCAACAGCGATTCCTACAAAAGCCAATTGCATGTCTCAGGCAGATTTTTCTTTTGTGTTACTCGAGGACGAGCAAAATTTAGATATTGGGGTACTTCTAGTTACTCAGCTTTTGATCATAATCAAGATTACCATGAGTTTTATTTGGTTTTTGCGTGTTTGTGTAGAAATAATGAGTTGTTGAAATATTGAGATTGCTTGGCGTAAACGACTACTTGCAGCTAATTTTGGAAAGTCGTAGCCAAGTGAAACTTGAAAATCAAGTGAATCCAAACAATTTCCTTATTATGGTGACTTTCTCAATATTAATCAGGAGTGGATAACAAGAAACTGACTCTGACTAAAATCTATAAAAGGAAGGAAGACCATCACCACTATAAAAGGGACTTTGGGTACCACAATCATCAATTAGTTCTTCACCATCTTAGCTTAGGTTTCAGTTTAGATTTTAGGAATATATTAGTTTAGTTTAATTTTCTCTCAAAGCCTTTGCTTTAGGAACTTAGATTTAATTCTAGTTTGAGTTTCTATTAATGTATTTGATGCAACTTTCATTTTCTCATTTCAAATAGTTGGTTTGAATTCTCTCCCCCCCCCCCCTCTCCCTCCCAACCTCTTCTTGGTTAAAGTTTACTGCTTTCTAAATCATTATGCTAATTTTGCATTTTAGTGGTTGTTAAATCTAATCATGTTTGGGTTATATCTAATTTCTAGAAGTTGAATGTTTTTGGTTTTCATATTTATTGCTTTTAGTCTAGTCAGGATGGGCTACTTTTTAGTCGTACTGGCCTAAATTTGACCATGTCCTCGTGGATTTGATTCTCATATACAACGGTTTACAACCGTACACTTACGGTCAAAATTTTATCTTTGTTTTGGATCGTACACTTTTGAAACAAAGAGAAAAGATTATGCTCTCTCTGGAAATACTAGGTAAATTAAACATGAAAAAATGGCTAGTGAATGGCCATGAAACCTCTAAATTTTTTAGTGTTGGGCAAACTCCATAAGGGAAGAATGGTTGTCAAGCATTGAGATGAATGTGATGTGTTCAAAGATGACCATAAATCATAAGTAAGAAAATGTGTCTTAGATTATACTTGCAGGACCTAGACTGCAGCGATGGGAAAATAGGGATTCCCCTCCACAGATCCTATATGGGGTGAGAACGTTCCTATAAAGATATATCCTTGCTATGGGAAGCGATATCATTAGAAAATAGGATGACTGGAGTTGCCACTTTGTTATGGCCTAATTAAAGATGGGTTTTTCATAAAACAGTTTAAAAGTCAACAAAAGCTAGTATGAGAACCTAAAATGGTATGTTTGGGGTCTTGGTTAGGAAGCGCAAATGTCATTGACATGCCATATCCACTCTCCTACGGATAAGCTCGTACCAAAATTTATGTCCTTTTAGAGATCCCAAATTTTTTATCAGGCACTTATTCAGAATTAATTGCTAAATAATAAAAGAAACACCTATGTATGTAAAGACAAGTTTGTACTCAAGGACAAATATTGGTTAATGTATGGTGGAATTACAATCAAATAAGAGTCAAATTGTTCTACGTACTTCTTATTGTAGGATATGAATATACTCTTGGATCAAAACCTTACAAAGTTCTAATAGGGATTTCGTTATAGGTCTGTGATTTCTACTATAGAATGGTCAGGGATCGGTTTTGCTGTCTGATGGTTATATCGAGAGACTTTAAAGATGATTCATGCTCAAATTCAGATCGATTTGGATGAGAATGGAGTTAGTTACTAGGACTCTCAACTGTATTCTTTACTCTCTACTATATTCTTTAGATGATAAGTAACTACATGTGTGGATCAATCTGATTGTAGGTATGACTATAAAACTGACTTCTTAACATTTCCACATTAACTAAGAAAATGATTCCGTAAGATATGGAATGCAATGGATTTTTGTGGAGATAGTGGATTGGTGTTTTGTGGCTAGTGGTTCTTAGAAACTTAATATGGTGTCCTCATCGATGGGTCATTACAAAATAAGAGGATATAGTAAGCTATTTGATTATGTCTGATCTAAAAACAGTCCATTGGGAATAATGATGGAATTGTGAATGTGATTTGAATAGAGATGGATGTGGAATATCTTAAAGATTGGATAACAATAGATTTCTAATTATGACCTAGAACTTGATGAAAGATCAAGACCATACACTAAATGTCAGCTCTAAAGAGAGACATGCAAGTATGTACATACAGATATAAGCAGGGTTACATCTAGTGGTCATTATTCAGTATTTCGTCAAATTTGCTTATGGCTCATGATTAAGGTCAAGATGATCATAAAGAGGCGATTACAATTACGTTATCCCTTACGTCACTTTCATGGGCTTATGTCTGATATCTTTTGTGGGGCCAAATCAAGAATGAATAGGAAATTGTTGAGTCATCATCATGTCCTACATACCATACCTAGGTCTACATGTTATAGTTCATATGTTGATCAAATACTGATTAATGGTTCTAGAAGTTTCATTTTATTGTTTTTATCAAGTTAAACTATTGTTAGTTTTCTAAGCCATTGCCAAAAGAGTATGAATTTTATTAAGTGAACTTTGGAGTCAATATTTTGCATGTGTCAGATTATTAAAAGATATTTAATGAATAAAGCAAATAAGTACTAGGCTTTTCCCTATATACGAAAGGTCTAAGACATATAGCTAAATGTCCTCACTCTATATCTTAATCTACTAGCTCTTTTGGGAAACGTTGGCTCTCTGTCATGGTCAAACCTTGATCTCAAAAGTTGAGAAATTGCCTATGCACTCAATTATTTAAAGAGACTACGTTTGAACCCTGTGTCACGCATGAACTTCATGTAATTGATCATTTAAAAATTTAGAATATATTATTCTTGTCATTTTTTTTAAGGATGTGCTTATAATGGTTGTCACTGTACTACAACCACCATAATTAAGTAAATCTACACGGTATATTTATTATACAATGATCTGAAACATTGATTTATTTTAGTTTTTAAATGAACAAAAATGCTTTATAAAAATCATAAAATATTTATAAATTTTGAGGAAACAATATTTTTATAGGGCTTGTATGAAGTTTGATATGTATCACCATTAACCTTTAAATTTTCCAACGACCCTCCATATTTTCTAGTTGTCATTAAAGAATTTCCGGCGACATGGTCAAGTTGGGCAACCAAAAATTCCTGGCGACCCTTCATTGACTTCTCGCCAGATTTGTGTTGCCTGACTTGACCATGTTGTCGGAATTTTTTGAACGGCAACCAAAACATATGAAGGGTCGCCAGAAAATTTGAAGGTTGAGGCATATCAAACTCCAAACAAGCCTTACAAAAATATTTTTTCCTTAAAATTTATAAATATTTCATGATTTTTATAATGCATTTTTATCCATTTAAATACTAAAATAAATCAACGGTTTAGATCATACTATAATAAATGTACAACCTAGATTTACCTAGTTATGACAGTGACAATCACTATAAAATTTTGCTTTTTTTAATGCAAAACTAAATACTTTAAGCACACAACTATCATCATACCACTTATGGTTAGATCCATCAGCCAAGAATAAAGATAGAATTAGACAACAAAACAACAAGCCAACAATGTAACATGGAGATCCTAAGTGTACAATGAACTTAGTATAATGAACTTGGCAACTTATCTTAATTTAAATGTGTAATATCCAAATGAAATGATAAACAACGCCTATAAATGGTTGACAAAATAATAACAATAATTGATCAAAACTTAGAATGAACAAAATAGAGGAAAACAAAGGTTTTGTTTTTAAGAAAAAAAGAAGAAAAACTAAACCTGCCTAAATTCGTAATCCTATAGAAATTTGTCTAACTATATTACCGCAATCAAGATTAAACAAAGCACATATAATACACTTAGGATTATGTAGTGTCGGAAGCCATATAAGCGAAATAACTATTAATAACCGCTCATATTTATCATACGTGTTGAAAATATACATATATATGTAGCTATGAGAGTAAATGCTCTTGGGAGTATGTAATAATTTGCCAAGATTAAAGAAATGAAATGAAATGAAATGAAAAAGTGTCTAAATAACAACAACACCACCACCACCTCCCAGTGTGGGTCCCGTTTTCGCAGGGTCTAGGGAGATAGCTCCTAAATAAATGTAAAGAAATAAAATTACAGTGAGGGTGAAACCAAACAAATGTAGCAAAACAAACTAAAGGAAATGGAGCCAGTACATCAGAAGATAGAGAAAGAGAGGAGGGAGCCACCTTCCTTATTTTGAAGAAGAGAGAATACTTGAAAATCAAATAAAGATAGCTTCAATGGCCTACCATTTTAGCTTCAACATATGGCCATGATTGCTTCAAAGGCACTTCCTTGATTTGTTCTGGATTCATCTACTTTTCACAACTAATTCATTGCTTAATAGGAATCATAAAATTTAATCTAGTTAAAATGAGAACAAGAAGCGACAAAGAAACTGATTCGGCCTAATATGGGGACCCTAATAAGGGTCCAACGACCACCCCTATGGGCGTGAGCCCTACGGTCCTTTTTGACTCCATGGGCCCCGAGGGGTTGTCCATTTTTAGGCCCATTGGAGGGCGTCGTACTTGAAATTATGAGTTTACTCCTAGCTATAGGGACTATAAATATTGACCTACCCACCTTAAAATAGGGGCTGGATCTTGGCAGAATATCCATTGCTCAGTACCTTTACCCAAAAGGACATCACCTTTATCGAAAAAGATTCGACCTTTCATCATTTATTATCATAGCTTTGTCTTTTCCTGGGAACCCACATTGACTTGACCATCAGAGAGGCATTCCCTGGATCCCCTTCCAGGGTGGTCTTTTTTGCAGGTTAACACTCATGGGAAGGACCTTCGGACGCAGAGCCCCTATCATCATGTAAGCCCGCTCTTAACTCATGTGATCCTTGAAAAACAATTTGTCCCGAAACTGATTTGGCACCGTCTGTGATAAGGCAAACCGGCACACTAGGAGTGGCAAAGGAATGCATTAGTGTGGTTTACCACCTAAACCCCAGCCCTTTACATAAAGAGGTGTGGGAGGCAAACCAGAATACTACCAAAGACAGGGTGAAGCTGGAACGCCAGCAAAGCAATGACACCTAGTAAAAAAAACAGAAAAGACAACAGAGAGACTAGGCCACAAGGGTACCACACTTGGGCTCGCAAGGGCGGTAGAGACCCTATGATGTGTTCCAACACGGCTTACGGATATCCACCTCTTGACATTAGGCTGTTCGCTACACCTTTAGCCCCCAGGGTTCTTATGGCACAACCCTTAGCCATTCGCTACACCTTTAGCCCCCAAGTGGCTAAGGATCCTATGGTACGGCCCTTGGCCAGTGGCTACACCTTTAGTCCCTAAGGGCCTAAGGTTCCTAAGGCATGGCCCCTAGTCATTTGCTACAGCTTTAGCCCCCAGGGGTTAAAGGTTCCTAAGGAACGACCCCTAACCGTTCGCTACACCTTTATCCTCTGGGGGCTAAAGGGTCTTATGGCACAAGCCATTGTCATTTGCTACACCGTTAGCCCCCAAGCAAAGGGTTAAGGGTCCTTCGGCATGGCCTCTAGCCGTTTGCTACACCTTTCAGGGTCCTTTGGTACGGCCTCCAGCCATTTACTACACCTTTAAGGGTCCTTTGGCAAAGCCCTAGGCCGTTTGCTACACCTTTCTTTAGCCCCCAAGGGGCTAAGGGTCTATTGGCATGACTCTAGGCCATTCGCGATACCTTTAGCCCTCAAGTGGCTAAGGGTCCTATGGCATGGCCCTCGACTATTTGCTGCACCTTTAGCCCCCAAGGGACTAAGGTTCCTAAGGTAAGGCCCCTGATCTGTCGCTACACCTTTAGCCCCCTAAGGGTAAAGGGTCTTACGATGCGGGTCCTTCAGCACGACCTCTTACCATCCGTTAAAGCATCGGGCCCCAAGGGGCTCAGGGTACTATGGTACAACCCTTGGCCGTCCGCAATGCCCGCTAATCACGAGGCACAATCTTAACAAGAGCGCAAGATCACCAACTGCAAATAAACAATGCGGACAGAAAAGTCACTCTTTATGGAAATCATGGGAGAATTACAGGGAAAATATACAAGTAATGCAAAAAAAAGGGTTGTGAAGAAGAAGAAGGAGAACAAAGGATAAACAACTATAGGAGGACCAAGGACCATCACTCATCCTCATCAATGGACACGGGGAGAGCATCGCTCAATCTAACGTTTTTCTCCTGACCACCTGCAGGCCCCGACGCTGCTCGTGGAGCCATAAGACTGGGTAGTCGGGCCACCAAGACATGGATCCTATGAATTCGCAGCCAGGCCTCGAATACGAACAAATGAAAATCTATAAACACAGACTTCAAGGCCAGGGCATGTTCCTCTCAAGAACTCCCAGCTCCAACGCATCATTAACCACCATGGCGTAAAAGGTGGCCGGCACCAGTTTAGGGACCTGAAAGTCACAAGTGGCATCCTCAGTGTTAAATCAATCGAAGTCTAGACATAACTCTTGATGGTTCTTAGATAGTGGCTGGCGAGGGGCCACAGTGCCCCTCAAGCGCAATTGAAGGCCTTCCAAACGTGGAAGGCCTTTTCCTCTTGATTGAGATAATAAGGGAAAACCATGACTAAGGAATTTTCTAGCGAGCAAGGGTGATAGAAGACAACTCACCTAAAATCCCTCTGCCAACCCTCTTTTATACATGCAGGATGGAGGCACACAAAATACTATACACTATCCTTGGAACGACGACGCCTCGGGAAAAGCCTTGACGTTGAGTCCGAGGCATAGGTGTCTGCATATGGTAGGAATTCACAACTACAAACTAACTTCAAACCTGCAATTAATAGTTCTACCACGTACTTACTCCACATTCTACTTACCCACCCCGTTTGGAAGGGCATGCATGCAAAATGTGAAGGAATAAATGATTCGGCCTGATATGGGGAACCTAACGAGGGTCCCTCGACCACACCTATGGGTTTAAGCCCTGCGATCCTTTCTAACCTCCATGGGCCTTGAGGGATTGTCCATCTTTGAGACCATTGGAGGGCACCGTACTTGAAAGTACAAGTTTTCCCCTAGTTACAGGGACTATAAATACCACCTGCCTACATCAAAATAGGGGGTGGATCCTGGCATAATATCCATTGCTCAGCACCTTTACCCAAAAAGACACCACTGGCTGTAAGAATAAAGCAAATTTTTTGACGAACTGTTAGCACGTCAAAAAGTGTGAGGGTCATTTTGACGGAAAAGCTAGCATAGTGACGAACTCACGACTCACGTAAATCTTGAGTTAAATTCTAACGGAATGTGAAGAAATTCTAACGGGAAGTCCATCAAAATAAAAAAAGTACTGTTGAAATTGTGACGGGTCCGTCAAAATAACTGACATATTATTATTATTTTTGTTCAACAGTTGTGGTGGGACCCGTCACAATTTCTACAAATTCCTTAATTTTTGAGAGAATTGTGACGGGACTCATCACAAGTTCCATCCAAAATTTGAATAACCATTCAAGCCACTTTCTTAATAACTTTGGGCGCGTAGACTTGGAAAAAAATTGTATGATAACGTTAAAAAATATACTCAAGCCCTTTTATTCCTTTAATTGCTTTCATCCACCCTTTTAGGCTAGCCTTCGCCTTTACAGTTGTCTCCCACTTTCTTTTAGAGTTTAGAGCTCTCTCTCTCTCTCTCTCTCTTGAATGTCAATGCTTATTTCGTTGGTTCATCTAGCAGGGAAAGGAAACCATATGTTTTCTTTTTCTTTTTGTTTTTTTTTAAAGAATAGGCTTTCAGAGGGCTTCCCCAATTTCACATTGAGTTTTTATTTCTTGATCCACTCAGACAAATAACGAGTCCATCATGAGACCTTCACCAATGGTCATTGCAAGGTATTAGATTTGATATCAAAAACAACATGCATCAATGAGTTGAATCTAGAAGTATCAGATCTGGGCTTGTACTACAAAAAACGAAATCAGTCCTTAAGTTCTCAACAATTAGATTGGCAAACATTGGTTCTTGGATAAACAAATTACTTGTACTTTCATGGAGGTACTTTTGAAATGGATTTGAGATGTTTATTCAAATTTTCAAATCTAAAACTTTTTTCAAATTTTTTCCATATGTTCGATCCCAAAATTTCAAATTTCAAATTCCAAGATTTAAACTTTGGCATTTTCGGATCCAAAAATTCGAATAATTTTTCTTCATATTTTTGATCCCAGAATCTCACATTTCAAATTTCAAGATTTAAAATTTGAAATTTCCAGATCTAAAATTTTGCAAATTTTTTTTTCATATTTTGGATCCCAAAATTTCACATTTTAAATCCTAAGATTTAAATTTTGGCATTTTTGGCTCCACAAATTCGAATAAATTTTTTCATATTTTTAATCCCAAAGTTTAAAATTTTAAATTTTGAGGTTTAAAATTTTGAAAATTTCATATCTAAAAATTTGTATAAATTTTTTTATATTTAGATCCCAAAATTCTCAAATTTTAAATTCAAAGACTTAAATTTTGGAATTTTTGGATTCAAAAATTCGAATAAATTTTTTCCATATTTTCTATCCCAAAATTTCAAAATTTAAATTTCAAGAGTCTAAGATTGAAATTTGGTCATTATTCTTTTTTTACGATTTCATTTATTATTATTATTATTATTATTATTATTATTATTATTATTATTATT
>JACYFF010031956.1:63856071-63875453 GCA_017589665.1 Selenicereus undatus | reverse complement strand
AAAAAAAAAAATACTAACTTCAACCTACCTTAACCCACCTCAACCAACTTCACCCTTTTACCTACCTAATTTACCTACGAAAACAACAGGCCTTAAATCTCACATGATACTTTACAAATTATTAAAATTATGAAGGGGTGGGTTGAAGTAGGTTGAGATAGGTTGAAGTTGGTATTTTTTTTCAAGTGGGTTGAAGTAGGTTGAAATGGGTTGAAGTAGGTTGAAGTGGGTAAAAGTGGATTGATCCACGAAAAGAACAGGCCCTAAGTTGCAAGCCCTAGTAGGGGATTTTTCCCTATAAATAAAGCACTATCCCCCCTACTTATAAAGTCAAAAATCATTCATCCCTAGGTATCCTAAAGACTCGAAGCTCTCAAGTTTTACGGACGAAGACAACAAGCACAGTGTCGCCAGCTCTTGGAAGGTTAAAATACTTTGTTCTTGATTAAGATTGCTCCTGCTAAGCACTCTTTCAAGAATTTATTTACTCATATTTTTCAAAGGAAATTAAATCAATCAACTTGATTAAAATTTAAACTAGTTTGCGCTCCTTTAAGTACAAGGTATAGATCGAATAAATAAAATTATTATTTGTTCATATTATACCTATATCTTTTAAAAATTAATAGAAATTAAATTTCTTTACATTTATTGTCTTAACTATAGACTCAAAATTTATGGCCCCCTAAAAAAAGGTAATATCAGGATTTGATGTCTAAGTTCTTGTATGCGGCAAAACAACTGATAAAATCAAATTTTTCTTGCTTTAAAAAAAGAAAAAGAAAAAGAAAAGCCTAAAGTGCAGCAAGATATGCGATTCCCAAAAAATCCGTAATACGCAGTCAATAGACATGACAACTCAATTTCACTTCAAATTTGATACAAATAAAGGCAAATGGTATTAGCACACTTAGATTTATATCTACAAGCCTCCATTACTGCACATACAATGCATTTGGATGCATATAAAACTATAAAGGATTTGTTCTCTTCAACTTATTTTAACTCTATTTATTCTGATCTAAACTTAGCTGAATTTATTATACACTTATCTTTATCTTACAAATGCTAGAATGGACGGATGCCTAAAAATGCTTCCCTCCTTCAATCCAAGCTTCTCATTAATCCAAGCTTTACAACCGTTGATCAAAATCTTAGGCAATCTCAGCCACTGGATTTATCTTGATAACCGCCAATCTCTCCCTTTTTACTGGGTACATTAGGTCTCAGGTTCGATTCTCCCCTCCCACATTGTATTGTACTCTTTATTGGACATATTAGGTTTCGAGTTCTATTTGCCCCTCCCTCATTATATTATATTGCCCTTTGTGGCTCCTACGGACCAAAACGTTTTTGCTTTCCATTATTATTATTAATATTTTGTATTTTTCAATACAAATATAAATTTTAGCATGTATTATTAGAGATAATAGAATAATAAACACGATTTTTATGATTATTTTCATTATTACTATTATTGTTTTCGTCGTCAATGTCGATATCGACAATGTTATCTTCCTCTTTGAATTTGATAACATAGACGATATTAATTATGATCATCTAATTATCAAAGAGAGATTAGGAGATTATAATGGATATAAATTTTTTTATTATTTCATTATTATAAAATAAGTTCATATTTTAGAAGTTTTAACTTAAGGAAACTGGATTATAGTTACTGAACAAGCCGTCAAACCTTATGTGACACCTTATTATTAATACATAATATAATATACACATTTATATAGAAATAATAAACATTTTTGATTTCCATGATTATTATTATTATTTTGGTTTTTTTTTATACAAATATACATAAAGCATGTATTACTAGAGATAATAGAAATATAAATATGATTTTCATAATTATTTTCATTATCACTATTGTTGTTGTTGTCGTCATTGTCATTATCGTCGTTGTTATATTTATCTTTGAATTTGATGACATAGTCAATATTAATTATGATCATATATATGTAAGGATTGTGCTAAAAAATTACATATTATAAGCATAATATAGCATACTGCAAGGGTTGAACGTGAAATAAAAAAAATTAAGAATAAAACGCGATCATCATATTAGGCCCGTGAAGCTTAATTTCTTTCACATTTAATATAATCTATTTAACATAAGAAAATAAACGAAATATTTTTCTTTTTCTTTCAAAGCATACATATCTTATAATTATATTTTATTCATATAAATCTTAAAAGTATAATTAATGTTTTAACGTTTCAAACAAATTAACCAAAATCTAATCTATTTAACGCATAAGAAAAAATAAAATAATTTTTGTTTTCTTTTAAACCATACAAATCCAATAATCAAATTCTCTTCATAAAACCCCTAAAATTATAATTAATCTTTTACCGTTTAAAATAAAATACCCCAAATCGTCATAATACTTCAAACTAAGAAATATCTCAACTCACAAATCTGAACTCAACCCATCTCTTGCAGGACAATATAAGGGCATTGGAAGTTTATATCAAAACCCATGAAACTATTACGTTGACCTAAAAACCAAATGTATAAACTATGAATACATAATTATATTAGCACCCCCTCATGAACCACTTTAAATAGCCAAAAAAGTTATATAATAGCATAAATATAATGTTCAAATTATTTACGTTGGAAGACAAATTTTATTTGTGTTATGCGAAACTAAAACTAAACCGACTTTAAAATAGTTTCTACCTAACTTCACTAGAGAGAATTAACGATTTCATAAATTTTTATTCACCAACAAGAAGAGGATGTGGACTTTTTGTCATTAACGTCATAAATTGACTTATCATCACCCTATTTAGCATGCTTTGTAATAAATTCACTATCTATTATCTCCATCATACTTATATAGACTTTTTTCACAATTATATGGTTTTCAAATATTAATCTCATTAATTATGCACGAAGTGTTTGTATACTTAACTTTTTCATTAAGTTTTTTCATTATCTCCTCTAAATTATAATATTAATCATGTCTACCATAACGATTCGTTTATTATTTCAATAACATATTTACAAAATATTTATTTGAACATACTCCGTGCAAAGCACGGATCCAGACTAGTTATGAACAAATATATAAACTTATTTGTTGAATTAACAACAAAATGAATTTATTCTAAACTTATTTGTTAAACTTATTTTAGACTTATTCTGAATTTATTTAATGAGTTTATTTTAAACTTAACTTTCTAAACGACCAAACCTATTATGCAAAAAATGAGCTAAAGAGAACATGGCCCAACGTGTACGTATAAACAGATGCCTACCAATACCTGCATCGAGAACCCTCACAAACCCAGTCAAACACCCTTCTTGACATCATTTTCCCAAACCCAATCAAACACCCTTCTTGACGTCTCCTGTTTCTGGTTCGAAGAAGCCACGAAGAGGAGTGTGATACAATTATAGTACAAAGGCAGGGGGGTTCAACCTGAGACCTAGCATACCCTAAATCCCAAATTTAACCTCAAAACCAAGACCTTTTTTTTTTTTATTATTAGTTGGGTATAGCCCATACAAAAGAAAAATGAAACATAAAACAGCCATTCAGCCACTACAAAGCTAACAAAAAGACAACAGTTTCATCCTAGACAGAAAAGCTCAAACAGCTACTAACCATAATCACAAACAACATCTGAGATCACCACCTACTGATCACATGAATCTCAAACTTGCTCTTTGTTTTCTATTTTTTTTCTCAAGCTTCTTGTGATCCTTCTAATCTCCCTACTGATCACATGAATCACCACCTATTGATCACATGAATCACAAACAACCTCAAAACCAAGACCTTATTTGGCCCTTTCTAGACGTCTCCATGAAGAGCTTATTGGCCCTCCTTAACATCTCCCTCAATATCATGACAGACGTGCCATTTGACATTTTACCATAACCTGAAATTTTCATCCAATATGAAGAAAATTTTCTTTCCAAAAACTTCACATTTCCAACAAGAAGGAAGTTGGTAAGATCCCATGTGTCCTCAGTATCAAAAACAAATAGGAATTCAAACATTCAAAGGGCAATCTGGTTCCAATTCGTAAAATGTCTACCCAATTCACTATCCAAGACTACTAAAAACAGTTCAATTACGATCATCTCATAGACGGATGAAATAACAGCAATTTCAAATTACTGAATGCACATCCCTATCTAGCAAGACGAGCAGGCTAAATCTGGATTGGTGGTAGTAACCCACAATAGGAGCTAGATAGCTCATGAAATTCCTAGGAATCTTCAAGCCTTCTCCCATGCACGCTTTCTTGTGAAGACACTGCATAATGGCTTTCCCTGTCAAACACAAGGTTCGAGGCTCAAAACCATCCACACACCGTATTGCAAAGTTGTTGTGGACTATCACCATTTAACCTCTATAACAATGCAAGTGCAATTTCGGAGGGTGATTAGTGGGAGTTTCTTTGTGAACCCAGGTCACAATGTCAAGCGAAAAACTGCATTACTAAACGCGTAATCAAGATCATGATATGAAAACACTGAATTTAGATGTTTCAAACAGGTTAGTCAGATTGGGCTGATTTCAGATCCAATCAAAATAGGCAGATGGAATATTAGGGTATGTCAAATAAGGTAACAGAATTTTAGGGTCCATTGATGGAAGCCTAATAAGCCTCTCAGGTAAATGCAATCCATATTCGTCAAGCAAATTTGAAATCAGATTGCCTCATCTAGGGTTTTGGCCCATTTGGTTTTGGGATTCGTTTAGGGCATTGGCAGATTTGATCCAGGTCAAGTAATCAAGTAGATATCTATCTTACAAGAGGGCAACAAGACATAATGATAAGGCAGTTAAAGCAGTGATGCTCTGTAGAACTTAGAGATTCTCAAAACTCGCATAAAATGGTGGGTAACTGTGGAAAACTTTCAGAATTACATATAAATTAAATGACTTCCATAATTTTCCCGAGTTCCCCTACCACCAACACTGCAAACCAGGACGTTCAACAAACCTGCAGGTAGGGATTCGGATGTGAGTTTGGAGTTTGGACTGCTCAGTTTACATTCTCCAAACACCGATTTAACTATCAACAGATCCACCTCCTCTGAAAATGCAGTGTTCAGCACTTAAAAATAAGAGAGAAAGCAGCAAACCTTTTCCCTTCAGCATTAAGGGTTGGGGAGTCATGCCCGTCTACTTGTAGGGGGCAAATATGATTGAAGAATTCTGACCACCAAACCCAAAAGAATTTGACAAAGCTGCCTTCACTTGGAGTCTTTCTTTCTTTGGGCCCACCAGCAAGTTAGTGTCCTAGTTCAGATACTTCAGATTAGATATTTAAACTAAACCACCACATATACACATATTGTCCCGTAGTACTCATCAAAGTTTGTCTGCTGATACTACACAAGGCTCAAACAAGAAGAACCCCTTCAAGTATAAACCCAATCAACAAAGTAGGGAAGGAGTAAAACTTGATGATTCCAATATCACCCTTAAAACCGAACAAACAGTCGATTTGAGTCCAATTAATCACAAATAAGGGTCAAAACGGTCTGAGTCAGACTCTTTGGGATCAGGAATATTTATTTCATCTATCAGTTTGCCCAATAAAATTGTCATGAAAGGCAATAAATATTGGAAAGGCAAATTTTGGCTAATTCAATCCTGCTAGGATATGCTCAGGTGTAGTCAAACTGGGTTGCCTTGTTTTAGGTCCACGCAAGGTATGGCATTTTTCTTTTTCTTTTTCTGGTCTTTGTACACCTCTGTTTTACCAGAGTTGAGCTACTATTCGCCCATAAAGCAGTAGAGCTCTCCCATCACAGTAATAGATTTTCTCCATTCACAAGACTCAAACCTGATACCTTGTTTCAGGGAAACAAATGTCAAACCACTTGAACCAACCTATGTTGGTAAGTAGGGTATGGCCTTGAAAGGTGCAATATACTTTAAGATGTGCAACTTCATGTGAGGGGCTAGACAAATTAAAAGGAAAAAAAAGAAAAAAGTCTGTGCAGGCAAAATTAGAACTTGTTCAGAACACTAGTTGCTGAACACTCAACAAAAATCTAGTCATGTTATGAGAAAAGGATAGCACAATGAGAAAGTACAAGAAAATCATACCACTCCTTCATCTGGATTCTCGAGGTTAATGTTGGGATGTATCCATCCTGTCCGTATTGCCTGTTATCAGAACGATCACAGCATATGTCAATTATAAGTTACAAGGGATAGCAGAAAGTAGCTGGCTAGGTAGGCTCTACTTAAAGATCAGCTTATTTTCTAATTTTCCTCTCTTTCTTCACCAAAAAAAAAGAAAAAAGAAAAAAGGCAAATACAAATTTGAGTGTTATCGTGCGTGAGCAAGAGAACAAAGGCAAACACAAAGTGGTTATTCATGAGAATCATCCTGCAGGCACCTGGATGACTACGAGACTTTCAAGAGGATGATACCATAAGGTGAGTAAAGGGGTTCAAAGTTCCGCGTGTTATCACGTAGGAAAGTTCCAACTGCAGTAACGGCGAGCAAAAACTGCTGTGCACAGATCTCCTCTACTGCTTTCTTGTAAGGATGCTTAGTGAATTTCCAAAATTTCGAGGCTCAAATTGTATACAGGTTTCCCTCTACGCTTCTAAGCCCCATTTTGTATTTACGATTTTTTAAAGGGCACTAATTACCCAACAATATTAATTTTGGCTGTTCGGCGGAGGGAAGGAGGGACATGATGCTACGGAAAATAGTAGCCACCCCTTCCTATGAAGTGCTCCTAGGTCTCACTGGAATCAAAAGGGTCCATGCCAGGACAGGAGACATAGTCAAATGGATCTAGCAAGAGATCAAGTCTCTTAATGTTTTTTCTTAGCCCTCTTACAAACTACAATACGGGCATAATTAAGTGTTCTATGTTTGTAAACCTAGCAAATTGTCCGCTAGTATTTAAACAAAATTTCAACACCAATATGTGAATCTTGCAGGAAGCGATGCTCAGATTGTTGCATGAACTATTATTTTCTTTTCTCCAACTAATTGCAGCCATTTCCCCACACAGATTTTTAGATCAACACTTTCACTCAGATTTGGAACTACTGCTTCTTACTTTCAGATGTGGCAAGTGAGAAAAGAATGTCATTTCTAGCTACTCAGAATAGAAGCACTGGTTGTGTGCTTTCATATGACATGCTTTCCCCGAAAGCACGTGCCAAACACCTCAAGGCTCAAGCATGCCTTTTGGAAAGCATGCCTCTTGGGAATCAGTAGCACTTACAAGTTAAGATAGCTTTCCCATTGGAATTCTCAAACCACCATCAGCCATTCCCTAATAACTTGATTCTCTCCAATAGTTTTGTAGAATTACCTGTATAGTTGCAACAGCTTCAACAGCACCAGCTGCTCCAAGAAGGTGACCAACCATGGACTTTGAAGAGTTTATTCTCAACTGTAGACCCAAAAATTTAAGAAACAAAATTCCTTAATAAAATTTTATTCTGAATATATGTATTTTGTGGTATGGAGGGCTCCCCAATCCATACTAAGGCAAGGATGACTGGATGATGCAGAGGCAGATGTGAGCCAATAACCCAGACAATCCTGGGTGGGCTAACTATGGTCAAGCATAAAAGAAATCTCAACACATGTTATTGGGGGCAAGATAAATAAAAATGACATTACCTCAGGATTATCGCCAAAACAGCGAACTAGTGCTTGGTACTCCTTAAGGTCCCCTGCTGGAGTTGATGTAGCATGTGCGTTAATATAGTTGATATCTTCCTTGGCAATACCAGCCTCAGATAAGGCTTTCTGTACGCAGAGAGTGACTCCAACCCCTTTTTTCAGAAAGACATGAAGAGAATCAATTATCGTTATTCCTCAAGCCTAACAAAATTTCATTCGACTATCAACATGCAGCAGCAGATTGGAGGCATTGCAGAAAATATGGTAGCTACTAGCTAGCATTTCCAACACAAGTCGACCTATGAACTCTTCGTGGTTTTAGAATAAGTAATTTTGTGATAGGGAAAATCTTTGCTGTGTCTGAGCAAATTCTTGCAGATCATGACAACACTGCTCAGAGAAGTTCTTGAACGACCTACTCATGCAAATCCAGAGGATTTAAGCATGGCGACTAAGCAGATATTACACCACCTCGCTGATTAACAAAGGAGCTGTGATTGGTAGAATTGCCCAAGTTCTCCTCCTCAGCATGAGATATGAGTGCATCTCCATAAAGAAATTCATTGTTTTCTACCATAAACTTTACATAAGTCAAATTCTGCTCTATCAATCTGATTAAAGGATGTCATCAACAAACACCACAATCAGAAATAAAGTCAATATGGATAACGCTATTCACCCCCAAAGGAGCAGAATATACCCACGTAATAAATGAAGTTTAAGCAGTATAATCTAAGAAAGCCTTAAATGTGGAAGGCCCACTGATTTCCACGGAGTTGCTAATGTAAACACCTAGTACAAAAGGCACTAAATAAGTTCTGATGTTTGACCAATAGAACAAAACTGTGATAATAGTGGCAATTATGTCTGTAAAATCATGATATTGGCTTCTTGCTGATATTATGTCACAGACTGCTGCTGGGAAGCTCAAAAGATATAATTTGTATTTCGACTTGGAAACCCTAGTTTAAGTTATGCTGACCTGAAAGACAGTTGAATTCTTTCTCTTCGGTTTGGGTCTCTTGTTTATGTCTGTAACGCCGCCTTCAATAAGTGGCTCGTTAGCTTTTTTTCACAAAAGTAATGGATTTTGTAGTTTGTACAATAAGAACTCTAATGGAGAATCTACAACCAAATACTACTTTCTGAAGCTGCTATACTATCCGCCTCACCCAATTCCTTTAGATTTAGAATAGCTCCCTTGGGAGATTACTAGGAAGTTGGAAGTCTATGGCTCCCATGAACTCATCCTTTTTTGTCTAGGAAACAATGAAGAGTTTTTTTTTTTTCATGCAATAATTTACAAAAGAGACTTGGAGAATATATGCTCATGTGCAAAGAGAACTTGAATTCACTTATCAGGCCTTGCATCACTATTGAGTCGCCAAAGTTACCAAGGAGTTAGCTTTTGATTGCCTTGGCATACCTTGGGTTGTTTTGATTTCTATTATTAACAACATCTTTGCGTCAAAGGTATTCTTTGGCTAGGGTTGAAAGGTTGAAAGGACAACTATTTGCTTGAAGAGTCTAGAAATGCCTCTTTAATGAATTGAAGATAATGGATCAATAAGCTCAGTATTGGGATAATGGATGAATTTGTCTTTCTTTGTAAGAAGTCACACACTTTGTGGATAGTCTCCTTATCTGGTGGTTGCACATAGTGTCTTCATAGGATGCTTGATTTGTATTCACACATAGATGCAGCTGACTGATCACATACAGATATGGAATAATGTTTTCAGCAATCTTGTTGTCCCTTCCCCCATAACTCATTTCCCAAGAGCATACCATGCATACTTTAAGCTTGATAAATCTTTCTCAATGAAAACATTAAAACATGAACCTCAGTTGAGGAAATTCCCATGCGTAACAATGGAAAGAAACTATAGTAGACAACACTTCTACAATCTTCAATCATACAAACCAGCAATCAAAAACGTGAAGTCCAAATGATAAGAACCAGGAAATGAGGATCTAGTACAATAGGAACCAATAAAGCAATCCAGTGCAAAAATTTATCGCAGCAAGAGACTTTTGTAGTCATCATGCATGTTTAATCGAGAACAATCATAGAGTTTTAAGTTTTAAGTTTTAACAATCACAAATTTGTCTCCTCCCCTCCCCCTTCCTCATCTGTCTCCTCACACACCACACACAGTGTCGTTGCGGATGGGTTGAAAGGATGACTCATTCTCTCTATGTAAAGAAACGGGCCACAGAATAGCAAGTATAGGCACCCAAATAGATACATACTGACAATAATTCACCAACAAAAATCTCATAAGTTTCGTAGAGGACATGCACTAATTGCTCAAACTCAAAAGTATCAATTACCAGTTTGTCCAAGGCATACAAGGACTTTAACGTTTCTCCACATTAGCACCCACAAAGGAAGAACGATGACATAATTTAGATGCACAAGCAGTACATTTAATGGTCAAGAAATGTACTACATTGTCTGCTGCACTAACCAACCAGAATTGGTCAACAGACTAAATTTGCATGTTATTCATGAAATATAGAATATTGTTCATGAAATACACCCTCCACGAAAGATAGTATTACAACATATTACACCACGAAGAACACTCATGATAGGATTTTCCAAACGTAGGGCATTAAAACTATTTATGTCAGCTGCTGCAATAAGTCAAACTACCACAACAGATTAGCTGAGAGTGTATTTTCAGCTTTCACCTGGCGAAAGCCTAAATCATGATGGTAGAAGCCAGAGGTTTTGTTCAGAATTCCTTTTGCTATGATTCTTATGAACCTGCTTCTAGCATAATGCATACCAGAGATTGAAGTGAACTGATCACAAGTACCACTGCCGACACCAGACAAGAGTACATGTTCAAGGTTAAACCAGCAGGCTACAGGCAGGGATGAAGAGCAGGTGTTGTTTTCCTAAGATGGTGTTTAACACATGCTAGCATAGAGTAATCAAAGCTGAAAACACATACAAATGCACATACAGTAAGCTTTTAAAAAGTACATATACAGAAATATTAGGGGAATGGCACCCAAAATCTTCAGACTACATACTTCGATGGCAAGCACAAATAGTAATTCAAGCACGTTAGGACACAAATGTAGGTGTGTTTGCTGCCATAGCTGTGACAGCACCCCAGCTCAGCATGCAGAAGGCTGAATAACTAATCAAGGGGGCAAAAAGAACACACCAAAAAAAATGGAGAAAGGAGCTGAGACCTCCAAATGGTCTATTCTTCTACTGAATTTTTCTTTCCTCTTTTTTTTTTTTTTTGGATCACATATTCTTGTAATGAATTAACAGCAAGAATACTGAATACACACTGCGGGTGGATAAGTGAACATGATGGCATTCGTTTCCTTTGTGTAGGTGATTAGATGCAACAATGCATTGAAGACAATATATAATATGATGCAGCCAATAAAAAGTTAGGATTCTCTGGGAACTTCTAGGGATAAGATTGAGCGAAAAGACCAACGACTAGTACTGTAGTTCCCATCAACAAACTCATTTCCTCAGCCTCACATCTTCCACATAACCATAGCTTTTAACCTAGTAATAATTTCACACACACACACACACATATATAGAGAGAGAGAGAAAGAGACAGAGAGAGAAGACAGACGTAAAACGTTATGTTTTAGTTTATTGTTTTGGATAAGACAAGATGAAATATACTAATAAAGACGAGGATATACAAGGAAGGATGCTAATTCAGCATCCCACAAAACATTATGTTTTAGTTGACTATGCCTTCCTCAAAACTATTTGGTTAGAGGGTTTCTGATTTCAAGAAATGCAAAGGTCATCGAGCCCTTTCGTTCATGCTTTTTTAAACCTTTCTGAGTCATCCCCTTTTCCCCTTTTCCTTATAGTTCAGCAGTTCACCCTAATACGAGTTCAGTAATTTCAAACCCCACAATCTCAGAATTATGTAATCCACATTGTGGGCAATCAACAGCGCAACATTCTCAACAAAGAAAACAATACCCACCCAATGCCGATCTCCACCCTTGGCCACACTTGCTTACAACCACATCTTCCCTAAACAATCCTGCCACACAACTGCTCCAATTTTTGTCCTTCACTGTCAACTGAAACTTATCTCTTGAAAGCTAGCGCCTACCAGCAGGGTTTCAAATCTAGAACCTTATTAGTTGAAGCACCCTCCATAGAGCAAGGTCTAGAGTTTTCTAATCCAGAGAAGGGGGGAAAAGACAAGCAGTACCAACAATGGTGGTGGTCACGACCGTAAAGGGAAGGGGACACAGTTTGCCAGTGGTTACACAGGAGATGGTTGAGAGACAAAGCGACTTACACAGTATGAGAGGTGGCAGCTATGATGAAAGGAACGGAGATGAGTTGGGAGAGAGGGAGCCACCAATTTGGGACGGTGATTGTGGTGTGGTAAATGCAAAGACAGCATGAAAACCGCAAAGGGAAAAATTTGGTGATAAGGGGCATGGATGTTAAGGAGCTGGTGAACGGGGTACTCGTGGTGTTGACGAGGGTGAGTACAGTGCAGGTGAAAAAGAGTCTGGTAAAATAAAAGAGGCAAGGGGTTTCCTGGTTTCTAACCAAACACACCTAAATAGAGTCCTAACTCCCCCGCCCCCGAAACTTAGCATCTCTGTCAAATTCCATTTGTTAATTTTTTGTGCATCATGGTCTAGAAACTAAACACTTTCATCAAGTTCCTCTGCAACTAAACACAATGATTGATGCAGCCCCTTATTTTTCATAAGAATGAGAGGCATCGTGATGTGATAACCAACACTCTGCAACATGACGTGAGATTCCTTGACAAAGAAACCCTCAAACTGGATAACAGCCTTGATTTGGCTCCATAGATATTTATGCAAAATATTGGCTTCAGCCTTATCAAGCTGCTCCAAGGACACATTAAACATTTTGATGCCCTTCATTACTCATAGCCAAAAATACTCTACAGGTAATATTAAGTTCCCAGTACAAGCAATTAGAAAATATAAGTCAAGAGACTGCTATGCTTCTGCCCTCACTAAATTCACCATCTACGTGCATAAGTGCCACACATTATTTGAAATTAGGTTGTCTTTTCTTTTTGGCCAAGAATAATCAATGGACAGTACACTAACTAAGATGATGTTAAGAGTAATGACTTTGCATGTGGCCGCAAACATGGAAAGCTCTAATCCAAAGCACAAGGCATCATAGACTACAATGGCAACTTAGTTTACTAGCAACTCCTTATTGAAAACTTTTAGCCATACCTTCAGGGTGCGGCTCAGTCATGTGATAAGCATCACAACTGAAACTTCCACCCAAAAATTCGGCATAAATATTTGCACCTCTTTGCTGTAATGTCAAAAGAAAATTGATTAAACATACTGCAGAAATATCTTAATACGTATCCATTTTTCAAACAATTATTGGCAGCAGAATCCTACCAAAGCGTGCTCTAATTCTTCCAACAGCAGGACTCCCGCTCCCTCTCCCATAACAAATCCATCACGGCTCTGTTGAATGACGCAATCAATACAGGTAAGATTAAGTATCTTCTGAATTCATTATTTGTATAAATACACTCTTTAATAACTGGCCAATTTGTTTGTTCTTCTGGGGGGCGGAGGGTTCAATAACAACAGACAGGGCAGCACAACCAATAGTGTGCATCTGCAACCATTATCCAATCATTTAGGCCATAATGCTTTCTCCTTTATACTAATTAATTCAGTTACTATGGCGTAAGCTGATACATAAGATCAGCAAAGCAGAGTGGAGAAGAGTGAAGAGAGGAAATGTTAAGAGATCTTTAACATACAGAATCCCAAGGGCGTGAAGCTTTGGTAGGATCACTGTTCCTTTGTGAAAGTGCTCTGCAAGCCACAAAACCGCCTAACCCTGTTTCAATGTATAAGTAAGGGTACTAGATAACACTGACTATCACTGCTACAAGCAAAAAAAGTTAAGCAAGCTCAAGACATTACCAATTGGTATTATTGCTGCTTCTGAGCCACCACAAAGCATCATATCCTACATATTCTCCCACACAATTGCACAAACAATCAGTACCTTCAGCCAAAAAGAGGAAGAGAAATTTGTTTCCCTACCATACACACAGAATTCAAGATTACTTACAGCTTCACATCTGATTATATGGTTTGCTGCATTCAGTATGCAAAAATTGCTCGTAGCACAGGCAGTAGAGATTGAATAATTAGGGCCCATCCACCCCTGTAGTTTGGACAGTGACAAGTCATCAAGAGAACATTCTGCAGTAGGTAACTGCAACATAAACCAACGAAAACTCACCAAATCCATTGCAAGCATGGCAGATCCCATATTTGTTGTTGCAAATGGTACACAGAAAGGATTCATCTTCCTGTATGACACACGAAGAGCTTCTATTGCATCATTGAACACCTGCTCAGTATATAGCACAACCCAAAGAAAAATGATTTTAGCTCAGCCATAAACATGCGAAAGAGACATTTTCTTTCATAATAACAGGCAAAACCACAAGTGGCGGCTCCAGAAGTAAGCCAATTAAGTTTTTCAAACCCATAGACAACAATTATTTAAAAGAAAATTAGTTAAAAGAAAACCCATTGCAAACATGGAAGATCATTGCAAACAGTACACAAAAAGGATTCATCTTCCTGTATGAGACACGAAGAGCTTCTATTGCATCATTGAACACCTGCTCGGTACACAGGACAACCCAAAGAGACAAGATTTTAACTTAGTCATATGCATGTGCAAGAGACATTTTCTTTCATAAACAGGCAAACCCCAAGTGGTGGGCTCGTGGCTCCAAAAGTACTAAGTTTTTCATCCCCGAAGGCAACAATTAGTTAGAAGAAAATTAGTTATAAGAAAATCAATTGCAAGCATGGCAGATCCCACATTTGTCATTGCAAATGGTACACATAAAGGATTCATCTCCCTGTATGCGACACGAAGAGCTTCTATTGCATCATTGAACACCTGCTCAGTATACAGCACAACCAAAGAGACAAGGTTTTTAACTTAGCTACATATATGCGAAACAGCAAAAGAGACATTTTCTTTCATAATAACAGGCAAAACCACAAGTGGCAGCCTCAAAGGTAAGCCGGTTAGGTCTTTCATCCCCATGGACAACAGTTAGTCAAAAGAAACTTAGTATCCACAAGATAGGCAACCTTCCCTAGAAGAGGAAGCACAGGGAAGCTCGGAATGCCCTCATCAGAAAAGCCCAAAACAATGCACAGTTCAAACTAATATTTACTTGTTTATAGAAGTCAACCTCAAGGTGAGCGAAGTACACGTCAAAAATTGAATATTTTACCTTCATTCCACCCATTGCAGAACCAATAAGAACTCCACATTTTAGTTTGTTTAATTCCTTCATCACATCTTCAGTGACACCACCATCTGCCAGAGCTTTCTTTCCAGCAGTCAGAAGGTAGAGCATAAACTTGTCCATTCTCTTTGAGAGTTTAGGAGCAACCCATCCTTCAGTTGAGAAGGACTTTATTTCACCAGCAATTCTCTGCACGCATAATAGAAACAAGAGTGAACAAACTGAACCACCAAAGTTTGCAGCATGCTGTAAGCGCACAGATGAACTGGTTTACCGTTGGAAAGGTGGCACAGTCAAAAGTCTCTATCTCACTGATGCCACTGGCACCTTCAAGCAAATTATTGTAGAAGACATCTGGATCATGACCTAATGGGGTCACCACACCCATCCCTGTCACAACTACTCGCCTCTCCTTTGTGGCAGGCTTCTTAGTTGTCACCTCCATGGAAGGCTCAACTGCTACAGCCATTGCTCTCCCTGCAAAGCAGAAAGAGATTAATGGTAGCAATACCATCAAATAAACAATTCAATATTTACGAGTTAAAGTATAGTTCAGGGAGGATGTCCTTGTCACTGTATTATAGGATGACTACTATGAATGAGAAGGTGACAGTTCAACCAGTTAGCCTCATGATTGAAGCAGGTGCAAGACCACCAAACAAGACTCCGACAAGGAAAGTGCCCACACCCATATTTTCAGAATGAAGCGGTAGAATTCTTGCTATACCAAGCCACACTAAACCATCAACTTAGTTGATTAGGGTCCTCCTACAAGACGGCCAAGCATATCAAATCTTACCTTTGAGGCTGATTCTCTTAGACCCATGATTTTTATTTTTTATTTTTCTTTTCTTTTTTTTGGGGGGGCGCATTTCAAGTATGTCACTTTGTGATAATTATTTGACAGATCCCTTGTAAATCCAATCACAAAACTTCATCAAAAGATACATACGAAAGCATCAAAATGTTTTAAAGGTGGGCAAACGCAAAAAAAGATGGTCATTGGTCATCACCTGAGCACACATGTAAGGCCTCTCATATCACTAAAAAAGCGCTCAAAAATGTTGTGGAACACATTTTAAAAGTTTGCAAGTACCGAAAATAAATCAAACGATAACTCTGAAACCAAGCCTAGGCAAGGGTTCAAGAGTACATATATGCTAAACATCCATCAAACATTCACAACATATCATTGGGTCGTAAGTTTAGAATCATCTAAGCATAAGAAGGTAAAATCAGAAAAGGCCTTTTAACAGTGCAAGAAAGAACGTAATAAACACCATTTAACCATACCAAGGTAACCTAACAAACTCCATTAACCATACGTATCACCCTCTAGTTTGTACAACAGAATTCACTCACAAAGGTGCAGGGTCAGGGGCAGGGGCAGGGGCAGGGGCAGGGAAACAAGAGGACGGGATTATACAACATATTGTGCACGTCAACCGTGTGCTGCATAATTGCAAGTGACTTAATAACTCTAGGCAGGAGACAAAAGCCCTGCACACAATTTGCATGCACCCAGGCAATGACATCAGAGGATGCTGCAATTTCATAGGAAACAGACAATAATTAATTCATATTTTATCTCAATTCTTAGCTGACTTCATTTAAACAACAATTATCTCAGCCAAGAGACCAGTTCTGAATCTTCATTGGATTCAGAACACGCAATTTACCCCACATAACCGGATCACAAGGCACTAAAATCAAGCACCAAACAAAAGATACCAAAAACAAGTTCCTGAGCTCAACTAGTCAGCTCACTGGGTTTGCAAAGACACTTAAGAACAAACCAATCTCCATCCACCTATGTACCTTCATTTAAACCTCAAACAAATTAAACAGGACTAACAGCAACTTGATCAAATGTCATAAACCCCACATCAAAAATCACACAATTAAACTTAAACCCAGAAAGAGAAGCCACCAGAGCACTCCAAAATCAGCAAAACCCACGATCGATTTTGTTTACCTGAATGCAAAGCTCGATTGAAACGCCTCTGCTTCCGGGTCAAATGAGCCGATTTGGATTCAAACAAGGAGGAAAGGCCACAGTGACCGAACAAAGACAGTGAAAGAGGAAGGCCTTTATTGTTATAGTACTCATCACAAGGCTCAAAGGCCAAACAAGAAGTCATCAAACCATGAATGCTGGATCTATAAGAAGAGATAGAGCCCTTTGAAGCAGAAATCAGGGCATTGCATTGAGTCCCAACAGCAGTAGCCCTCCTCTTACGAGCCCATCTATTGTTTGATGAGCATAGAGAAGAAGAAGAACATTTCTCCCTCCTACTACACCCAACAGACATGCACGCCGCCACCAGCCACGTGCACAATGGAGTCGCCATCGTGTACGCCGCCGCCATAGGGGAGCGAGAGAATCTTCACCACTTAACTCACAATTCTCAATACCAATAGTTTATGGAAATCGATACAAATCAAAATGGAAGACGCCCAGAAGCTAAAGCAGAGAAATAAAGCCAAGTGGATTGAATTTGGGGTTCTGGGTAGTAAAAAAGAGCATTTAGAGAGTGTTTGAGACTGGATTGAATGACAATGGGGAACGGAGAATCTGTGTTGTATATCTATATCGATCCTTTGTTTTTTTTTTTTTTTCTTCCTTCTCACAAGTTCGATTCTCTTTATGTTTCTCTCTCCACCTCCAGAGAGAGCGTTAGGTGAAGCCCAGTAGAAACACGCAGGGAAATCTGAGTGGTCGGGGGAATAACGATGGATTGCAAATGGAAAGTGCGTCCGGGCTCTGTGAACTCCGCTGCAGCATAATGTGAAAGAGAAGTGCACAGATTTTATTTTTTCAATAACATTTTTGTTTTTATTTTCAATTTTATTTCATGAACCAACAAAATAGCCATTGTTCTACGCTACTTTCGAAGCACCTGCCACCACAAAAAGGGTGAAATACTACTGTCAGCTTGGATTTTGGGAGGCTTTTCATTTTCCTCCTTTTAGGGATGAAGCGATAATTTTCGATAAAATGATTTTATCGATCTGTTTCTCAACAAATTTCTTGTTATTAGAAAAAAGAAAAAAAATTGGGCCAAGGAAATACAGAAAATTAATACAATTATACAACAATCAATATTTGACTTATAATTAAGAGAAAGTGTAGTTACACTCATAAAAAGTACGTTAAAAAAATTGATATATTGTAATTAATTTATTTGAATAATATAGAGGAAAATTAGGTAGAAAAATTATTAGAAACAAGAGATAAAATTTTCTTCATAAAATTATGAGGAAAGCTTGAGGAAAATTTTCAACCTTCTTAAACCTCACATTACTTAGATGATATCAATATGATTCAAATACTTCATCAACATTCAAATTTCTCATCCAAATTCTTGTATTTTTTCCTCAATCCAAACAAGAGAAAAAAATTCATTTTCTCCCTACTTTTTTTCTTTCATATTTTTTTCCATCAACTTTTCTTTCCATCAAATTTTCTAAGGACCAAACAGAGCCTTACTTTCATAGGCAATATTTTCCATATGCAATTACCCCATAGTATCACAGTGTAAAATCAATATTTATTTTGTTAGCTAATGTAGTTATAGACTCTTTGTTTTTCTTCGTATTAGGAATTTTCATAGAGTTACTTTCAGTTGGAGTTTGACAAAGTTGACCTGACACGAATGCCGACCCGAAATCGACACAAAGTTAAGCAGACTTGGGTACAAATGTTCAAACCGTTTAAGTAAGTATGTTGACACGTTTAACCTGTTTAGCTAAATAGGTTAAATAAGTCAACACATTCACCCGTTTACCATTTACCTGTTTACCCTTTTATTTTATAAGTAAGAATAGAAAAATTAAAAATAAATACGAAAATGTGAATTACGATCAATCGGGAGAGTTTTAGATGGTAATTGTTTAATATGCTCTGTAAACTTAACTTTAATGCTATAGAATTACATGCTAGTTGAAAATATTAAATGGGTAGCTAGGTGATATAGCCTGACTTAGTCATCTTAAACGAGTTAAATGGGTCAACCAGTCTAAAAATTAAATAAGTACAAGTCAAGGTTTCTCAACCCATTTAATAAAAAAGTTGGGCTCATGTCTAGAAATTTTCAACCTGTTTAAGTTCGATATAAATACAAATCTTACCCGACCTGATCTGACATATTTTCCAACTCTACTTTCAAAGTGTTTAGTAGACATACCTACAAAATAGGTTGTTGGCTACGGAGAAAGGAAGGAGACATGGTCCAGATCACAAAAAAAGGTCATTGTAAGGATAGATATGATCTTTCGTAGAACTCTATAGACCCATAACCAAGCTGAAAAAAATTGAGAGAGTTTTGAAAGAACGTAGAGAACTTTTACAAGCAAGTTAGTCCTTATCTGATGGAGGTCCATCCACGAGTCCATCCCAAGTCCAAATGGTCCAAA
>JACYFF010031956.1:63815026-63856061 GCA_017589665.1 Selenicereus undatus | reverse complement strand
TTGGAAGTTCATAGCTAGGGTCCTTCTTCCCTTGCAGACTTCCATCATTATCTTTTCAGGTTCATGCAGTGAATAAGCAAGTCAAATGTTTGTAGACCATTTTTAAGATGCCTTGAAATAGGTTATTGTCCACAATCTCCACAGCTGAGAAAGGTAAGTTTGAATTATTTTTTCAGCTTGAATTGTAGCGGATTAAAGTAAAATGCATCTTTAAACTTTCTTTGCTCTGCTTCTACAGAGTAGTAGGTAGTTTATAGTTTTTAATCTAGGATCTACCAAAATCAGTTTTTATCTAATTTTACAATTCAGATGTAAGGCTACTATTACCCCAACACCCTACCTAGCGGCAGGATTTTTGGCTATTGAATTTGGATTTGAATACCATATCATATAATTATATCCAATATGCGGGTGAAATGGTGAAATTTGAAGGTTTTTTTAGATGGGGTCAAACCAAACACTATACTATATTAATTTTTCTTAAATCAACATAATTTTAAAGGCATCTTTGAGGGGGAAAAAAAAGGTAGTATAGAAGTTCTAGTAGTAGTAAAAATAACATTACTCCCATCTGAAACTCTCGATGAATTTGTCGTATAGCTGGTATTCATATCATCATGCAAAACTGCTATATAATCAAAATCAAAACAAGTATCTCATAAAAATCAATATGAATAAGATAATACACGAAAATTGCTAACTATACCTTATAATTAATGGAAATTATCTCAACAATAAGGATTTTCAGTACAACATTTAACTAGGATATCATAAGTTTAAAATTCGAATAATATGAATATTATGGTAAAAAAAACAATCATTAAAATCCAAAAACCAAAAAGTTAAAAAACAATATATGATTACAACCTAACGCAAATTCGCTAAGATTATGAGATATTTTACGTACTCTTGAATTCAACATCTTAAACCCTCCTAAAAGTAATGCCTTAAGTCGAAGTCCCTGATGTCATCTAAGATAAGGCTGAACTAAAATTATTCCGTGACTCAATAATGCATAATGACTTTTGATGACAGTTTAATTTAAGTTAGAGTACCATCAAAGTGACTCAATTTATTAAGTGGTATATGCTAAATTCCGCACCAACTTTTGGCTACTCCTATATCCTCACCAAAGTCCAAACCTAACTCCTCTCTTCATGATCAAAACACCACTGTTCCAGCACTAACCCCCAACTTTGGTTTGGCCTTCCATCTACCAAACAAAGTCCGGTTGGGGCGTTCCATGCTTCTTTGCGAAGCCTAGGGAGTCTATTTTAGGAATATGAAATAAATTATAGTATTACTTTGCATTTTCTTTCCCTGAAATGGTGAAAACAACAACTCATACGGTGTAAGTTTTACTAGATAAATTTGCTTAGAGTTTAGTTCCAACCTAAGAGTGTTCAATTGATGCAAGTTCAAGTTTTCCTAACTCCTTAAGATGTCTATTTTGGACCTATGTGATGAAAATTGGCGCTAGATGCCCTTTTAAAAGAGGACTGACCAAAATTAAGAGAAGTTTGCATACAATTCAGTTTTGGAACAATCCAGGTTTTGGCTCTATTATAGGAGAATGAAGCTATAACCCATAGTATTTCCCTTATGGAATAGATCTACAATCTTTAAGGAAGATGTTCCAAGTGTCGGCCCCACCATTGATGGAGTACAACTCTCTACAAGCTTCCTAGAAAATGGAGAATAAATATTGGAATTTATAACTCATGACATTTGTCAATTTTTTTGGATTTTTAATTTATTTCCTTAGATATTTTGTAGGAATCTCATTAGTCCACTTGTCCCACTAATGTATCGGCTTATTTTCCTCATTTTGGGGGTTTTTAAACCCGCTTCCCTCAATGTATTGAGTTGATGAGGAAATGAAAGGCAAAAGGCCAGCTTCTCTTTAAAAAAAATTGTTTATTTTTATCTCTAACATAGAGTGGTTATTTAGTGTTTTTGCTTTATAATTTCTCTTTGGTGGCTCTAAACCTTTAGGAGAGAGATCGGGTAGAAAGTTTTTATCTTATCGAGGGATCCCATTTTTAGGTTCTAATCTTATAATCACCTTGATTGTTAAAGATTAAAACCAAAGAGGAGCATTCATTATCTGTTGGTTCTCTTGAGTGATTGAAGATCTTGGGACTTAAGGATTGATCCTCACCAAGTTGGTATCACAGCTAGAGTTCTCTTTTAGTTCATTGTTGAATTAGAACCTTTATCTCTATTGATTCAATCAAAACCCTTACCCTTTATCTCAAACTCATCCCCAAAAATCCACACTTTGGTTTCACCTAGTTACTCTCATCTATCCACTTCAATCAATCCTTCTTAGTCCATAAAGAACCCCCAAAAATATCCAAACCCTATCTCTAACCTAAATGTAACCCTGAACTCCACACACACACAAAAAAAGTCTTCACAAAAATAGTAGAACTCAAGCGGGCAACGCCGACTATGGACAGACCATGGTGAAGCCCACGATCTGTGGCTAGCCCATGGTGAAAACCCTAGTCCGTGGTAGCCACTTTCCCTAACTTTCCCTTCGAGAGACAACCATAACCCCTCCATGGTCAACCCCATATTCCGTGGTTCTGTATTCTTATTCTAATCTAAGGAGATGATCTTTGAGCTTAACGTATATAACAGTAAGAAGTCTTTCAAGATGGTTATCCTCAAGATAATAGGTTATGCATCCTTATGATATGAAAACTCCAAAAGGAATAGAGTAGGAGAAACAAAGTACAAGATCAAGACATGGCCCAAACCCACGAAGCACATGGAAAGAGGTCTCTACCATCCTCCGCAAGAGCTCAACCTCAAGATCACCACTCTTAGCCAAGATAACCTTAAGGTAGAAGAGTATTTCTGGGAGTTTGAACAATTCCAAAGGAGGGTTAGATTGAATAAAGAGTCCGATCTCACAATTCCTGGATTCATCAAAGGGCTATCCCCTAACATTGCTAACAAGGGATATTTGCAATCTTACCTTTCATTTGATGATGTTTGCAGTCTAGCCATTAAAGTTGAGAAATAACTCAATGGCAGAAAGCCTTTCCGAACCCCCCTCTACAAATTGATCACACATCTCCACAAAAGGGTTTTCTCCTCACCTCAAGAGCGAGACTTTTCCAACCCCTATCAAGGCCCTAAATAAGGGTAAGGGAATTGCTCGTCTAGCCTTCAAAGAGGTTGGAAGGGAATAAATGCTTCAAATGTCATGGCTATGGTCACTTTCAAGCTGATTATCCTAGTAGAAAGACACTCACTATTAAAGAGGTAGAAAAGATTCAAGCCCTTGAGAAAGAAACTTGTAATAATCCAACCCTAACCCATATTTATTTGTTTAAATCATATTTATTTATTTAATTAATCATGTTTATTCATTTAATTAATCATGTTTATTGATTTAATCACTCATGGTTATTTGTTTAACCAAATCATGTTTATTAATTCAATTACACTCCATTTATATATTTATCGAATTACCTTATGTCATTTAAATTTTTCGCTTTCAGTTATCGTATTTAATTATTCCGGCTGTGGGATATTTCATTTGGATCCCACTTTACAATTCAAGTTTTATTGATTGATTAAATATCGGGTGAATCGATATTAGGCATCGGTAAGTATAATTTAGTGACTAATTGTTTTCTCACTTTCGGTAAACTTTAATCCCGAACAATAAAAATTTTTCCCAACACTTCGAATAATTTTTCAAGCCCAAACTTAGCTTGTTGGGCCCAAAACAAAAGCCTAAAACCTTGCTAACTTTGTTATTTTACTAATTGCTCATTTTAGCACCTAATTTTGATTAGCAAAAAGCTACCTTTTGGGTTGAAAATTTGCAGCCACATGTAGCTAATAATTGACAATTTTTACACACAAAAATTCAGCAAAAATAACAAAACCCAACTCTCCCTTTTTCTCTCTCTACCTCACGCCCTGTTGCAGAAAACAGGGGTAGCAGCTGCTGCCCCTTGTGCCGGCATTTTTGGTGGTTTTCGGTCACTTTTCCGACCACCTCCCGACTGCCCTGACTTTTTCTTGCTACCAGCTATCATGTCTAACCACCAAAATCACTCAAAATAGCCCATCTCCTCCCTGTAATTCAAGCCTAAAGTAAGGTATACCCAAAACCCTGACTTGTTCTATTTTGAGTTTTTTTGGGTTGTTTTAGTTATGATTATTATTTA
Organism: Selenicereus undatus; assembly: GCA_017589665.1. Taxonomy (NCBI): domain Eukaryota; kingdom Viridiplantae; phylum Streptophyta; class Magnoliopsida; order Caryophyllales; family Cactaceae; genus Selenicereus; species Selenicereus undatus. The sequence goes on along the minus strand of JACYFF010031956.1, from coordinate 63,851,868 downwards.
TATGATCAAATTGATAGTTATTATGAAATTTTTATTGAGTTTGGAGATGTTTGGAGTTATGGGTATTTGATCAAGAACATGATCAAGTGACTTGAAATTAAGCAAGTATGAGTTTGAGTTTGTTTATGTATCTTGTTGTGATTTGTGTTATAAATCATGAAAAATATGATGTTAGATGATAATTTTGAAGCCAATTATGGCTATTTGGATGCTCACTTGAATGAGCAAGAATTAGGGTTTTCATGATCATCTTGATTTAAGTGAGTTTTTGTATTAAATATTTTCACTTGGATAACATGAGGTGATTTATGATGTTGGATATGTTATTGGATTGAAAATGAAGATTATGTGAATTTGCCTAAATTAGGATTGAGTATATATGTATGATTTAATTTAATTTTTGAATAAAGTGTGGTTATTTGAATTGATTGCGTGAGATTATGATAAATTATAATGATTTTGGTGTAAAAAAAAGGTGATGTCCAATTTTTGGAGTAATTAGTGAATTATGAAAAATCTCAAAGGAGACCTAATGAGGTTATTAGGATTAATTATGTAAGTATTTGAGCTTATGGGAGCATTATGAGTAATTGTGTAAAGAAAGAATAATGATTATTGAGTGAAATTTATCATGGAGTAAATTGGCGTACTATGGGCTAAAATAAGATCACTTAAGGGGGAAATGAATATTCATGGAATTTTATGGACCTTTTAGCTTGACTAATGACAGAGAAGAAGACAAGTATATATTTCGGGAGCTTGTTTATGAGTTTTGAATCAATTATGGATTTTACAAAGAAAATACCAAGTTTAGTGAGCTTAATAGCTTCTATTGAGTTCAATTACTCATTTGGGGTGGTTAATGACTCATTTGGGGCGGAATTCTATATCTAATGGACTTATGAATGAAATAGGAAAAGTGGGGAGAGTATTGACTCAAAAACAGTGTTTATTGGATCAAATTTGTGTAATATATGCCATTTTGAACCAATATACATCTCTCTTGGCCTTAAACCGGTATTATCAGTTCGTTTCAGAGGTATCACAAAAATCAATCTTTCATTATAACCATCATGAAGGCCTATCGCCAAGACTCATTTACTCTTATTGTCAATCCATTTATAGCCGTCAAGGCCTTTTTTCTTTTTAATCTCATCTATCTTATTGTGGTTTATTTTACTTTCATTTAATTTTATATTAGATTAATTACTTTCAATTATTCAGTTTTGGGGTTATCTTATCATAACCTATCTTACATTGATTTATTCAAGTTATGAATGCCAATTACTTACTGAATTTCTATCAAAGTTACAAGTTATGTGAGTATCATTTACTAACTACACATACCTACAATTACATTTATGAGACGGAGTTGAGGCCTAATTTATCGTTCCCCATTATGCATAAGTTTTATCAAGTCGGAACGTATTTATCAAGTCTGAATCCATTTTAAAGACTCAAGGTATATTCATTGCCTATATCTTTAAGATTCATCACCATTTTATTAAGTTATAGTATCATTTTGGTGAGTATATCAATGAATCAGTTTAATATGATATTTACCACATAATTAGTAACCCCGTCAGTGGTAGGGTGACGGCCCTTCAATCAGTGATACATTACGATATCAGGCCAGAGTTCCCGATCGACCTAGCAGGTGTGCACCTATTAATGGATCATCATATCTATCAAGGGGTTCACGTACAGATAATAATGAACAATTTAGTTTTATGTTACTTACATTTTTATTGCTATTGCGAACTATTGCAAAGGCGGGTACCCATCAATAGTGTTTCTACGCTCATTTTACAATACAAGAATGCATGTACTGAGTTTTAGCTCACATTTTCGAAATTATTTTCATGTTTTCCATTTTATGTGATGAAGTATCACATGTTTCTCCATTTAGCAAGCCCTTTTGGAAGTCATCAGATGCTCACAATGGATTCAGCATAGCATGAATGTTGGGATCGACCTCAAGGCCAAGTTGGGTCCATATTTAATATACCTGTGTAGTGTAGAGTGCTAGTTAGCACATGGTACGATTAAGTCAATTGTATTGAAGTTGAACTATTATGGACTTTGAACTTGGAGTGTTTTAGTTTAATACATATTATGATTGTGAACATGAGATGCAAGATCGAATGGCTTCGGTGAGCCTTGTCCTTATTAGGACGGCGGTAACGCCTTCCATTATTAAGTCTTCTGTTGCAGTTATCTTTGAGTCAAGTAATTACCAATTTGGGGGCATTGCAAAACTAGTGATGACGAGTTTGAGAATGAGGCTCACACTTTGATAACTCCAATGTTGGTGAATTGCTGGTAATCAGAAGAGCACTTCATGTCAAAGAGGTTCCACTTGAACCTAACCAAAGGGAACAAATCCTCCATACTCTGTGCACAATTGGAGGCAAGGTGTGTGAGCTCATCATTGATGGAGGAAGTTGCACTAATGGGGATTTAATGACACTCATTGATAAGCTTAAATTACCCACCAAAGTGCATCCAACCCCATACACTCTTGAATGACTCAAGTAAGGGAGCGAGATAACCGTTTCTAAACAAGCTCTTATTTCATTTTCGGTTTGTCCATGCTATGGTGGAATGTTATATGATGTTCTCCCTATGCTTGTCATTTATTGTTTGGTAGACCTTGGTCATATGGTAACCATGCGATTCATGATACATATGCAAATACCTATGTATTCAAGCAAAAGGGTCATAGTCTCACTTTGGACCCATTGCCCCCACCTAAGCCTTAAAAAGTTAAATCGGGGAAGAGAAGTGAGAAAAACCTCTACATGAGTGAAACACAAGTAGAGACACCCATTAGTAAGAGTAAGACTCTATTTGCCTTACTTATGGTAAAATCAAACACAAGTGAGGAAGTGCAACCCATACATCCTTTAACTCAATCATTCTTGAGAGAGTTTGAAGATGAATTCTGTAATGATTTACCTTTGGGGCTTCTTTCCTTAAGAAGGCTTGAGCACCAAATTGATCTCCTCCCAGGTGATCCTTTTCCTAATAAGCCGACATATAGGTGTAATCTTAAGGAGTCAAAAGAGTTGCAAAGATAAGTCCAAGAGTTGCTTGATCGTGGGTATATTAAGGTGATCTTAAATCCTTGTTTGGTTCTCGCCCTTTTGGTACGGAAGAAAGATGGGACTTGACGTATGTGTGTTGATTGTAGGCCCGTAAACAACATTACCATCAATTATAGGTTCCCCATTGTTCAATTACATAATATGTTTAATGAATTCTGTAGTTCTAAGGTCTACACCAAAATTGACTTTAGGAGTAGGTTTTATCAAATTGGAATGAAAGAAGGCGATGAATAGAAAACCACTTTCAAGACCAAGTATGGGCTAGATGAATGTCTTGTTATGCCTTTTGGTTTATCTAACGCTCCTAGTACCTTCATGAGACTTATGAATGAGGTTCTAAGGCCTTTCATTGGAAGATTTATTGTGGTATATTTTGATGATATTTTGGTACATAGTTGTTATGAAGCATCTCATGTTAAGCATTTTTCCCAAGTGTTTCATGTCTTAAGGCGATAAAATTGGTATGCTAAACTTCAAAAACGTTACTTACCGTCACTCCAAGTCGTTTTTCTTGGCTATGTTGTCTTGGAAACAACATATAAGTAGATAAGTCTAAGGTTGAAGCCATCAAAAATTGGCTCCTGCTTCCCTCCATCACAGATGTTGGAAGCTTCCATGGTTTGGCATCCTTCTTCTATTGATTCATCAAAGACTTTAGCTCCATTGTGCCTTCTTTGACCGAGTTCATAAAGAAGGAAGGTTTTGAGTCGACAAAGGTCGCTCAAAGGGTCAAAGATAAGCTACGTTTGACTCCTATCTTGACTCTTCGCAATTTTGAGCTCCTTTTTACAGTTAAATGTGATGCTAGTAGAGTTGGTATTGGGGTGATCCTTGACCTATTTTAGTGAGAAGTTGAGTGGCCCTAAATTCAACTACTGCAATTACAACAAGGAGTTTTATATTATTATTCTGACTCTCACTTATTAGAATCACTTCCTCCAGCCTAAGCCTTTTGTGATACATTACAAGGTCTTGCCTTTCATCAATAGACAAGCTAAGCTCAATTCAAGTCATGTTAAGTGGGTGGAATTTTTGTAAACATTTTTCTTCACATGCAAGTCACAAAGACAACAAAGAAAATGTAGCAACCAATGCACCTTCAAGGAGAAACACTCTTCTCTCTACTCTCGAGGTTGAAATCTTATGGTTTTACACCATCTAAGATCTGTATAGTGAAGATGAGAATTTTCAAGAAATCATTGCAAACCCCAAGGATCATGATTCCTAGAGGTTCTCTAAGTGAGCTACTTGTGAAGGAAGCTCATGGTGGTGCTTTGGGAGGTTATTTCGGCATCAACAAAACAATTGAGATCTTGCAGAAGCAATTTTATTATCCCAGAATGGCAAGTGATGTCTATAACATTGTCTCCAAGTGTGCCACATGCCATAGAGCTAAAAACACTTACCACTAAGGGTTATACACTTCTCTTTGACTACGAAACAACCATTGGAAAGATGTGAGTATGGACTTCATTTTGGGAGAGCCAAGAACCCAAAGGGGGCATGATTTTATTATGACTGTTGTTGACCGATCCTCTAAGACGGCTCACTTTGTTCCCTGCTACAAGAGTGATGATGCTTCTTATAATTCCCGTCTTTTTTATAAGGAGGACATCAAGCTTTATGGGGTTCTAAGAAGTATTGTCTCTGATTGAGACACCAAATTCCTATCTCATTTTTGGAGGTGCTTATGAAAATTGTTAGGAACCGAGCTCTTGTGTGGAACTACTTGCCATCATCAAATTGATGGGAAAACGAAGGTTACCAACCAAACTTTATCCACTTTATCTTAGAGGTTTTTTGAGCAAAAACCTCAAGGAATAATATCTAAAACTTCTACATGTCTTGTGTGCTAGCAATCAGGCTCCTACTTATGCCACATCCCACTCTCCTTTTGAAGCTTGTTATAAAGCCAATCTTCCTACTCCTATAACCCTACTCCCCCTTCCCATTGAGCATAGGGTTAACTTTGAGGCCCAAAGAGTGCTAAGGAAATGAAGAAGCTCCATGATCAAATAAAAGCTTAAATGGAGAAGGTTAATGCCTCTTAGAAGACTAGATCAAACAAGAATAGGAACCCTTCGTTTCAACCCTTGAGACATAATTTGTTTGCACCTAAAGAAGGAGAGATTCCCCCCAAGGAGGAAAAATAAAATCATCGCTCATGGATATGGTCCCTTCAAGGTGCTTGAATGATTGGAGATAATACATATAAATTGGAGCAACTAGGTGACATGAATATGAGTGTTACTTTCACTGTGGGTGACCTTGCTCCCTATGTGGAAGATGACAAGAGGGAAATTTTGATTCATTCCAAATCTTGAACCAACTTTTGGCTACTCCTTCATCCTCGCCAAAGTGCAAGCCTAGCTCCTCACATCAAGAGCACCACCATTCTAGCACTACCCCTGAATTTGGTTTGACTTTTCATATACCCAACAAAGTTTATTTTGGGCATTTCACGCTTCTCTGGGAAACCTAGAGAGTCTACTCCAAAATGGTAAAAACCATAACTCCTATAGTGTCGTTTTTACCCGGTAAATTTACTGAATTTGGAAAAAGTTTGGTTCCAATGTAATGGTGCCCAATTGATACAAGTTCAAGTTTTTTTTTTATAAAAAAAATCCCTAATGTGTCTATGTTGGGCCTAGGCACTAAAAATTGGTATGAGATAGTCTTTTGAGAGAGGAATAACCAAATTTAAGAGGAATGTACATAAAATCTAATTTTGGAACAATCTAAGCTTTGACTCTATCAGAGGAGTATGCAGCTATAATCGTTGGTATTTTCTAATATGAAATGAATCTACACCCAAATAAAGAGGCTCTAAGTGGCACCACCCATGTCGGTGGAGTGCAACTGTCTATAAGCTTCCTAGAAGATGGGAGAATAAATCTTGAAATTTACAGGTCATGGTATTTGTAATTATCTTTGGATTTTTTGATTTATTTCCTAAGATATTTTTTTATAACACTCATTGATCTACTTGTCCCACTAATGTATTAGCTGGTTCCCCTTATTTTTTGGCATTTATAGACCTATTTTCGTCAATGTATACTCAAATCTAAGTTAATGATGAAATGAAAGGCAAAAGATCAAATTCTCTTAAAAAAATCTCTTCATCTTTATCACTAATTTAGAGTTGTGATTTGGAGTCTTTTTTTTACAATTTCTCTTTGGTGGCTCTAAGCATTTAGGAGACAGATTGGATGGAAAGTGTTTATCTTATTAAGGGATCTCATTTTTGGGTTGTAACATCACAATCATCTTGATTGTTAGAGCTTGAATCCAAAAAAAGCATTCATTGTTTGTTTGTCCTCTTGAGTGATTAAAGATCTTGGGAGTTGAGGATTCAACCCCATCAGTACGTGAAAAAGTTTGACCGACATGTCAAAGTCACTAAATAGTTATAATAGATTGATGGAAAATTATTTAGTACAATGAACTAAGTAATATGAATGCACAACCTAATCAAAGAAGCCTATCCTATTGACAATCAATTTATATGATAATTTTGTTGATTGCTAGCTCATTCATTACATGGTTTATGATGCATTTTGTTTAAACTTAACTATCAATGGTCTAGATAATTTACTTTACTAGAAAACCTTGAACGTTCATAAAAGCTCTCTCGGCATCTAACAGAGTGCTCTTAATTATACTTATTTAAACTTTTTCTTAGGATATTTATGAAGCTAATTATGGAAATAATTGTAGATCATTTTAAGGGAATTTTTATTAATAGAGCACAATAGCTGGAACATGCAAAGCAACTGAAATTCAAATTCACCCTACAATGGCTAACTGTTGCTATTAACCACTTAATGCTTAGCAAAGAACGCAACTTTAGACACCCTTATTAGCAAAAAAAGAAAGAAGATTGGCGAGACAATTAGGAAACAACGGCTAAGTCAACAGTCATCTTGAAGAGAGTTGTTGCAGAGGTTATTCCAATCATGAAACATATTTGAAATTCATAAGTAAGAGATTGACCAGAGTAGGGGGCAAGAAAAAAATATTTTCTGGTCCCCTCTGGTTTGATGTAATTATTTATCGATCTCATGTTTTTACAAAAATATTTTTGGGATTACTTAGTTGAGCATAAATGCTTTTTCGGGTATAAGTCTTTTGGTTAAATGATTTGTAGGTGATAAGTATTTATTTTTATGGCCTGGAACTTTACGGTCTGTTTTTGACCCAGATGGGGTTCAAAGTGCAAATACTCAAGGTTTTGGGCTTTTTTTAAAAACAAAGTTTATATTAATGTTAGAGCTTCTTATAATGATTTTACTAGTACTAATTATCACAATCTACTACTTATATCATAAATATTATATTTCTTTGATTAGAGGCCCACCATGCTTAGCAAAACGATTAAAGTTTAATTAAAAAGTTTCAACCATTACCTGAACTCAGTCGACATTAGGCCCTAGCGTTCCTCTAGCTTCCAGTTTACAAAGATTGCTAATCTTAACGAAACATTCCTTAGATCAGGCATAACACAGACCTATTTCGTTTCCTACCTTAGACCATAATTACTAACAAGTTTTTTTTATGTTTTTAAGAATAGTAAAACTTAATGAAGAAATCATAATATTCAAGACATAAGGTTTCATTGAATAACATTCCCCACTAGGAAACTTCTTTTATTAAAAGCTTGAAAGTAGAAATATTATAATGGAAAGATTTGAAGAGAGACTTAGACAACTAATAGCTACAGTACACACTGATATTTTGAAATGATTGTGCCCCTTCTCAGCACTCAATCCCTCCTCTTATTGAAAGCTCAAGAATACCCAAATGATCGTGTCCCTTTCTCAGCACTCAACCTCTGCTTTAATAGAGGAGATGGACTGTGTAGGATGCTTTAATGGCTACAATACACACTGATATTTTCACATGACTACAGCTGTCTTCACATAGCTACAGTAGACAATACTATTTTACTGACTTGACACTTGATAAAATAGTATAATAATAGAGCAACAACTTTTCTGAGCCTTTAATGCTGACAAAACTATTCATCCATGTTGAGATTCTACATGTAGTCATCTCTAATAATGTCTTCCAGTCCATCAATATCTAGATAATCATCAAAATTTTTCATCAAGTTGAAGATGCTCTGGATCCCATTTTTTAAATAATTCATGAAGATATTTCTTTCCTTTTTATGATAAGAATTTCCTAGCTCCAACATCAAAGAGATGATCAAAGATGTCTTCTGAAGTTGCTCCTTCTACCTTCATATATTTGTTGAGATCATCATGATAAACGACAGTAGCATTCCCACAATGCATTTTTGGTCTTCCCAATTCAATTAATGCCCACATTTGATGATAAATATTATAAAAACAATGGCTCTTGCTAAAGCATGATCACTAACTACTTCTTGTCATTTTGGATACCATTCTTATCATTGATCATTGAGATCGTCTAAATCAACTAATTGAATAAGATAATGAGCTGGTTTGACTGTTCCATTTTCATACTCAATTACTGCATAGTGTACCTCAACATACAAACTTTTAATGTATGGAATTTTTGTTGGACTACCAAGAGATGTGAGAATCCAATGGATCCTTTTAAACATGCACTATAAAAACTTACTTAGTCTTGAGAAGAGTTGGCACTTTGGATCTAGAATTTCTATGAGGTAAACTACCATGCCATATTCTCAGGCTTTCATGATGGGGTCATCTGGAGAGATTGAATTAGCTGGGAATCTAACACCACCGACTCCAATCTATAAGGAAAGAAGATTGTAGTATTCTATGATTCCAAATATCATAAGAATAATTATGATAGTAGTAGATGCAGGCTGTATACCAGTAGTTAAACTATTTTGTTTGAACATGGGAACTTATTTTTTCTTGAATATCATAAGGACACCTTGGGTAATTCATTTGTAACTCTAAAAGGCTAAATCTTTGAGCTATTATGTAGGCAAAAGATAGCAAACCAAAATGTGATCTACTTTTTGTATGGAATTCCAAAATATACATAAGGATTCTTCTAGAAGAAGAGACCCGTTCTAGTAATAATAGCATTTCATTTTGGGTTTTCTCTTTTTCCAGCAGGAGTTCTGCTATGATGATCACCATTGGCAAAATCATGAGTTAAACTATCTGCAAATAATTCTTCGATCCCTGTATATGTTCAACAGAGAAAGAAAGTTGTTAAGCCATAATTGCCAACACATAAGTCTCCTTTGCGCTTGCATGTTTGATAAATTCTTTTTCATAATATCAAGTATTTCTTTGCTATCAGTTTGAATAAGAAAAACTTTTAGGGCTACAAATCAAGAACTTTTCGATCTCCCTTATGACTGTAAGTATTTCTTTTTTCATTGTGGGATAGTTGCATTCTGCTTTATTAAAACTTCCACTGCAATATTTACTGAGTTTTTCTCCTTCTTTAATTTTAAGTACTGCACTCCAGTGCTCATTGCTGACATCTATATCAAGAATTAAATCATCTCCTTAATTAGGCAAATTAAGAATAGGAAGATTTTACACATCTTTTTAAAGTTTTGAACAATCTTTGAACCACTAGTAGTCTGTGACCAACTTCCTTCTTTCTTGAGTTTCTACTACAATAGTTTTTTTAATTTAGCTAAATCTTTAATGAAATCTGCAACATAGGTGAGCCGTCTAAGAAACCTTTCTAATTGCTTTCTATCTTCAATCTTTTCAGGAAAATTTTCTATTTTTTCTAGAATATGCTTTTGTAGGATGATTTATCCTGCTTTTATCTATAGACTTAAAAACTCAATTTATTATTCAGCATAAATGCACTTGTTCTTACCAAGGATAATACCATGATCAATGCATCTTTGGGTGGCAGCTAGGACATGATCTTTGTGTTGTTCTATGGTCTTGGAAAAGACAAAGATATCATCGATGTAAACTAAACAACAGTGATTAAGATCTTTGAAGATGTTATCCATTCTTCTTTGGAATATTTGAGGTGCATTTTTAGACCAAATGACATTACTATCCCATTCTTAATGTCCTTGAGGGGCACTAAAAGCAGTTAAAGGAGTGCTTTCTTTGCCTATTTTTACCTGCCAGTATCCACTTTTGCAATCTATTTTTGAGAACCAAGAGGCTCCTTGAATTCTATTGAAAAAGACTGTTTTAATAGGAATATAATAACTATCAAAAATAGTATTATCATTAAGCTTTTTGTAATTGATTACCATCTTGCTTTTTCTCCTTTTTCTTCAACATAATTTCTTACCATAAAAGCGGGAATGGTGTGAGGACTCTTGCTATTCCTGATTAATCCTTTATTCAGAACTTCTTCGATTTGTTTATCAAATTCTCGTACATCCTGAAATGTATACACTATTTGTTTGGCTTGAATAATAGTGTTGGGATTTAATAAAGTTATCTTTGCAAATGTCTTATCTTTATCCCAAAATTTTAGAGGATTATCAAAGTAAAGGTCTTTGCATAATTGCTCTTGTTATTCAACAATCTACTCTTTAATGGATAACTCAAGTAGTTAGATTGCTAGTACTATCTCACGTTCACCATGCTGGCTGCATGACCATTTATTATGAATAAAGTAAGCTCTATATAATAGTGTTGGGATTTGATAAAGTAAGCTCTATTTAATTTGTCAATGGAAACTAAGTAACCATTTATTATGAATATTATTTGTTTTATGGTCTGCGTGCATGGAGAATACAACCTCTGAAATTATTTTCAATAATCATATCATGAGAGGGTTTATCAGTAGCCCATAGAACTAGCACAATATATTGGACTCCTCCTATTTCTATGGTTAACCCTTCTATGGCCTTCTTATGACTTATTATGCTATTGTCAGCTATCCTTGTAATGGATTCTTGGCTTTCTTCCACATGAATTTGAAAAATAAAGATATTTTTTTCAAAACAGACAGAACAACAACTATATATGGAGGCACACAATTCATCTTTATTATATCCCTCTAAACATACATTTAAGGGGATATAGATACTATTAGGATTTGTATTGATGACTTAATAGCATATCTCCATAGTCATATTTTTTACTAATTCAATCTTATAGATTGGCTCACTAACAGTTCTTGTTTTATATCTAATGACTTTCCTACCTAGACTCATACTTGGTCTACACTGTGTCTTACATATTCAAAACTCATTATACTTATTTCACTAGCTATGATAATTATATCATTTTCTTTAAGTTCTTCTTTGGCTGATGAAGAAGATCCTTCTCCCCATTCTGATCTTGTACTCATGCTTCTTAATAATTGGGCTTTAATGGTTATTTTACCATTCTCATCAATTTTCATCACATTTTTCTTATTGATTTTTGTGGGATTAGCAAAGCTACAAATCCAAGATCTATTGATTTTTATATCTTGTTGATTAGACTTTTTCCTTTGAATCTTTTGCATTGGAGTAGGACTTTCAAAGTTTTCTACCATTATGATTGCTACCTTAGTCTTTGGATCTATAGTTTTATCTAATTTGTAGATTTTTTTCCAAAATGTTCTTAGTAGGTATCATTCTCTTTTCATGTCCATCCCAACTGTTTTTAACTTAAAGGATAGAAAATTTTTAGCAAATTCATCTTTTAGGCTTACATAATATCCAGGTCGGCAATTGAGTCTTGCTGATCCATTACATAAATTTTTCTTAATCCCTGTTATAATTGGATTATTAAATTTGGTATGCCTGATATCACCGAGCAAAGCATAAATATCAATATCTTCGCCATAATACTGTAAAGGAGTAATTTGCACTTGGACACTCCCAACATGGATATACCTATATTTTCTATCTTTATTATGTTTAAGGACATTTTCCCAATTGATGAGAGTAACTTCTCCCACATCATACTCGTAGGCTTTTATTTCTAGATCTCCTTCCATCATTTCTCACACATACTTACTCTTTAATTGAAAGATAATTTTTTTATAGATCATGTCTTCCTAAATTATAGGAAGGACCCAATCTCCTTTGACATCTTCATTTTCATTGTTTATAATAAATTTTTCTCCTTGAAGATCACCCAAACCAATTGAGTTACTTTTCATCATATGACTAGTTTCTTCATAATCACTTTCTTCATATTCATCTTCTGGTACAATCTCAACAATTCCCTTATTGTTTTTCAAGGCTAGATCTAATGCTCCATCCTTGCTAAGTTCAAAATATTCCAGACTTTCCAAGGTTTCAATAAGTTTGTTATTCTTCCTATTTTGGCATTCGTTTGCATAATGACCTACTTCTTCGCATGCCCAACACTCACAATTGTTTTTCCCAGCATGACAATAAGTGACGTTCCTAAAAAATCTTCTTTTTTTAGGGTTTGGTTTATTATAATATTTTCTTTTATATTTATCTCCCCTTTGCTTGCTAAAGATCTTTTTCTTATAAAATTTCCTTTTTCTTCTCCTTTTAGGTTCTTTTCCTTATTTGCGAGGATTATCCCAACAATCTACAAATTGCTTCTTTATTTTCTTATGCTTTTGGAGATTAAGGCATTGATCATTGACCCATTTTTTTAGATAAGAGATTTTTGAACCAAGAGTATCAATGGTATCTGCTTTTTCAAGCCATGCAATGTACTTTTTATTGATTATAGAATTGATTGGATATGGTATTTTGTCATAAAACATACCAAAATTAGTTTCATCATACCCTATTTTGTAATAATATTGACTAAATTCAGTACTATAATTATCAAGATATCTCATATCCCGTAATTCTATATTATTTATCTTTCTTTGCCATTCTCTAGCCTTTTCTTTAGAATTGCATTTAGCTCCAATGAATTTGGTTTCGATTTCCCTACATAGATTTTTAAACATTGCAGCTGGTATTTCCATCATTCTTAATGTATTTTTATTGTCCTCATTTAATGAATCATAGCAGTCAGCTACAGTACCAGAAAAATTATGTTCGATATAGTTTAGAAAATTTCCAGCAGTCCATGTACTGTTTAAATTTAGAATGCTATTCATGCCTCTTTTCCAATGCTCAAATATTTCTTCTGTATTACGAGCTCCATCGATGTTTATGATGTATCCTGTTTGGCTAATTGGGGTAAAGTCAATCTCTTTGAAGGTCGTAGTTTTTCTTGGGATAAACCTAAAGGAAACATTGATTATATGTCCTACTGGAATATACCTAGGTCTCATAAAATGAATATTTCTCCCAGAAGGTTCACCAAATTCTTTAGGTTTAGGAACAACATTGTTAATTAAATTAGTCTCTATTTCACCTATTTTGAGTTCTTCTCCAATTTCATTGATCTTATCGTCAAATACTATTTTACCATATTCTTTTATCCAGTTTCCTTCTAATTTCTTCTAAAGGTACAACATTAAGATCTTCCAATTTAATTAGGTTCATCTGTTGATATATTTATTCTTCTAATTGGACACATTTGTTTCTTCATTATCATAAGATAATAGGTCTTGTTTATCAACTATTGTGCCCATAATTTTGTTTAATTCTTCTGGATTTTGTTCTTTTTCAAAAACATATTTTGTAGTTCTTCAAGATTATACTGATTATACTCAATCCCTTTCTTCTTTCTCTGCCTTCTTAGATGATTTTTTAGTTGATTTTTCTCTTACTTCTTTTTAGATTTTTATATCATGTAAAGGAAATAGATTTTTGTTTTATAGGTTTTGGAAAGGGTATTTATGTTGAAATGGAGTAATAATACTTAAACTAGATTTTCCACTATATCTAATCTCTTTGATTAAAGAAATATGGATTACAGACAATTGCTTCTTAATATTCTTAACTTCAGTCTTAATTTTAACTAATTTGGCTTTTAATTCTAATACTATATCAGTGATATAGTTTAATTGAGGTGCTACAAAAGTGACTCCTTTTGGTGAGTGAACAACATGTGAATAATTAGAAGCTAGGCAAGCAGGTGATGACTCAAGCATTAAACATAATTAATTAGTATAATTAATTATTAATTAGCTTAATTATCTTAATTATTTTTGGTCATATAGCTCTGATACCAATTGAAAGAGGGGTTCAAGTAGTACCAATGAGAGAAATTGCACATGCACAAAATTAAAATTTTCAAAAGTAATTTTAAGGATTAGGGTTGAAAATATGAATTTTAAAACTTAGGGTACTATTTATAATTTAAAAAGCTAGTTTGGTCAAGTTTGGTTACATAAATTATTTACCTTAAAGTTGGAGGGACCAAAAAATGATTTCTAAACTTGTGGGTTCAGAAAATTATTGACCATGACCTTGAGGTCAAAAATGGAATTTATTCGAAAAAAAGATATCCGGATGGAAGCTGTCAAAGATCATGAGCAGAATATTCCCATACTTCAAATCAAGGATTGAGATCAGAGAAGTATCTTAACAGCTAGTGTATTGTCAATATAGAGTTTAAGGACTTCAAGGAGCATCTGTTATAGAAGAACTAAGAGAAGATTGAAGGTGGTAACACTTGAGTGAAAGGGCAGAACACACTGAAAGAAAACATTGCGTTCCTTGCATTCAATCTTTATACTTCAGATCTCTTAATTACTATTTGTGGTTGTAGTAAGAGTAAACAATAAACAACAACTCCCAATGCGAGTGTCGTTTTTCGCAGGGTCTAGAGAGATACAGATGTAGAAAACCTTATATCTACAAACATGACTACTCGTAGACAGACTGATTCCGATAGACCCACATAAAAAGTCTTAAGGAAATATTTTAAAAGTTGAAAATTATTTGATAAACAAAGGTAACAAATTATAATAAACAACAGATGAGGGGTAAGAGTTGTACTTACCTTAAGCAGCAAGCGGCAACACAATACTAATATGGCCAAGAGCAGTCTATAACTTAAACAACCGGAGGTGGGGGAGTGATAACGTAGAATATGATGAGGGTACTAGGAATAATAATAACCTTGCGAAGATCAATCTATTAGCAAACAAGAGTGCAGCAAACACAGGCTACATTAATAACCAGTACAACATGACAATAATCATTACTTAAACAAAGGCCAAATGAAGGACTAGAAGCATGCTGCTAGTGATTCGCAACCTTAATCCTAGATCTCCACAAACTTCTATTCTGAGCCAGGTCCTCCTTTAGTCCTGTAAAATTCAAATCATATTTAATCGCCTCATTCTGATTTTTCTTTACTACCCTCTACCTATACTACATTCTGAAAGGTTAATCATCTTGCACCTCCTCATTAGTGCATCCACACTTGTCCTGTTAACATGATCAGACTATTTTAGTCTAGTCTCCCTCATCTTATCTTCTATAGGTGCAACTCCTACTTTCTCCCTAATCACTTCATTTCTAATTCTATCCAATCTGATATAGCCACACATCTATGGAGTCATTCTCATCTCTGCTATCATTAACCTTTGGAATTTAGTCTTCTTGATTGGTCAGCTCTTTGAACCATATAACAAAGCTTGTCTGACTACGATACGATAAACTTTCCCTTTTAATCCCACATGAATTTTCTTATTGCATAAAACTCCATAAGTATTCTCCATTTTTTCCATCCCACTCTAATACATTGGTTAATATCTTCGTCAATATCTCTCTTCTTTTGAATGATCGAACCTAATACTAGAACTTCTCAACCCTTGGTATTGCCACAACACCAATGGTGACTTCTTCACCACTTGCTTCCTCACCACTAGACCCACATTTTAAATATTCAGTCTTTGATCTACTCAATCTAAGTCCCCTAAGCTCTATGGTATGTCTACATTTCTCTAACTTGTTGTTAAGGCCATCCTTAGTCTCATCTACAAGAACAATATCATCAACAAATAGCATACACTATGATACCTCATCTTGAATCCCTTTTGTGAGCTCATACATAACAATAGTGAAAAGTAACGGGCTTAAAGCTAAACCTTGATGGAGCCCAATGTCAATAAAAAAGTCCTTAGTATCTCCTCCTGAGGTCCTAACACTTGTTTTAACTCCCTCATACATATCCTTGATAGGTCGAGTATACGCCACCGATACCTCTTTCTTCTCCAAACACTTCCATAACACCTTACACAGTAATCTATCATATGCTTTCTCCAAATCTATGAACCCCATACTGAGATCCTTTTTCCTATCCCTATATAATTCTATAAGCCTTCTTATAAGATGGATTGCTTCTATACTTGATCTGCCTAGCTAACCCAAACTGGTTTCTCGAAATTGAAATATCCTTTCTCAACCTTCTTTCAATCACCCTTCTCGACAACTTTATAGTGTGACTAAGTAGTTTTATGTCCTCCATAACTAATACAATCTTGAATATCACCCTTGTTCTCATAAAGCGGGATGATTGGACTGAGTCTCCATTCACAAGGCATCTTTGTGGTCCTAAAAATGATATTAAAAAGCTTCAACTACTAGAAACTAGATTTCTAACGACCACATTTTAACGACCAAATATAAAATATATCGTTAAATATTATTAATAGCGACAAAAGTAGGTTTTTATCCTTTAATTTCTTCCGAAAATCATCATTAGGCAATGAAAAAAAAATGCATCGTTATTACTTTTAGAATGTTTGTCATTAATATTAATGAGAGATGAGGGAATATAGATAAATGATGGGGAAATAGAAATAAAAACTAAAAAATTAATTATAAATTTCCTCCAAAGTTAAAATTATTAGAGGGAAGGAATGTATTCTTAGGTCCTGTTCTTTTGGGTGGGAAATGCACCCAACCCACACTCACCTACTTTTCCCCCCCTCTTCCCACTCTTTCCCACACTTAAAAAAAAATATCACTCCTTCCCACATTCACTCACTCCTTCCCACACCCACATAAAACAACCATTTCCCATATTTGGAATTTTTTTATACTTTAAGTAATTGTGTGTGCGAATAATCTGATAGCAATTATGAGCAGTTTTAATTTTTCGGATGTTATGAAACAGTTTATTTTTTTTTCTTTTTCCTTAATTTTTTAATTTTTTAATTCTATTTTTTAATGTTTAATTTTTTAATTTTTTAATTTTTAATTGTTTTGTATTTATTTTTAATTTTTTAATTTTTAGTTTTTTATTTATTTAATTTTTTAATTTTTAATTTTTCGGATGTTATGGAACAATTTTATTTTTTTTCTTTTTCATCAATTTTTTAATTTTTTAATTTTTTAATTTTTTAAATTTTTTAAATTTTTTAATTCTATTTTTTAGTTTTTAATTTTTAAATTTTTTAAATTTTAATTTTTTTGTATTTATTTTAATTTTTTAATTTTTTATTTTTTAATTTTTTAATTTTTTAATTTTTTAATTTTTAATTTTTCGGATTTTATGGAACAGTTTTAGTTTTTTTCTTTTTCATTAATTTTTTAATTGTTAACGTTGTTTTAATTATGTAATTCTATCTTTTAATTTTTAATTTTTTAATTTTTTAATTTCTAATTTTGCGGATGTCATGGAACAGTGTTATTTTTTTATTTTTCATTAATTTTTTATTTTTAAATTTTTTAAATTTTTTGATTCTATTTTTAATTTTTTAATTTTTTTGTATTTATTTTTAATTTTTAATTTTTTAATTTTTGATTTTTTAATTTGCAGAAACATATTATTACAAATTAAAAAATTAAGAAATTACAAATTACAAATTCAAAATAAAAAATAAAAAATAAAAAATAAAAAATAAAATTACAAATGCAAAAAGACAAATTAAAATGAAAATAAAAATAAAAAAATCAGTACATTCTTCAACACCCCAGCCCCTATGGCCTCCATGGAACAAGCATAAGAAGAGGAGCAGATATAGATAAGATCGAAGGCCTCTCTCCCACTATTGAAATTCGACCCTCGTTGACCAGGTGTTTATCTATCTCAGCAAACTAGGTTGCGTTATCAATATTGCTAATAGTAATAATTTGGTCTTGATTTTCCCAAGTTTTAGTAAAAATGTTGTTGGGTTTTTAAACGCTTCAAACTTAAAAAAAAAAAAAGAAAGAAAGAAAACTAGCATTTAGCAATGGGCAAAATTGTTGCCATAGGAGCTTAACTATTATCACATACCTACTGCAACACTTTTTCCTCCATTGCATTTGATGGAGGTTGCATTACATCTCATGGAACGATTTTCAAAGCTAAGGTTATACTTGCTGTAAGCATTGTAGTATGATATAAAAACTGTTGCCATATGTTGAGTTATTGCAACAATTTTGAATAAAAGCTAAGGCAATGAATCAGTCGACTGTTACAACACTTTGATTCAATACAAAATAAAATGTCTTTTAATTGATGATTATCCCTTAACAACACAATTTGTTGGCAAACAGTAGCTAAACTCCAGTGATATGGAGGATCCAAGACTCCAAAAAATTGATCAAATCCTTCAAATTGCCATTTCCAAAACCCAAAAATACAAAGACAGTGATTTTTTTTCCTAATAAGACTAGGGGGTGAAGGGGAAAAAAAACTTCAAAATTATCATTTGAAACATGCCCTCTCGCTTTTTGAGGGCGTTGACAACCATATTCTCTGCATAATAGTACCTAATCGACATTCAACAACAAGAAACCAAAATAAAGTTGACTAGAAAAGAGCAATATACGAGTCTAACGTACAAATAGATTGGAAACTTTACAGATGATGACTATTATGTTTTCAACTTTTTCAAGTGAAGACTTTGGCTACTAGGACCTACATATGATCCAATTTTGTACTTCTAGAGATAGTTCGAAAACATGTCACCATTCTATAGCCACGAGTACCACAAGGTTTGCATAATATGCGAACAATAGGCAATGCAAGTCAAACGAAAAAGAATACTTTAGCCTTAGTCGCAAACCCCGCCAATTAGCTATAGGGATCTATATCGTCGGAGTCGCTATCTATTTGTTCGTACATTAAAAAAAATATGAACGGTAGGATGTGTATTAGCAATTACAAAAATGAGAATCAAAACTACATAGGAGGCCATTGCTCCTTTGCAAATTGAAATATAAGTTGATGTCAAGGAAACCAATCATTACCAATGGAAGATAACTGAGTTTAAGATTATCATAACCTTGGCCACAAGGGTAAATTACCCAATTTTTATTCATAATCTTGAAATGGAAAATATAAGAAATAGTAATGATCTAGGATAGAGAATAACAATACTTTGGTTTAACCCCAAAAAACCCAAAAAAAATCCCTTACATAAATTTTAAACATATGCTTCCAAGTTAAATATTGATCAAAATTAAGGGAAAAATGGAACAAATCACACATAAATACATAATCCACATCACATCAAGAGTCGATCCACAGTTTAAATATTTCTTTCAAATCAAATTCAGTTATTTTGCACCAAAAGAGAGTACAATCGAAATCGGCAATGACAAGTGTTAGCACATAGGCAACTAGCGGCATTAGGTATGTACAACCAACAACTAGGCTATGGAGAAGTAAACTAAACATATTACATATGGTACTTTAATTTTAGTTTATAAAATTATAAGTTGATAAGGAAATGAAACTGTTGTAAGGTGCAAGCTACGTTCAACTCAGATTAGAAATTTACCTTTGTAGCTAGTCCAAGGTCTGTAAAGGATTGATTTTGTTGCTTAGAATTATATTTACTTTGACCCAAAAATCTACACGTCATATCCTACAAAGTCAATGAAAAAAACTAACACATGAACAACTATTTTATTAAACGTTTAACACGTTAGTTCAGGCAATCAAATCTATACGAAGGCAACAAATTAGATCCTGGAACTCAATTGAAGCATAAGTTATTCAGAGCGAAAATGGGCAGATACAATGTTTGCCGTCCAGAGAGTGGAGAAATTCTAACAGAACTAAGACAATCAAATGAAATTTAATAGCATAAAGATGGATTAACAAATCAAAGACATGGAAGATTGTAGGACTACCATA
Source organism: Selenicereus undatus (assembly GCA_017589665.1). Lineage (NCBI taxonomy): Eukaryota > Viridiplantae > Streptophyta > Magnoliopsida > Caryophyllales > Cactaceae > Selenicereus > Selenicereus undatus. The sequence continues at coordinate 63,831,905 of JACYFF010031956.1, read as the reverse complement.
ATGAGATTCTGGGTTCTAGTTCTGCAAAAGAGGGTTGAGAACTAAAATTACCTAAAATTAAGCTCGCAATGGTCAAATTTGAATCCTCATGCTGCTAATAGACATGACACCATGTAGAGGAGTCACTGATGAGGTTGTTAAGTTTGTTATTGTTTGCTAGTACAGGTTGTTCACTACTAAAAATCGGGCATTTTCCGGCGGACATCAATCCATCGGACTGGGCCGACGGGTATTCCGGTGACACACCGTCAGATGCCCATTTTTTAAAATTGGCCGCCTTTTTTTTTTACCATTTTTGAAGGGTCCGACGAACATGTCCGCCGGATCGTCGAACGGGTATTCCGGCGAAACACCCGTTGGACACCCATTTTTTGAAAATTGGCCGTGTTTTTTCTTTTCTGAAGGGTCCGGCAAACATGTCCGTCGGACCCCCTTTAAAAGAGACCCAACTCGGCTTTCTCCAGTCAAGTGCTCTCTCTCCTTCGCCCCTCCAAAGTCGCCCCCCCCGCGTTCGCCCCTTCCCCGCCGGTTGCCGCCGGTCGCCGTCGTCGTGTGCCCCGCCCCCTCCCGTCGACCACCCACCTTGTCAGTGGGCGTCGACCGCCAACCCCACCGCCCAGCTCCGGTGCCTTCCACCGGTGTCGCCACTGCCACTTCGCCGCTGTCGCCGCCGCCTCTTCACCACCAACCGACTTCAACATCCCCGTCATTTGTGGCCCATAAATTTCGTTATCTTGAAATAAGTATTTAAACCTAAATATTTTGTAGATTTGTGAAATTGAAGAGATAATTTTGATAGTTTGGTGGTAATTAGTGATTGGTAGATTTATATTGAGTGATTTTGGAAAATTGATTGTTGTGGAAAATTAAAAATGCATGGATTGTCACAGCGGTTTGGTAAATTAAAGTGGATTGATTATGTGATATGTGTTAAATTGTTGATAATGGTTTGTGTATGTTGAAATTTTGTGTAAATTAATATGTAATTGTTAGGTGAGTGCTATTATTAGTAATTTGTTGGTTTTCTTAATTATAGTGAAGTGAAGAATGTGTTTGTACAGACATTTAATATAATTAGTTGTGAAATGTATTTATTGTTGAGGATTGATAGAAAACAATTAGTAAGCAACTATGAGGTTATATTATTCCGTTAAATGTGAAAAAGTTGTGCATATATGTTGTTGTGTACGATTTGAGGGAATGGTGTTATTTTAGTTTGTGTGTTAATGAGAATGATTTTTGTGGATTATTAACATGAAGGAAATGGGTCGTAAGAGAAAACGTATTGCGAAAGGAGAAAAAATCCGTTATTGTTGCTGTGAGTGTCATTATTGTCGGTGTGCATGTCATAACTTTGGGCTCCCACTTCAGACATTGAAACAGGTTTATATCCTGATTTCATTGTTGTAATATATATGTGCTTTTGTTGGTATAGTGTTAATCGTAGCGTATGATGAAATAGTTTAATGATAAGTCCATCATGCATTCAGTTATATACGAATTAAAATGTGATAAATACGTCGATGATTAAAGTAACCAATGTACTGCTCACTTTGTGAATGATGAACAGTGGATAATATGTGTGGACCTCCCCATCGGAGGTGGATGTATGAAAGATTTCTGTCAGGGAGAAAATCTTATAGCCAAGAGTTCTTAGAAGGAGTAGAAATGTTTAATCAATTTGCAAGGTGTCAAACAGAGTTCATTAATAATGGGCATTATAGATATCCTTGTGCCAAGTGTGGAAACAGAGCTTATAGGGAACCTGATGATGTTAAATTACACTAGTACCAAAACGGCTTTGTTAAGGGGTATTGGTATTGGACATCTCATGGGGAGATAGAACCAACTGAATATGCAAATGTTGGCAGTAGTAACCAACAAAACTTGTATGATAACATGGCTCCAACAAGTCCTATGAATTTCGATAACACGAACTCGTTTGTCGATCGTGTTGGAGTAATGGTGAACGATGTCATTGTTACTAATGAGGTTGAAGTTAGTGAGCAACCAAATGTAGAAGCTCAGGCATTTTATGATATGCTTCAAATTGCTCAGAGGCCTTTGTGGGAGGGGTGTTTAAACCAAACTGAGTTGTCCAATGCTGTGAGATTGATGAATATCAAATCTGATTACAATATGCCGCAGAATTGTATGAATGAGGTGATGCAGTTACTGCATGAGAGTTGCCCGCCAGACAATTGTGTGCCCCAAAGTTACTCAGAGTTGAAAAAGAAGGTCCGAAGTTTGGGTTTAGATGTGCATAGGATTGATTGTTGTCGCGGTGGATGTATGCTTTACTTTAAGGAAGATTTGGCCCTTGAAAATTTCAAGTTTTGTGATTTGCCAAGATGGAAGTCGATTAAGTCAGGCGATAATAGGAAGAAGTTAAAATCATATGCAAAAATGTTCTACTTCCCTTTGATACCAAGGTTACGACGCCTTTATGCCTCAAGAAGCACAACTGAGCACATGAGGTGGCATTATAACAATAGGCGTGAGGATGGTGTTTTGGGTCACCCTTAAGATGGGGAAGCGTGGAAACATTTTGATCGCAAATACCCAGATTTTGCTTCTGAGCCTCGTAATGTGAGGCTTGGTTTGTGTGCTGATGGGTTTAGCCCTTTCTCACAATCTGCCCGTTCTTATTCAATGTGGCTTATGGTTGTGACACCTTACAACCTTCCTCCAGATATGTGCATGACAACGCCATATATGTTCTTGACTTGCATTAGACCGGGGCCGTCAAATCAAAAGAATAAAATAGATTTGTACTTGCAACCGTTGATTGATGAGCTCCGAACTCTGTGGGATGGTGTCCAGACTTATGACATTTCCATGAGGCAGAACTTCTTGATGAGAGCTGCCTTAATGTGGACAGTGAATGACTTCCCCGCGCTCGGAATGTTATCTGGATGGAGCACTCATGGTGTTTTGAGTTGCCCTGTTTGTATGGATCAGTTGAGGGCGACACATTTGAAACATGGGGGCAAAGCATCATGGTTTGACTGTCACCGTCGATTCCTGCCTCGACATCATGCGTTTCGAAAAAATCACACCGCGTTTTGTAAGGAAAAAGTGGTGAAAGAGGGCCCTCCATCCAGGAGAACTGGCGAGGAACTGTGGAATGAGGTACGTAATCTTCCAAAAGTAACCACGGATGGAGATTTTGTCATCCCTGGTTTCAAGGAAAATGTTCACAACTGGACCAAGAGAAGCATCTTATGGGATTTGCCTTATTGGAAAGACCAATTGCTACATCACAACTTGGATGTTATGCATATATAGAAAAACTTCTGCGACAACATCATCAACACTGTCATGGATGTTTCGGAAAAAAAAAAGATGATGTGAAGGCGAGGTTGGACATGGCAGACATGTGTGATCGTCCCGAGTTAAATGTTGAACGAGGTGTTAACGGGAGGACACTGAAGCCAAAGGCTTCGTACGTCCTTTCTTTGGACAAAAGGAAGGGGGTATGTGAGTGGGCCCAACAGCTTACAATGCTTAATGCTTATTGCTCCAACTTTGGGAATTGCGTAGATGCGAAGGCTGCAAAGTTCCAAAACATGAAGAGTCATGACTGTCATGTGTTCCTGCAGACGCTAATGCCAATAGCATTTCGTGCGCTACCAGACGATGTACTTGAACCACTTGTTGAGTTAAGTGAGTACTTCAAAAACATTTGCTCAACAATGTTACAGGTCGATAAGTTACAAGAAATGCAACGCAATATACGCATCATCCTTTGCAAATTGGAGAGAGTTTTCCCTCTTGGGTTCTTCAATGTCATGGAGCACTTACTTGTGCATTTGGCAGAAGAAGCATACCTTGGGGGTCCAGTGCAATATCGATGGATGTATCCTTTTGAAAGGTAAATACATTTGAAAAATTTCCTCACACATGTAAATGTAAAACTAAAGTGTGCTTCAAACACTCATAAAATTCTAATGTAGGTACTTTGGGTGGCTGAAGAAGAAAATTAAAAATAAAACATCCCCTGAGGGGTCAGTGGCCGAAGCATATCTGGTGTTCGAGATATCACAGTTTTCTTCGTTCTACTTCGGTGCTAATGTGCCTTCAATGCGCACTAGACGTCAATGAAATGAGGAAATCAATGTGGAGCGAGAAGGTGAGCCAATTTTGTCAGTTTTCGAAACCAAAGGTACTATTGTGGAAAGTTGGACACAGAGGTACCTAACTGATGAAGAAATGAACGCTGCACAGCTTCATATTGTGTTGAATTGTAATGAAGTTGAGCCGTACATCGCGTAAGTTACAAAATAAAGTACCCCTTTCATCCATTACATGCATTGAACGAATAGCATTTTATGAATTGAAACATGGTGGTAATTAGTGAATAATGACTTGTACAGACTATTCAAACAAAAAAAATTACAAAGAAACCCAAATTTCATAGATGTGGAGTTAGATGCACTGATAGAGTCAGAGTTTATTTGGTGGTTCAAAAAAGCAGTAAGATTTTTTTATTTTGCCATCCGCGTTGAAATTACTGTACTAATTCATCAGAACTTATTTGTAGCAAATGGCACCGACCTTATGAGTTGAAACATAAATACTTGTAGGTTGACATTGTTCAAATGTTCAATGACGAACGTCAGCTACACCTGTACCATTCGGCTCAACTGCCTTTGAGGAAGGTCACAACCTGGTCTGCATTTAGGGTGAATGGATTCTTATTTCATACACAGAAAAGGTGTGAAGGAAAAAAGAGTTACAATTGTGGGGTTTGTGTGAAAGGGAACTGGGAAGGTGGATTCGAGGATGATTATTATGGAATCCTTCAAGAAGTTATTCGTGTTGAATATCTAGGAGAACCACTTAAACAATGTACATTGTTTAGGTGTGTTTGGTTTGATAACACCCCTTGAGGAACACGTAGCCCCAAACTATGTCCCTTCGTTGAGGTTAATACAACAAGAAGATACAAAAAATATGATCCATTCATATTTGCTGCTTCTGCAATCCAGGTGGTGTACATGAGGTTCCCAAATGGAATAAGAGATAAAGGTAACTGGTGGGTTGTCGTACCAAATAAATCTAGACACAAAGTGAATAATGAATTCACTTTACCAGTTGCATTTCAAGAGGAACAAGTGTCCCACATGACACCAGTAACTGACATGGTCCCTGCAACTTTGTTGAATGAAGAGGAAGAAATTGAGGAGGTAAACGAAGACGTTCCAGCTGAGAGAAGTGAAGAGGAGGAGTGGGATGATATTGACGACGATACTGAAGACTCTGAATGAATGTGATAATGATAAATGAGTAGATTGTGACCTAAAACCAAATTGTATTCTATGTTAATTCAGACACTTGTGACATTGTAATTATGGTCACACACGACATTTGCTGTTAATTTAATTGCAATTAATTATTTGTCCCTTATATTATTTGATCACTACGCTCTGTATATTTGTCTCAAAGATGTCAGGTACACATCGTGGTCGTGGGGCCGGACGTGGGCGTTCTCGGGGAACAGACCGACAGGACCCCACCAGTCAGCACGAAGAGGAATATCAGGGACATCAAACCCCTGAAGTTCCCCACGGCACTATCCCAGACCCTCACACTACTCCATCCATACACTTCAGCCAGCACATGACACCCAACATCCCCCATGTACACATGTCTGGCAACTACATGATCCCGAACCCACCTATTATTCCACAACAATCTGTAGAAAGGAGTCGAGAACAAAGTGAACATGCTTCTAGCCATGGCAGTACCACAAACAAGCAACTCATCACTAGCAATGACAGTACCACAAACAAGCAACTCATCACACCTGACGGCAAAGAGTAAGTAATTATGTCTTACCAACTGTGTTGTCAATTTGCAATTTCTGACGGGGATCCATTCTTTCTTAATTTGTAAGTTTCTGTCCGTACGATGTTGTGTTAGAGATTACAAGGATATTTACGAGCAAATATCCTGAGCCATGGCCAACATGGGGGGAAGTGCCTAAACAACAATGGGACTTGTGGTTTGGTGAGTTTAAGGTAAGAGTTTTTCCTAATTTTTGTACCTTTATCTACATATACATATACATATATATATATATATATATATATATATATATATATATATTCATATTGTTAGCATCATTTTCATTTTGTGGCATGTAATTGTGTTCATGCAGAAGCGTTACCATTGGGCTCCAGAGCATGAGACCTAGATACGGAGGAATTTCGAGGAGAAAGGGGCAAGTAGATTGAGGGACATATTTGGGGAGTTGAGGAAGAGGAGGAAGCAACCGTTGTGGTTGTCTGCAGCACTTGGAAGTCGCTGCAGGAATATTGGGCTTCCGAGAAATTTCTAAAGATGAGTTCCCAGGCAAAGAAGAACCAAAACAGCGAGCAGGACGGGTTAGGTCCTTCTTTGCATAGATCTGGTTCAGTCCCATTTATTGAGCACAGAAGACGCATGGTAAATGCGTGGTTCATTATTTCTTGTACTTATTTTTCCCAACGCCTTCTCCAATTAGAGCCATCCTCCTGTACGTTAACGTATTCTGTAATTGTATAGGAGAAGAAGCTCAATAGAGAGGTTATGGACCTCGAACTTTTTAAAGACACTCAAGTAGACGCGACTAACAAATGGGTGGACAAAAAATCTGAAAAAAGATGGGTAAGTCACCTGCATGATTTCTTGCTTCCCTAACAAATTAGCTCAATGTCTTCACGATTGAATGCTATGTTTGGAATGTGTAATTTTTTTGAATATGATTTTGTAAACGGAGCACCAATTAAAGTTGGACCACATTCAAAACTCACAATCTTCCATAGATCCCGGCTCCAAACCAACTGAAGTCCCATCCGAGACCGAGTTGTGGGTGCAAGCTAACTACAACAAAAAGGGCCGTGTGTATGGGCTAGGATCAAAAGGGGTGAAATTGAAGCACCTGGTGAAGTCCACAGCGACATCCCGGGACCATGATCACGACCCTGATGTGCGAGCATCGGTCACCCAGTTGAACAGGGAGCTCAGTACGATGGCGAGAAAAACCGTCACTTAGAAGAGAAAGTGACTTTACTTACTTCGAAATTATCTGGTCTCAAAGATACATTCCATGAGTTTATGAAAGCTCAACAAGCATCTGGGTCTGGATCTCGCCCACGCCTTTCTATGTGCCATTGACAACACCGCCGCGCTGCTCCTTATGTCCCTCCTCCACCTCCTCCTCCTGAACCGCAACCCCGTGGTGATGATGATGATGATGATGGTAGCGCCAACCTTGGGTATGATGATTCCCCTCATGACTACAGGGATTATTTCAATTAGAATGTCCCTCGATCCTCCCCTTCCTCCCCGATACTCATTTGAACTGTTACGTTTTATTGCATTTGTTGCCTTGCTTTGGTTTCTTGTTACTTTACTTCCTACTATTAGAATGTCCATTTGGTGTGGTTGTTTATTTATACTTATTGAATGAAAGTAACCACGTGTGGTGGTTACGTTTGTTGCGAATTGTGTACCACATATGGTGGTTATGTTTGTTGCGATTTGTGTACCAAGTGTGGTGGTTTTGGTTCGGTCAACATATGGTTGGCCTGAGTTTGTATATGCAGGTTGTAAATTTGTATTTGAGAACTACATTTTTAAATTATTTATTATTATTTTTCCCAAAATTTCCAACGAAATTATGGCTTTCCGTCGGACAATTATGCCGGACTGACCGACGGAATGGCCATTTTTCGTCGGAAAGTTCCGACGAAATGGGAATTTTTCGTCGGAACTGTCCGACTGAAAATGGCCATTCCGTTGGTCAGTCCGGCGTTCGTGGCCATTTTGACTGGGGTATGTCCGACGGCAGAGTCCGTCGGACACCTGAAAATCCATCGGCAGGCCGTCGGGACATGGCTGATGGAATCCTTATCCGTCGGAAGGTGTGGTCTACGGACCGTATTCCTACAGAACATGTCCGTCGGATTTTCCGCTAGAAAATACATTTTTCGATGGAAAAAATGTCATTTTCCGTCGGAAAATCCGCCGGAAAAAAGCAGTTTTTTAGTAGTGGTTAGGCCGGTATTTATCTAAGTTGTACCCACATGTACTACATCTATGATCACCTGTATATATTTAGGAGATGTACTGTTGCATAACACGCATATGTGAATACAATTTTTCTCTCACTAAATTCTTCTTCTCCTCTCTCTAAACTCTAAGTTTCACATGGTATCAGAGTTGATGGTCATCTCTGATGTTCTAAAATCTTCTTCTTCTCATCGTGTTGGTTTGATTCATCAACCAATTTACCTTCATTCTTTGTGATTTCGTTCTTGTTTCTTTCTTGATTGTTTGGCTTGATTTTCCAAACAATCTAACCTACATATTGAATTTCAGAGATCATTAGATCTTGTTCTTGATCGATATTGATCATGATAGATTCATCCAATTCAGGTTCTAGGTTTAACTCTAAAAACTACAATGCAGATCCTCTTTATCTTCAATAGGGGTGTTCATGGGTCGGGTACCCGAACCAACCCGAAATTTCGGGTCGACATAATGGTGAACCGTATCCGAACCAAAATATTTGGGTACCCGAAATTCGGGTACCCGAAAATTTCGGTTCGGGTTTTTGGTTAACCAATAACCCAATTTTTTAAAAATATTTTTTTTCCTATTTTGTCTAATAATTTTTTTTGACACCCAAAGGGAACTAATACATGATATTATCATATAATATGGCAATACCACACAGTACGTTACTATTATTCACATTTAAACGACTTCACACCTCCATAAGACATAACCTTACTAACATCATATTCATGCCGAAACCATTGTCCAAATGTAACAAAATCTTATAGAAGACCTAGACATCTAAACAAAACCATGCAACAAAGTCAAAAACTCAAAGTCCTTGTCTTCATGGGGCTTGGGGATATGTAGTCTTTAGGGAAGAGAAAATTAAAAAAAAAATCTCAAAAAGAATATAAAATAAAAAAAGTTTTGGGTTTTCGGGTACTCAAAATTATGAAACATCCGAACCGTATCCAAACCGAAAACCAAAAAATTTATCGGTTCGGGTACCCGAACCCAAAATTTTAAATATTTCGGTTCGGATACCCAATATTTCGGGTCGGTTCGCGGTTTTTTGGTTCGGGTTTTTGGTTACGGATAGTTTTGAACACCCCTAATCTTCAAGGTTTTGATCATCCTGGTATGCAGTTGACTAATGTCAAGCTGAATGGATTGAATTTTCAACAATGGAGCAGAGTTGTGAAAATTGCTCTTCGTACCAAAATGAAGCTAGGTTTTCTTGATGGAACCTGTGGGAAACCAGCTCTAGGATCTCCTTCTTATGATCAATGGATAAGATGCGATAGAATGGTTGTGAGTTGGCTTCTGAACTCCATTGATCCAAGTCTCTCTGGAGCATTCATATATGCGAATTCAGCAGTAGAGCTCTGGAATGAACTCACAGAGAGGTTTGGACAAAGCAATGGGCCATTGCTTTACAAAGTTCAAAAGGAAGCAGCTGACCTGTATCAAGGCAATGACAATGTGGCAGTTTATTACACAAAAATGAAGAAACTATGGGATGAGCTGGCAGATCTCAGTGAAATTCCACAATGTGGTTGTCCTGACACTTGCAAAGCACTCAAGAAGATCAAAGAACTAGATCAGAGACAAAAGCTGATACAGTTTCTGATGCACCTCAATGAGAGTTATGAAGCTAGCAGAGGTCAGATTCTTCTTATGGATCCCTTACCTACAGTTAGCAAATCATGCTTGATGATTGAAAGGATTGAGCATCAAAAACAGGTCACCTTTGGTGTGACAATTGCTAGAGAAATTGTTGCAGTAGTAAATAGAGCAAATATTGTCCAATATGGTGGGAATTTAGAATCCAACAATACCAACACTAATGCTAATGCATTTGCTGCAAAAGGCTTTGCTCCTAGGCCTAAGAAGGACAATAAGAAAACTAACATCAATAGGTTTTGTGATCACTGTCAGAGAACAGGACACACAATTGATCAGTGCTTCAAACTTGTTGGCTATCCTGACTGGTATGATGCTTTAAAAGATAAAAACAAAGGAAAAGGAGGTGTTTGTGTGGCAGCTCATGTTTACAATCAGAATTCAAAAGCCGTGCAGGACACTCCCTTAGAGGATCCTGGATCTTGCAAGGTTGTGCCTGGACAGTTTGATTCCAACCTCTTGCAGGTTTGATCATTCTAACATATGTTGTGCTGTGTCACATAGCTATGGTGGCTCTTGGATAATAGACACAGGTGCATCAGATCATATGACTTCTAATTTGACTCAATTAAGGAACCTTAAACCTTTGCCTAAACACATCCACATAACCTTGCCTGATGGATCCCTAAAGACTGTGACACAAGCTGGCCAAATACATCTTTTCCCTAACCTTACATTGCATAATGTTCTTCTTGTGCCAGATTTCAAGTTTAACCTGTTATCAGTTAACAGGTTACTATCTGACCTTAACATGCTTGCCCTCTTCCTTCCTGACCATTGTGTAATACAGGACCTTTCAACTGGAAGGGTGGTTGCTGTTGCACAAAGTACTGATGGACTATACAAGTTTTTTCCTACTACACATGCTGGGACCAATAATGCTTCTGAGAATCATGATTAGACAGACTTCAAACAATCTAGTCTAGCTTCAATGTCTTTGAATCCCCCAAATTGTAATATGCCAAGTTTTGATAGTATTCATGCTAGGCTTGGCCATAACTCTCTTCTCAAAATGCAGTATATACCTTGGAGTAAAGGATGTTTACCATCTAATTTTTCCTGTGAAGTTTGTGTAATGTCCAAGATGCACAGACTTCCCTTTAATAAAAGCACAATACATACAACCTCTCCTTTTTAACACATTCATATGGACTTGTGGGGTCCTTACAAGGTTGCAAACATTTCTGGAGCTCATTCCTTTCTTACAATTGTAGATAATTTTACAAGGAACACTTGGACACAATTCTTGTAAAACAAAACCCAAGTTAAAACTGCTATTATTCAGTTTTATAATATAATAGCAACTCAGTTTGACACAAAAATAAAGATGAGCAGAAGTGACAATGGCACAGAATTTATAAATGATATTTGCCTGGATTTCTTCGCTGAAAAAGGCATTTTGCATCAAAGATCCGTTATTAAAACTCCTCAACAGAATGGTGTGGCTGAGAGAAAGCATAGGCGCTTGTTAGATACTGCTAGGGCCCCCAGGTTCCATACAGGTTTTCCCAAAACTTTCTGGGGTGAATGCATTTTATCGGCCACACACATCATTAATACTCTTCCCATGGCCAATTTGCGGTGGAAGAGTCCTTTTGAAAATTATTTAGTTAGCCACCAAATTACTACGACATAAGAGTCATTGGTTGTTTGTATTTTGCTGCCAATTTAGGTGTCAAAGACAAATTTGAATCAAGAGCACATAAATGTGTTTTTCTAGGTTACACTTATGGTTTTAAAGGATACAAACTGTATGATTTAAACACCAAATCTGTTTTCCACAGCAGAGATGTTCTCTTCTCTAAAACAGTTTACCCTTTTAAAGCAACAGAAGTCTTTGCACCTATGTTACCACAGGACACCCCAGTCCATATTACACCCACTTGTGAACCCTTCTTTGCTGCATATGATTCTCCTCTCCCAAGATCATCTTCCTTGTCCAATATTCGCTCTTCTACTCCTATTGTTTCTACATCCTCTTCATCTCTTGGTGCTTCTCCTACTCATATGATTGACCCCGTGCCCTTTCATTCTGTTTCCCACACCTCACCCACAGACAATATATTTTCCTCCTCTTCCATTCACACTGATTATGCATCTACACAATCTGTCATACGTGAACCCCCAATCAGGAAGTCTCAGAGGCCTGAAGGTCCCCCAACATGGTTAAAAGACTTTGTATGTCCTTCACACCATAAGGCAACTACTACCCCCTCATGTCCTATTCCTCCCTCTGACTCTCTTTCTTCGTCTCACAGTTTTGCTGCTTTTTCTCTCACTTCACATCCATATCCCTTATTTTCTTATGCCAACCTGGCACATTTATCTCCTAATTACTTAGCCTCCCCAGCCAATGTGCTCCAATATCCAGAGCCTAGTAGTTATGCACAAGCACAACAATGTCCTGAATGGGTAGCAGCAATGGATTTGGAGCTGGCTGCTCTTGAACGAACCATACTTGGGTTCCTACTTCTTTATCCCTAGGAAAAAAGGCCTTGACTTCTAGGTGGGTTTATAAGACAAAGTTCAAACTTGATGGTAGTGTTGAAAGACGCAAGGCTCGACTTGTCATTAGAGGATTTGAACAAGTCAAGGACAAAGACTATAAGCATACTTTTTCACCAGTTGCAAAATTAACCACTGTTAGGCTTTTTATTGCTATAGCTACTACTTTTCAGTGGCCTTTGCATCAACTAGACATCAATAATGCTTTTTTTCATGGCTTTATTGATGAGGAGGTGTACATGTTACCACCATAAGGGTATTTCAAAGCTCTACCAGGGCAAGTATGCAAGTTACAAAGGTCCTTATATGGTCTCAAGCAAGCTTCTAGGCAATGGAATATTGAACTGTTAAAGTTTTTGATCACCATGGGTTTCCAACAATCTAAAAGTGACTATTCCTTGTTTACAAGACACACTCAAGGAAAATCCATTTTTGTCTTGGTTTATGAGCTTCACACACCATATCAGCTATGGCCGTGGTGGATGTTGTAGAACCCTCTCGACCTCGTCTTTGGCCCTCTTTGGAAATCAGCAGTTAGCTGTTGGTCGATTGCATTAGCTGTTTCACTTAGCTGATTGCATTGGTCGTTTGTGAAAAATGTGTTTGGTGAAGTTAGATGTTTCTAACAAACTATTTGACAAAATTCTGCTTATGCCCATTTTCAATTTCATTATTTTTCTAGCAAAATAATTTTTCATTGGATATTTATTTTTCTTTTCGATATGAATTATGAATTAAGACCTATGTGATATATGAAATTACATTTATAATTTTTCCTAATTTTAGAATTTATTATCAATATATTTTTTTAATGTCAAATGTCATCTTTTTTAATAGCAATTGAAATTATGTGACATGAAAATATTTATATATCATGTAAGACTAACATAAATTATTTGCAAAATAAGAAAGCGTTAAAATTAAAAACACTATCTTCTACATCATGACCATCCACAACTCTTGTTTCAAAAGAAAAAAAATAAATTGAAAAATTTAAAACATAAGTATCCAACATTCAGGAATATCATTGGTAAGTGAAATTTGATGTAAATTTGTCTAAATTATAAGATTAGTATGGTCTTATTAATAATAAATATTAAAAAACTCTTTGAAAAAGTTGTCTCAAAGAGCTTTTAGAGTATAAAAAACTAATCAACCAAATAATTCAAAGAACTTTTTAACCATAGTCAAATATCTAATATCCTCAAAAACTCTTTTTACATCCAAAAAATATTTGGCCAAACGTGGCCTATATCTCGGTCGCATATCTTTGTACTTGCGAAAATGACATATTCCGGTCGCGGGCAGTGGAAGTGCAGCCGCTGTCGAGTGTCGACTTCTGAATCTACACTTTGGTGACTTCACTCCTCCGCTCCCCACCCCCTTCTCTCCATGGCCATGAGTAAAAGAGAAAACAAGGGGGCTTTGCTTTACAACTCTGGGAAAAGTACAACAATAATAATAGGTTTTTTTAAAAAAAATTGGAATGCACAACAACAATAATAATTTAAAATAATTTCACTTACCAATTACCACGAAAGGCAGCGGTGGAAATATTGGCATCATAAATTTGTGCAAAATTTTCAAGCAATTGTAATTAATTACAATGGAGCTCCATATGCAACAATAGTAGAGTATTTCTTATAAAAAGACCACTATTTTATTTTTGCCAATTGTTAATAATTTTGTAGTTCTCTTCAGAGATTATTCACCACTATAATATTGTTCGCTTTAACCAAGACAAGTTTTGCTTTTGAGTGATCATAGATAAATAAATTTCTAGTAGTGGAGACAATTTTGAAATCATATTAGCATAGGTTTAGATCTAACTCATTAAATTGACTGGGAGCAAAATCAAGAGGCAAGAGCAAAATCGAAATTATGAGTCTCAAAGTTATTTCCCTTTGTTTTATTCTATGAATTTTGGCAAGTAGGTATTACAACAGGAAAACAATAAATGAAGGACTACTGGTGCACAAGTGCACAACGGTTGACGATGCCATTGGACGTAGCAGGACAGGCTTTTTACGTCGGTTGTTCATTAATTACACTTCACTTGCTTCCGAAATTGTGATGATGATAATGAGATGACAAATTAATATGAGATTTGCTTACAGTTCAGTTGCTTCCGAAATTGTGATGATAATGAGATGAGCAGATGACAGATTAGAGATCTGCTTATAGAAATGTCAGGAAAATATAGAGAGCTCACTATCCATCGTGTGTCGACTGTGCAAGAGCAGGTGCAGTTAACGATAATTGATTCGCCAAAGTTCACCTATGAATTTTGACCCGCTCACTGGTGAACATAAGCTTGTAGATGATAGGCCTATAACATTATCTAGGGCACCAATGAGACAGAAAGCTTTAAGCAAAATGACCAAGTTTGAGGTTGCATGAGTTTGATGGATGTATAGTGTTAGTTTAGTTATGATGACTTTTTATTTGGTTCTTTTATGTTCTTAGGAGGATTTCTTAAAATCGATATCTGTACTTGTTTGCATATTTGTAGGGATAAAATTGAGTAAATCTAAATTTTTCACACCCTGTAAAATGAGAATTTACATTAGTAGTAGTAGTAATTATTGTTGTTGTTGTCTTCTTAAGAAGAGGGGAGGGATTTTTTTTGAAGGGGGAGGAATTAAATTTTGGACTTTTTGTGAGCTCTTAGTTATTTTCATTGTGACTATGACCCATACCATAACCCCAAAAAAGAAAAGACCTATGGCAACACTTTTCTGGTGTTGCTTGGTCTAACTATTGCAACAGTTATTTGCAAGTGTTGTAGTCATAGAAACTTTAGGGAACACTTATTGGAGCTGCTGTAGAAAATGTCTAGTGCAACATCTTTTAAGTTGTCGCCTCCTTGACGTTGACACAGGCCGCTTTTCTAGTCTGATTTTGGAAACTCTTTCAATTGACCATGCAATGGATAAAATTGAATTGCCCACGTAAATTATTATCCTTTGCTTTCTTTTGATACAATAAGATTAAATATTTTTTATATCTAATGTTGATACATTTTCCAAAGAAAACTACAAGTATATGGCATTGTTGTAGCTAACTTGAAAATATGGGGTGCCCACAAAAAAACATAGGTTTAGATCTAACTCATCAAAATTGAACAAAAGAAAATAAAAAAAGCTGATAAATATAATTTTCTAATTTGTCTTGGATATGCCACTCATCCAAACTTTAATTAGAAGTTCATAAAAACAGAAAATTAAACTTAAGTAATTAAGCATAAAATTTCATAATGAATGGCAGATGAATTTATCTGAAAGATTATCTTATATAGAATAGAACTAGCATTATACTCGTGCATTGCACCATTTATGCTATATTTCAATGATAGTTTTGTGAATTACTATATTATCAATAAACATAAAGATTTGCATGCTGAATAAAAATGGATTCAAGACAGTGAACAAAACAAATTGAGAAATTTGCTCCAAAAAAAAGGAATTAAATAACTCTAGGTAAATTATACTCTACCTTTGTTACGTAAAAGCAGTTGTAAGACCCCCCGTTCAATCAAAGCTTGCAAGTAGTGACAATAGTTTGTTGGCATGATCAAGTTTATTATGCTACCATCAATTGAAGGAAATCTTTTTTTTTTGGATTAACTTGATGTTTAACCAAATTAGTATATACAAAAAATATTCGATTGATCTTTCAACTAATTAATAGATGATACAAAATTAATAATTTATATAGGGTGCACAAAATATATATGGTAGTATACTCTAAACATTCTCTTTAAATCAATGTTTCAAAAATTTGACAATTTTACAGTGTCACAACAAATTGCTTATGTAAATATATGTACTATAAAGATAAAGATATGTAACAATCAAATTTGTTAGGCTACTTGACAATTAATAATAAATAAGCTATAACGAAAGTCTAATTAATAAATTGTCTTTTATGCTGATCAAAATTGCAACCATATATTAATATATAGTGACTAGTGAAAACATAATGAATTATAATCAGAACATTAGGCAAATGAAATTGAAATATTGGGATAGTTGACAAAACAAATCAATAAAAAAGAGATTGAAAAATAAATAAAATTAACATCAAACTTGTGAACAATCGATAAGGGAATAACAGAATAGAGGAACAAATTCTACCATCCTAATAAATTATACTTCCACTTAGGAAGAATGAAGAAGTTCAGTTTCAACTAAAGCTAGAAGAAAGCATTGTCTACCTCTTGAAGTAAATTCTAATTCAAAGTCACCTTAATGTTGAATTTATATATATCAAACTTTTGAAACAATTAATTTTACAAGAGTACTCAACCAATTAATCATTATAATTACTGTAAGAGACCAAAATTAATTCTTGAGTGAATGACTATGAAAGAAAGAACAGTTACCTTTTAAAGCACTCATATTTTGCACTTCAGTTATGTTAGTGCTTCAACTTAGGATGTAAATGAAATGAAAATTATGATTATTAATATGGTTGAGTAGTTTAAGTTGTGCATGTGTCGTTGGTATAAGTAGAGGTTAATTATCTAATAACTTGAAAACTATTTAGGAAGAGGAAGGCGGAAAGCAAAAAAGGAAAGAGACGAACCAACAACAATGTGATATTTGTCAAGAGCGTATGGCTTCACTCAACTTTATATATA
>JACYFF010031956.1:63750322-63805026 GCA_017589665.1 Selenicereus undatus | reverse complement strand
ATATGTATATGTATATATATATATTTGGATGATGTTTTTTTTTGTTCGGTAGTTATATAGATAGATTGAAGATAAGAAGTAAATACATGGACAAAAATAAAAAAAATCCACAAACAAAATTGTCAAAGGAATATATCAACGTCCTCAAATTAAACTATTCTAAAGTTTAATTAATCAAGCAGCGAAATGATATGGAGAAAAACCCTAAACCATCATATAATGTTTCAACTTTCAAGACTAACTTGTGAGGCAATTTCAAAAATACAATATCCCCTTTTTCTAAAGCCTTAAAATTCTTCTGTTTTATTGATTTCATTCCCCCCAAAAAAAGGGTGAAAAAATGTACGCTGTCGTTGTACATTTTGGGTTTGCAGGACCAGCAGGGTGGTCAACGAATTATTAGCCTCCCCAAGGTCGATTGCTGAAACTCTATTTTTGTCCCTTCAATCTCATAACTATGATGCAATTGGTGTCGGCTGATTCAATGAATTCTCTGTCTATCTAGATGTTCCTCAATTAGCGCTGCCCTCAACTTTTCTAGTTGTAGACAAAGGTCCTATTTTGTAATTAGCAGTTAAATGTTAACTGTTAACTAAATACATTAGCTGTTAATTGTTAGTTGATTGTCCTTAGGGTTAGGGTTTCTCTATCATGCACCCTCAATCTGTAGGGACAGATGCACACACAGATTGGACTTAAGAAATAAAAACTTAATTGCAGGAAGAGACTTTGTAAAAATATCTGGAAATTGAAGCTAAGTAGGCACATAACGAACAATCATGTTACCATGAGAAACACGTTCATGAACAAAATGATAGTCCACCTTCAAGTGCTTGCTTCGACCATGAAGAACAGGATTGACAGCAATATGGGTAGCAGAAATATTGTCACAGAGAACCTTAACGGATCCAAAGAGTCTCAGTAACAGTGTATGCAACTACCCTATATTCAGCTTCTGTAGAGGTGTAACACCCCCAACCCCTAGGGCCGGGAGCGTTACGTTTTCTTAACTTTCGACTTAAATTCCGGGGCGAAACGGACAGAGTTTCCCCTAAAAACTGATCGTTTTCAGGCTAAAAGGCTTACAGTAAACCCTTGTAGTTCAACGGAGGCGTAAAACATTTTAAAAGAAGCTCAACGGCTACATGCCGGAGTTCATAGCTTAACAAGCAACTCGCTCAGAGTACATCAAACAAAATAGTTCATTAATACAGGAAAAGTGAAAGATACAACTCAACGATTCACACAACCGGAGTACTGGGGTTTACATCCCAAAACGTAGCTGATTTCAACTAAAAAGACAACTGGCCAATAAGATGGTTGGCACACATGGCCGTACAGAGCGACTCCTAAACCGAATACACTACATGAACTAGAATACTTGTTTACAAACGTTTACAATTCTAGGAATACATTACAAGACTTCGTTAAACACGTAAAGCCCCTTCAAATGGGCACACATGACACCTTGCAAGAAAGAATGGATTCCATCTTGACATAAGTGACTTGGCTCCTACTTGTCGTAATGCAGACCTGGAGAAAAAGGGGAAAGAGTACTGGGATGAGCAACCACACGCTCAGTGAGTGTTCCCCGACCCCTTAAAACCAAAATCATTGTAGGCAACAATACTCATAATAGTTACATACCATGTATTCATACTTTACTATCATATTAGGCGTTCATAAGTTCTTAAGGAAGGATCACTATCCATAAATTTCATTTAAGCCGTTCAAACACATCTTTAAGCCCTTGAGTGACTAAATTCCTTTTTTATAACAAGTAGTCAAACACTTAAGCAAGCAACGGGGCTAAGCATAGAACTTTCTTTCATAGATTATGTGATATAATTCGTGAATTATGCTTTATCTAACTAATTCACTTATATGAGATGCTAAACACATGAAGTGGAGATTATGCAACGAACTTTCTTGAGCTAAACATGCACATTCAGACTCATATGCTCGATGCATTACAAGGGTATGGCCATGCTATACTTGGAACTTCATTTATACGACACTTAGATTCTTAATCACATGATGTGCATAAAATCTTTTTTTTTTTCTAAAAACACTTTACTTAGCCTCTTTAGGCTCATAAGAGCTCTTTTCTTAGCCTCTTTGGGCTCATATTCTTAAAAGAATCTCTTTCGTATTGGTCTCATAATGACCCTTAAAAACTTTCTTTCTGAAATACTTAAAAAGGCAAAATTCCGACTTCTTTTCTTACTTATTAGGAAATTGCTCTAGGCATAAGATCATCATAAAGTGCTGGTTGGGAGAGATCTACACTCAATCCCAGTGAGATTAACTCACAATAAGCTCTTACTCCCGGGATGACAACTAACTTTTGCACCTTAACCCTCGTTAAGGTCTCTAGGGATTACTCTGTAGGCTAGGGATTCCCCCGTTCAAGCAGGTTCAGTCCCATCTATTGTCCCTAAGCACTTATCTTAGCCATTTAAAGCATCTAGTCATAACGACTAATAAGTTTGCTGCCTCCTACAGCGAAATATTTTTTTATACAACACATTCTCTTTTTATTTAAATTCTTTAGGGATTCCCCTGTTCAAGCGAGTTCACTCCCAAAACTGTATTTGCATAGTTAAAATAGGCCATCATTTGCTAATAGTTATGGCTACTATTAGTTACAAACATGAAAAACTTCCTTTTTCAAACTCACCCTCACTCGCAACAAGAAACTTGATGACATAAACGGAAGGGGTTTGCACGTAACACATTCAAACAATTCATAATCAATCAATCTCAACATAAGCCACACATGGCCTCGCAATCCACACGATTGCGGTTAATTCACAACCCAGACTCCCTCCTCACATAGCACCGACCACAAAGAACCTCGAACCACTCATAGTTCTACCTCAAACTATCCGACTACCATCTCGATTTTCAATTTGATATTCATAACATATTATCAAGAAAACTTATAAAGAGACGTGTAATAGGGTTTATGCACTTACCTGGGCAAGCAGCACCATCCAGCGGTGCGTTACCGCAAGCATATATATATATTATTTATATATATATATATATTATATATATATATATATATATATATATATATATATATATATATATATATATATATATATATATAACCACATTTACGTATACGTCTATAATGCCTTAACTTGAAATAACACTTAACGAACCAACTAAACTAATCAAACATAAATCTTATCGCATTCAAGCTGTTCATTTATTATTTCGAAGTCACGGTTCAGATGTAAACTAACTAGTCGCACAAGTATCGATTCTAAGCATACTCATTTCTTTTCGAAGCTATTAATCGAGCATGAATTGACTAAGTGTACATGTATCGATTCTAAACATTCGTATTTCACTTCGAAGTTACTAAACGAACATGAATTAACTAAGTGTACATATATCGATCCTAAACATTCATGTTTTACTTCAAAGTTATTAAATGAGCATAAATTAACTAAGTGTACATGTATCTAATCTAAACAGGCATACTTCATTTCGAAGCTTATTTTCAAGCATGTATTAATTAAATATACTTGAATCGATTCTAAACATGCATAATTCATTTCGAAGCTACCTTTCAGGTATGTATTAACTAATATACTTCAATCGATTCTAAACATGCATAATTCATTTTGAAGCTATTTTTCAGCCATGTATTAACTAAATATACTTGAATCGATTCTAAACATGCGTAATTCATTTCGAAGCTACCTTTCCGGCATGTATTGACTAATATACTTGAATCGATTCTAAACATGCATAATTCATTTCGAAACTACTTTTCAGGCATGAACTAACTAAACTTAACATGCATCGGTTTAAACTAAATTCATCTGAAGCAGGACATGCATAATCTCAGTTAATCTGACTAAACCTAAACTGACATGCGCCACAACTTAAGGGCTAAAACAATTTCGAAATTACTAATACTTAGGAGACGGGAAACACCTACCTGGACTCCAAGCTAAAGGACCTAATTTCGGGGTTTTGGGGCTGAATTTGGATGTTCAAGAACCCGAAATCCATCCCCCCTTTGCTGCTACTGTCAAACCCCGAAGCAAACCAAACCAAACCAAGCCCATTTCTAGCTCTCCTTCGGTCCTGCCTCGTCACAGGATCCCGCCCAACTACCGACTGGGGTGGTCGCGGTGGTAGTGGTGCGGTTAGGGTTTCAAACCCTAACCCTCAGCCTCACTTGATCTCTCTCTGTCTCTACCGGTAATGAATGGACACCCAGACGTGCTGCCGTCGCCTCCATGCCCACCGCCGAGAGACCTCGTTGTCTGATTTCCTCTGCTTCCTCTTGACCGCTCAACATCTCCCTCCCTCTCTGTGGTGGTCGGCGGTATAGGGTTGCTAGGCAGGGAGGCCGCGCGTGGGTTGACGACCTGTCGCCGGCGTCAGCGCCGGTGCCTCCTCTTTCTCTCTCTCTCTGTGTGGTGGTCGGGTGTCACGGGGCTGGGAGCAGCAGAGCTCCCCCCCTTCTCTGTTGTGTTTTCGTGCCCTCGCCGAGAAGGAGAAAGGGGCTTTGCCCCTTTTATTGGTTCTTTTTTTTTTCTTTTGTCTTAAGCTGATCAATAATTGGTATCACTAGTTTAGTTCGTATCCTAAACTCTAAACCTGAATCATTAATATGACCTTCTATCGACTATTCGTTCCCAAATATATATAGGTTCGATTTATTAAACATTAAAATACTTCTAAGGTTGACAACCTAATCGTACTCGGGAAACGACTAAATTAAACTATGGTACTATTTAGAGGCACAAATAGCACGAATTAACTTTAAAATCAATAATAGCAATAATAATTCTTTTTAATAAAATTATCGTTCACATAAACACTTCAGTAATAATTTAACTCGTATAGTTAATAAAAATACGATTTTTATAACGTAGAAGGTAAGACAGTCAGGTTAATTGAAACCAAAGAAGGCGAGTCTTACAAGAGGACTTGGACACAGTAGGTTGTTTTTTGGAATGCCAGGAAATGAGATTAGGACCCAGGAACATAGCATAACCAGTGGTAGATCGATAGTTACCAGGGCAATCGACCCAATCAGCATCAGAGTATGCCATGACAACATTAAGATCAATCGCCTTTTTGAGAACCAACCCATGATCAATGGTACCTTGTAAATAACGAAAAATGCACTGAACAGCAGAAAAGTGAGCAGTATGAGGAGCATGCATAAACTAGGAAACAAGATTAATTGCATAGGTAATATCTGGCCTCGTCATAGTTAGGTACTGCAGGGCTCCAACCATACTCCTATATTAAGTGGGATCAGAAAGTAGGTCCCCATCCATTAAGGATAATTTAGTGTGAGAAGGAAGTGGTGTGCGGACAGGTCTGGGGTTGATAAAGGTGAAACGAGTGAGAAGATCCTGAATGTATATAGACTCGGAGAGAAAGAGCATGTCAGGAGTCCGCATCACCTGTACCCTTAGAAAGTAATGAAGGTCGCCAAGATCTTTCATTCGGAACTGAGTAGAAAGGAAGCGAATAAAGTGATGAAGAAAAGCAGAAGAGCTCCCAGTGAAGATGATATCATCAACATAGAGTAAAAGAATAAGAGTAACACTAGAAGCCTGACAGATGAACATGGATGGGTAAGTCTGATTGCAGGTAAAGTCCAAGGAAAGCAAAAGGCCACTAAATTTTTGGAACCAGGCACGAGGAGCTTGTTTCAGGCCATAGAAGGACTTGTTTAATTTACACACATGATGAGGGTAGTTAGGATGAACAAATCCCTGTGGTTGAGTCATGTAGACCTTTTCAGTCAGATCACCATGAAAGAAGGTGTTCTTGACATCCAATTGCTTAATAACCCAGCCACGAGAAATGGCTAAAGAAAGAATGATACGAATAGTGGTGGGTTTTACAACTAGGCTAAAGGTGTCGTGGTAGTCCAAAGCCGCTCATTGATCAAACCCACGAACGATCAAACGTACCTTGCGTCGCTCAATATTTCCATTCGAATTATACTTAATCTTGTAAACCCATTTAAAAGTTAACAAGTTCATAGTATTATGATAAGGCACCGAGGTCCAGGTATCATTGTGAACAAGGGCATTGAACTCATGTGCCATAGCATCATTCCATTCCGGATATTTAGATGCCTGAGAGTAACTAGTGGGTTAATTAGATGATACAGATGCACGAAAGGATAGGACAACATGAGGCTTGGACACACCATACTTGGATCGGGTATGGCAGGGAGGAGGGAGCATCGTCGAGGGGGTTGGGGCTGACCGTGATAGGCTGTTGGGCGGAGACCGAGATGAGTGGCGGTGTGTGCGGTGGGAGATCGGTGAAGGAGATGTCCTCAAGACCGAAGGAAGACCTTGTAAGGTATGGCCATGGCTGCAGACAAGACGGGGCTCGGGGGTTGGTTGCGGAACAAGGAAGAGAGGTCGGTTAGGGTTTTGGAGCCTTAGGGCTCGGATACCATGTAACAGTGTTTGAGAAGAATGCGGCTTGCCCAACTAGGAGTCCCTGGGTCTGTATTTATATTATGACGAATAATACTATATTACAATTGTGCCCTTAGGGTTAGGGTTCCTCTATCAATTGCATTAGTTGTTTGACTTAATTGATTGCATTAAGTGTTTTTGAAAAAAGTGTCTGCTTAAATTAGCTATTTCGAATAATACTATTTGGTAAAGTTTTGTTTCTGCCATAATTTCATTTCATCATTTTTTAAACCATACAAATTTTTCTTGCAAATTTATTCTTCTTTTTGATATGAATTATGAATAAGAATTACATGGTATATAAAATTACATTTGTCTTTTTTTAATTTTAGTATTTATTATCATAATATTTTTTCTAGATGCTAAAAGTTTTCCTTTTTAAGAGCAATTGAAATTTACGTGACATAGAAATATTTATTTATCATGTAAGATTAATTAATATAAACCGTTCGTTAAATTTAAGAGTATCAAAACTAAAAGTATTAATTTAGACAAAATGACATACACAACTCTTCCATCAATGAGGGAAAAAAAAAGCTCAAAATCTAAAACATAGGCATCCAACATTCAGAAATAGCATTTATGAATGACATTTGACGTAAATTTGTCCAAATTATTGGGGTCAATGTAGTCGTTTTATTGGTAAAAATCCAAAAGCTCATTGAAAAAGCTATCCCAAAAATCTTTTTGCAAAAGAACTTTTTGGTATAAAATGCTAATATAAAAAGTTAATGAACCAAACATGATAAACAACTTTTTGACCAAAATCAAACATCTAATGTCTTCAAAAAAAACTTTTTTTACATCCAAAAAGCTCTTTACACAACTATTTGATATGGAAAACTGGAATGAAATAGAATAAGGGAATGATACCTGAGGGGGTTAGGTATGGTACTTGAATTCTTTTTTCAGTTGTTTGGTAGCGAATTGGAATGTAATCAGATTCTAATCCTTGCTGTTTGGTTGTTAGTTATGGAATGGAAAAGAATGAAACCTATTTCTATTTTAAAAGTGCTTTACGCAATTCTAGCTTATATTTTTTAAACTTAATATTTGTTTTTATAAAAAACAACGCTTGATGCCTTACTTCCTAATAAATTGTGATTTGTATTGTATTTTTTTCGAATGAATGATTTTTGCAATTTTGAATTTTTTTGAGCATTTAGTAATTTTTATTTGTCATCCAAGAGATTACTTCTATATTTGGTGAGAAATTATTTTTAACCTAAAAATTGATTCGTAACTAGAAATTATTTGCAACCTAAGAAAATAAATCTAGAATGCCAAAGAAATGATGAGCTAATTTTATATATATATATATATATATATATATATATATATATATATATATATATGTGTGTGTGTGTGTGTGTGTGTGTGTGTGTGTGTGTGTGTGTGTGTGTGAGAGAGAGAGAGAGAGAGAGAGAGAGAGAGAGAGAGAGTTCAAATGTTTCGGTCGTGACACATGTCCTCTAAAGCATTTATTAAGATTTTATTTAAAAATAAAAATTTGACAATATGTGATTTAAAGTCATTAAAATGAATATTGTGTTTTCAACTATTTCAATAAAGAAAAAAAGAAAATAAATTACAGATGTATTAATATTTTTATTTCTAAAAATTTAAATTATAAGATTAATTATAATTTTTCTAAAAATATTTTAGCTAAAATTTTAAAACAAATCGTGCATAGCGCGGGTTTAAAGGCTAGTGGATTGAAATAGTTGAGATGCAAATTTTGTGCCATGGCCTTGATTTTCCTTTTTTTAAATAAAAATATATGTTGATCCTTGAAGAATGAGTAAATGATCTATCTTGAAAACGGGTGGGTTCTATTCCCCCAATTTTAAGAGGCACTTGATACTTCTAGGTATTAGATTTCTTGCCAATAAGAGATAGTCAGCCAAAAAGTGAGGATGGTGAGAAGAGAGTTCTTAGTTTTCGTTTATAATCTACCCACAGAATTAGACCACCATGGCCTTAAAGGGATTTTCCAACGAGCAGGAAGAGTAAGCAACACTTATATTCCTCATAGAAGAGCAAGAAGGAGGAATGTTAGATTCGATTTTGTACGCTATAGGCAAGAAGAAGAGGCCAACAAAAGCATTCTGCTATTTAACAATGCAAATATTCGGGGTAGCAGAATTTCGGTATCTAGGGCAAGAACTGAAAAAGGAAAGATTCAACAACCCTACGACATGAATATCACTCAGAAGAGGCAGCAGCAACAGACTCAAGCTTGGAAACGACCAAAATAGCAAAAGCTTTAAGTTTGGAGAAGAAAAGAAAAGCATCAGATTGAGCCTAATAGGATGGCTACAGAGGAAGAATCCAATCCAGAAAGTCAGTGGTATAAGAGAAACTTGGAAGGTACGATCAATAAAGAATTTGAAGAATGGTTGAACAGGAGTTTGGTGTGCAGAACAGAAGAGCCCAGAGATATAGCAACTTTGGCTTCAGCAGTTAACAATGGATTTGGCTTGTGCTCCAAGATTTGTGCCCTAAGTAGCTTCTAATTCATCTTGACATTTCAAACCATAGCACAAATGGAAGAATCGTTATTGAACATTGGAGAGCTTGATCAGTGGTTCAGTGATATAAAGAAATGGAGTACATATGATTCTTGTGAATCAAGAAAAGTATGGCTACAAGTCTTTGGAGTCCCACCTCATGGATGGTGTTGGGAAAATTTTGACAAAATAGCAAGTATTTGGGGCAGAGTGATCACTTTAGGGAAATCTATTTCTAAAACGGATTCCTTTGAGTCCATGAAGCTATTGATAGTTACTGATGTCTTTGAAAGAATTGACCATGATATGCTCCTTACTTTAGGAAATGAGGGTTACAGATTGAGGGTCCGTGAGATAGGCGCTGCAACTCAACTAGTGCACACTGGCTATGATCCTTCTAACAACCCTCCTTTAGAGAAAATGGACTCCAGTGATGAAGTCCCAGGCTTTGAAGATCTCATGGATAATCTGCAAGCAGAAAATGATATGGCTCAGAGTATCACTAGATTGGATGATCTGCCAACAGGAGCTCAGGGGAGAGAAGTAGTCCAAGAGTCTCCAAAAAATCAAATCAGCCCACATTCAAATTTCAAAGTGACAACTGAAAGGTCAGCAGCCTCCACCAATCAAGAAAGCATTTATTCTAGAACAAGAACCAAGACTGTTTCTTTCAGCCAGAACGGTTACACAGAGGAATTGCTAAAGACAACTCAGCAACCACAACCTTTGGGAACTGAGCAGACTCAAAAGAGCCCCGAAGTAGATGCGCCACCAGGCTATGAACAACCTCTCCATAGTCAAGCTCATGATTTACTGATTAATTACTCCCCCAAGGCATTGGTAATTGGGGAGGAAGTATTGGAAGAAGGTGAATTCCGAGTTTAGGGAAGTGAGATAGTAGAACCTCCTCCAGGCTTTGAAAGCCAAGTCCTAGAAAAAGAATACCACCACAAGAAGAAGGCTCGTACAAGAACAACCAAAAGTGTTGGTTCTAAGGATAATCAATCACGAAGCTAAGCCACAGAGAGTTTGGAACAACTTGCAAGAGAATCATTGCAAATTGGGAAATTACTGGGTATCTCAATAGTACATAATGAAAAGGCAGCTACATCTAGATTAACAGCAACTCTGAGGAAGAATAAGACAAGATCAGGCCAACCCTGCAAAAAATAAAAAGTGATGAAAATAGCAATCTGGAATGTCAGAGGCATTGGCAGTGACAACAAAAGGTGTATGGTAAAGAATTTGATAAAGAAGGAACATCTTGACCTCATTGGACTGACAGAAACAAATCATGCAACTCTATCTCATTGGGATATAGTTAAGTTTTGGGGGCACCAGACAGTGGATCATGTTCAACCATGAAAGCATGCACTAATGTCCCTTTGATACTTCTAGGAGATTTTAATGAGGTTCTCAAACCCCCAAAGAGAAGAGGGGCAATGCATACTACTGCAAGCATGACAGATCTACAGGAGTTAGTTCAAGACCTTCAACTCTTAAACCTAAAAATTGACAAGCAATTCACCTGGATGAGAAGGAATTCAGATAGTAGACTTGATAGAATTTTGGTGGACAAGGAGGTTATTGAAGTATTCCCACACACATAGGCCTCTTGTGGAGAAAGGGTTTACTCAGATCATTCTCCTATTATAATGGCCTCAGACCAACTGGTTTGGGGACCAACTCCATTTAGATCCTTAGATTGTTGGCTAGAGGAGCCAAGCTTTCTGGACTTGTTTAAAAAGGAATGGCTACAACTATCTGGACTACCCATGGAGAAGAAATTAAAAGCCATCAAAGTTCCGCTGAGAAAGTGGAATACAGAGGTATTTGGACATATTGACTTAAAGATCCAATCATTCCAAGATGAATTATCAAAATTGAATCTCAGAGCTCAAACACAACTCTTACAAGACTGTGAGTGGTATAGAAGAGAAGCATTACAATCCCAATTATGGCTGTGGATGGCTAGGAAGGAAAGATTTTGGAAGCAATTATCAAGGTGTAAGATCCTTAAAGAAGGGGATAGAAACACAAAGTATTTTCACCTCCTTGCTTCTTTAAGAAAGAGGAAGTTGATCACCAAAATCATGGACAATGGAAAGGAAGTCACTGAATTGCCAGCAATCAAGAAGACCATTATGGGACACTTCAAGAAGCTTTACAGGAAACAAGAGCCTTTGGATTTCAATATCTCAACTCTGGGTCTTAAGATGCTGACACCATCGGAAGCAGAATCAATTGAAGTAGCAGTCTATGAGGTTGAAATTAAGGAAGCTTTCCTAAGCTCTGATCCTTCAAAGGCCCCAGGATATGATGGCTTCAACTTGAAATGCTTGAGGAAAGTTTGGCATATTGTAGGAGATGATTTTATCCAGTACATCAAACAATTTTTCGAGACCGCTTCTTTCCACCCAAGTATCAATACTACATGGGTGACCTTGATTCCTAAGAAGCAAGGATTACTAGAGGTGGTTGATTTTAGGCCAATAAGCTTGGTAGGAAGTGTTTATAAAATAATTACCAAAATCCTCAGTAGAAGACTCAAACAAGTGCTGCCCAGCCTGATTGGAGAGACTCAAACTGCTTTTGTCAGTGGAAGACAGATCCTGGACGGAGCATTAATAGCAAATGAGATAGTCAACTGGCTTAAAAAGAAGAGGAAGGCTGGAGTTCTGCTAAAACTTGACTTTCAAAAGGCATATGATACTATAGACTGGCATAGCCTAGATGCAGTGATGAAAGAGACGAGTTTTGGTAATAAATGGAGGGGCTGGATTAAATCTTGCTTGACAAATGCAACAATTTCCATCCTTTTTAATGGTACTCCCTGTAAACCTTTTAAGATGGGAAGAGGTTTAAGACAAGGTGACCCATTATCACCTTTCTTATTTGTCATCATGGCTGAAGTGCTAAGCAGGATGTTAACTAATGCTACACAGCTGAGGCTTTTCAAAGGTTTGGAAGTGGGTCTCAAGAAAGTCAAAATTTCTCACTTACAATTTGCAGATGACACATTGATCTTCACAGAAGTTGAGGAAGGATACTTGGGAAATATCAAGAGGATTTTGTTACGTTTTCAATTTTTTGTAGGACTCACTGTCAATTACAAGAAATCTGGCTTGATAGTGATGGGAAAGACATATGTATGGGCTCAGAATGCAGCAACCAGGTTAGGGTGCACTCTTGTTCATCTACCTACCACTTATCTCGGTGTTCCCCTTGGAGCAACTATGAAGAAGGCCTCCTCTTGGCAAGGTATTCTGGACAAGATGCAAAAAAGGTTGAGTTCTTGGAAGGGCAGTTGCCTATAAAGAGTTGGCAGATTGACTCTAATTAAGGCAGTACTGAACTGTTTACCCATACACTATCTATCCATCTTTAGAATGCCTAAAAAAGTGGCTCTGGAAGTCACTAAAATGCAAAGAAAATTCTTGTGGAGAGGTAACACAGCAGGAAGATGTAATGCCCTGGTCAAGTGGGAAGTAGTGCAAAGACCAAAAAAGTTTGGAGGTTTAGGAGTTGGTGACCTGCTATTGAAAAATACAACACTCTTGTTCAAGTGGTGGTGGCGGTATGCTTGTGAGGAGGGCTCTTTGTGGAGAAAGGTGGTTAACTCCATCCATAATGAAGATCTGACTCTTATACCCACAAAGAATCTTTCACAGTTTCCAGGGCCTTGGCTCGAAATTAAGAGGATGGCAAAGGAAGAACAGCTGATCAAGATAGAATTCATGGAGAACCTCAGTGTACAGGTGGGTGATGGTTCAAGCACCAGATTCTGGGAAGATATTTGGATTTCAGATCAGCCCCTGAAAATTCTCTACCCAGCCCTGTTTAATATCTCAAGTCAGAAGTATGATACTATTGCAAATATGGGGTGGTTTGAGGGAGAATTATGGAAGTGGACTCTTGTGTGGGAAAGACAACTAGTTTATGATGAATTACAGAAGGTTGAAGATCTCTGTATGATGCTGCAACAGCAACCCCCAATAAGAGATAAAAGTGACCATGTTCTCTGGTGCAAAAAGAAGGAATTTTCAACTAAAAAATTGCTTCAAAGAGTAAACAAAGTCACAAGCCACACTGCTGAGGTTGATTGGCTGGTCTCCTCCATATGGGTCAACCTAGCCCCACCTAAGGTTGAATTCTTCTTATGGCTAGCTCTCCTAGGAAAGTTGAACACCAAGTACAAGCTACACAGGAAAGGTATTCTCCCAGCTCAAGCATTAAATTGCAGTTTCTATGGCACGCATATTGAGGATGTAGATCACCTGCTGGGCTCTTGTTCCTTCTCTTGGACTATTTGGAGCAGTTTTATCCAAGCTTTCACTCAACAATTGCAACAACAGGCTACCTTCAGGCAGTTTTATGAAGTGTGGATAGCCCAAAAAATTTATAACAAGACCAAGAAAAAGCTATGGATTGTCACGTTCTTTGCAGTGTCATGGAGCCTATGGATGAAAAGAAATGGTGTGGTTTTTGATCAGCAAGACCTGGATGCTAGCGATCTTTGTCATGCTATTAAATGGATAATAGCTCTATGGTCTAAAGCGTGGAAGGATTCTATTCCATATCACTCAGCAGAGATTGTCAGAAATTTTGGATCCTTGCATATGCTTTTTCCTTAGACCCTATAGTCCAGTTATGTGGCTGTTGTTCTGGTGCAGTTGGTCCAGGTGGAGTGCCTCTCTTCAACTTGTTGCTTTTCTGCTTTTCTTGTTCCTTAGCTTTTGCTTCCTTCTAGTTTGTATTGTCAAGCAGTAATCTTTTTTCACCCTTCTGGTGGAGGCTTTAGCCATTGGCACTAATAATCAAAAAAAAAAAATTCAGATTTCTTGCCTAAAAATGTCATATCAAACACTAAATTAGGAACTTGAAAGGTATTAGTTGCATTCCACCTCTTCAAACCAAACACCCCTAAACATGGCCGAATTCTAATTAACGATGCACGTACTGCAACTTCATGGCCTATGCGCTCAGGCTGGAGCTAATTAATCAAGGCTGCTGAGGGGTGGTGATGATCTTGAATTGGTCTTTATGCATGATTATTAATGCTAAACATTCAATATGTGCTGAATATTAATAAATTCTTGCCATATGTTTTGCTTTTTTTAAAAACATCCCTTTTTCTTCAGTTTTTGGTCCTATTTAATTTCAGCTTTTTATCGTGTGAAAAAAAGAAAACAAAAGTCTACGCCAAAAGAGCAAAACTTAATAATAGTACAAATATTTGAGGTTTTTTATTTGGTCTTGGATCATCCATTTCGTTGAAGTCGAGCTACTGTTGGTCCAATTAGGAGTAGAGTCTTCCTATCATGAATTTTTTTCATTTATAAGATTCGAATTCGATACCTTACTTAAGAGGAACAAGTGATAAACCATGTGAACCAACCTGTGTTGATTCATAAAATATTTGAGGTTAAGTACAAGAAAATTGAACTCAACGTTCGTCGAACTACTCTTTCCACAGTTTTACACTTCAATAAGGCTACGATATTGAATCTCCATGGTTTACTTAAGTAGAACGTAACCCTTGAGATGTAGATTATTAAAGGCAGCCTTATTTGTTTCAAAAATAAAATTAGTAAGAAAGACTGATTAACATTTGTGCTTTACTATAATATAGACATGGCAAATGGATTCGGTTTGGTTTTGGGTCGAGTTAACTTCGGGACGGGTCATGTTCAGGTTAACACGGTCTAGGTTGGTTTAGGTAATTGGCTGGGTCATTTTTGGGTCATGTCTCTTTCAAGTCGGTTGATGTTAATAAGCTCTTCTTGTAAAGAAAAAAAGCCTTTGTGGAAAATGTTTAAAACGGATTCGACTTTTGGGTCATTTTTTATTTCGAGTTAACCAGTTCGTGGACTCAGATATTGTTTTGATTCATATGATTTGGTCATTCAGTTCGGGTCTTTTTTACTGGAGCTATATTATCATATTCATCTTAAAAAATTGCCGCTAAGATAAGTTATATTTTATAAAATTTCAAATTGATATGAATTTTGTGAATAGATAATATTAATTGCAGAACAGGGGTAAATTTGGGGCCCCCAACGATGAAAACGTGTCAAGAAGCAATCAGACGTTTCCGACGCACAAGTGAACAGATGTATGTATAAAAAAATTTGCAAATGAGAAATACAACACACGTACACAACTCTGTCTGGGTATCTCAACCAAATGTCAGATAATATAGATCCCAATTGAAAATAGGGTTGAAAATAAACAATGAAACACAAGGGGACGGAAGAGAGACAAAATTTGAAATATATATTTCAAGGTGGTTTGTTTTTTTGTGAGAAAATTATTTATGATGTCATTAATATCTGTATATGTATGTGTGAGGCTTGGAAGTTGGGCTGAGGCGTTTTATCTGTGTATATGTGTATGTGTCCTCTAGCTGTTTTGGCATAATCGGGGTGAACACGTGATAAGAGCGTGACTCATTGTCTTATTGAATCATTGAGAATTTGTTCTGAGTTGGTATAGCAAACTGCAAAAGCGGCCAAAATTTTATTGGTATGCTTTATTGCATTTGGTGACTCTGATGGTTCCCCATTGACAGCAATACATAAGCTACAGTGCATGTTAGCAATAGCGAGATATGGGGCCAAGAATCCTTTGAGCACAGTTTCTTGTTTTACATGTGAGATGTGACTAATTTATTGAAACATTAAATGTCTTATGAAAAAGCTTATGACATAGCTGCTGTCTAAATTTTAATACACGTTTACTTTGAGGACAAAAATCCGGCGAAGTTGTAAGAATTAATATGATGTTTAATATAATAGTAATGTAATGCAATCAACTTTGCAATGCAATCATGATTACTTAGTTTGTGGTAATCATAATTACATGATAGTTATTTTATCGCAATACTATCATACAACTAAACAAAGTAATGAAAACACAATTACCAACTTATTTGCATTACAGTGTTCATTACATCTAACCAAACATTACATTAAGAGTGCCGACAACACCATCATAGAAAGTTTGAGGTATTACTCGCTGGCTGAATGGTGAACCTCAATAGATGCACAATGGGTTAGGAGCTTCATCATCACTCATATTACCAAAGTCGCACAATTCAAGATATTAGTTAAAATTGATTGTAGGTCCTTGAAATTAGAATTGTAAAAAGAGATTAGAGATTGTAAGATTCTACTATTCAGGGTCTGTTCTTTTCGTTGGAAAATATGAGTTAGTAAATGGGTGAAATTGATTGAGATTGGTAAAAGTGGGTTGAAATAGGTTGAAGTGGATACTTTTTTGTTGACGTGGGTTAAAGTGGATTGAAGTTGGTTGAACTAGGATGATTTTGTTTTTTTGTATGATAGATAGAAGTTGGTTAAAATAGTGGGAAGTGAGTTGAAGCTGCTATTTTTTTAATTGAAATTCGTGAAGTAGGTTGAAGTGGGTTGATGAGTTTGAAGTTGGTAGAAGTTGGTAAATTTGGATTTTCCAATGAAAAGAATAGGGCCTCAATTAGTTATATTTTATACAAAATTTTGACTCAAAATCCATCATGTTGTTGTGGTTCTCGAATATAACCATTTATAAAAATCATCTAGAATCATGGATCGGTGCATAGAATTGTAAAATCATATTCTGATACTACCGTACGTTATTTGAAGAAAATTAGGATTATAAGATCCTAAAGATTAGAAAATTTTGGTGAGAGTTGGATTGATGCAGGATTGTTGGATTCTAGGATTGTCAAACCATGAGATTCAGATTAGGAGTTTAATGACTAGGCTATGGAGCAGCTGAACTTAATTTCATATCTAACTCCAACAAAGACATCTTATAAGTTTCATTTACTCAATGTTTCCTTACTTTCCTCCTCCACCTTTGTTTTCGGAAAGATGACCCAAGTATAGTTCCATTACTTCAAATCACCTGCAATTAGATCTGGCAAAACTGACCCGAGACCCGAAACCGGACCCGAACGACCCGGACCCATACCCGACCCGACACCCGAAATATGAAAGTGGACCCGAAACCCGAATTGACCCGAGTCGAACCATACCCAACCCGAAATTTTCTACAAAATTGCTTGTTTTGGCATGATGAGCGTATTTGACCAAAAATTAGTTGACCTGAAAAAGACCCGAACCGAACCATACCCGACCGAAACCGAAACGACCCGAAATGTCATTTAACCCAAACATGACCCGATTCGAACTTGACCCGACCCGTAACTGAACCGAATGACCCATTTACCAGGTCTATTTGCAATGCATGATCTATTTTTTGGATCACCAAGTGGAGGCCGAACCCTTCATATCATTTCATGACCCAACTCTTTCTTGCTCCTCTCCCTTACCTCCACATTCCATGGCTCACCACATTAGATATTTTTCATCAAGCTGCTTCACAAATTACAATGCGCACCAAAATTAAACTAAAGCGAAAAAAGAAAAATGGGCAAACTTGGTTTATGATCCCTCATCCAATAGTGACCGACACATGATCCACTAGAAAAGGAACCAGTGCCGCAACAACTGGATTGGATCGACATGGGTTAAATGGATTACGATCTTCATTGCTGCAAATGCCCTAAGAAGACCCTGGTTGAAAGATTTTTAAAGAAAAGGAAAGCTGTTAGAAAATTTGGCTATTAAAAAATGGTCAAAAGTGAAATTAATTATAGTGAATTCCGTTACTCATTACAGATGTAAAATTTAGAATTATTTCCCAATCATGATTTGTAATAAGCATTTGGAAACTTCCTCTTAGTCGGTTGACAGCTGCTTAATACTACTGGAGCCATTTAAAGTTGTAGTAAATCTTTTCTAGGAACGTCTTATTGAAGGCATTTGTGAAACGAGAAGTTCACGTTAACATTCAACTTTGACAACCCACAGAAAAAGGGGGTGACATTTTATCAGGCGCCTCAAATCACAATCATCGCCATATATTAACGGCCTGTCCCTGCTTGTAAACTAACATACTACTGCTAATAACCACAAAGAAAGCGAACACACAATTAAGCCAGGGGCAGATCTTGACCCCAATTTTTTTGCCTTATTATATATGTATAGTATTAACATGTTATGCATAAGATAGATATGATTTATGTTGGAATTGTAATACAAACTCTCTCTATTTTATCAAAGAGGGTAATAGTTCAAATCTTGGCCCCAAATATTTTTTTCATTAGTTCCGCCAGCTGTAGCAATTTGGAAGCGACACATTGAGTACAATTATCATATCGATGTTGAACGGCATTCATTTTTCGAAATCCTGCGTCAATGTTTCAATCAGTTTCGCAAACATCAAATGCAAATTTATTTGCGCATTAATTTACTTTTTTTGATGATAGCAATGTTAACTTAAAAGCATTCAATTTTCGCCAAGTGAATTATTTAATATAATTTTGTGGCTACTTTTTGCTAATAATAAGACGACTAATGCAATTAATAAGTGGTGATTAATAGACCATTTATATGTGAGAATAAACCCATTAAAATAAAATGAACTATCTTCTCCAATTGTCATATGTAACTATTACATAATTTGTCTTTTTTTAATTTCTTTTATCTCCATTATTTTTGGCATCATTCGTTTGTTTTGGCACCTACAATATCATTATTTTGCATTTCTATTTTAAGAAAAATAGTGAGCCATAGAATTTGATTTCTAATATTATCGAAAATTTGTTGACTGCTGATAACAAAAAAAATTATTGATAAAAACTATGATAATAAAAGATTTTGATTTCCAAAGATATGTACAATTATAATTCTAGATATCATAACCCTAATCTTTTCAATAATAATTATATTTTTATCGATGCTCCTCTTCTCCTCTCAAAAAATCATAGCATCCCCGGTGAACCCTAGCCTCCATCTAGTTTAATAAGGGATTACCATAAGTCATAATTGTTGATAATCATACTTCTTGAAATCTTATTTAGTTATAAGGTATTTACTATTTTGTTTCATTCTAATAGATTTTCATCCCGTTTTGTGTGAGGTATGTTGTTTATTTTTCTCACAATTAGTGTAAGTTACGTTGTTCTCACTTTCAAAGAGAGTTTAGATCTCACTTTTTGCTATTTATCATAGAATTGAAAATTTAGAGAGTAATTTTCTTGTGCAGTAATGTATTGATGTTATTGTATTAGATCTAATTTTTTGATTAAGATGAGTCAAAAATAGAATTTCATGTGATTCTACTATGACGATATTCCTTTCAAGTGCAATTTATCACATCATTTAGACACTGCCATTAAGTTATACTGTAGCTCACCAGTGTTCAAGAAAGATGCATTGTGTTGAAGAATGCAATTGATGGTAAGAATAATGCTACAGGTTTAGAGTTGGTTGATGTTATATCTACCATTAGCATTTTCGGAGAGAAGAATTTACTTTCATATTTTAGATCTATTTTTGTTAGAAGACATTCATCATAGATGGCGCATGCCTTTTCATTTAATGGATTATTTCCACCATAATAATTATAGGTGTTCATAAAGAATTGATTACTATGACAACTACAAAATATGATATTATATTCATGACTTATATTTTATCATAATGTATCATCATAATGAGAATTATCAAATTTTTTTAAATTCAAGAATAAAAAAATTCGTAATTAAAACAAAAGTAATTACATATATAAATTCCAAACATCACATGGATCCTTAACACTATTCTATGTATTGATAACAAGGTGACTAATGCACTTAACATAAAGTGGTTAAGAGAACATTTTCATTAATCTGATGATTAATGTGGACTAATATATTGAAAAAAAAAAGTCAATATATTATGACTAATGTACTAATTATTTTTAATAAGGTGACTATAGTCTGCTACACTTAGCCTGTAGTGACTAGTGGAATATTGACACATGGCTATTAACTTGAGGTGACTAAGAGACCGTTTACATATGACTATTTAGACTCCTTGATTATAAGATATATATGTTTATAATGAGTGCCTATCGTAAAATAAATGATCGTAAAATAAATGATTTACTCAAAACTTATAATGCGCGAAAACGATATATAAGATAGGCTAGCTTAGTGAACACATGACCCATTTTATTCATAAAGCTATAACAAATTAATGAAAACGTCCATATGATGAATAAACCCTTTTCATAGTGTGATTGAATCTTATCCTCCTACACAAAATCACAAACACGTACTAGTTTGCCTAATTAGGACGATCAGCCAAAAGAGAGAGAGACCATTGACACTCGTACCACTTCTCTCCAATGCCTCTTGAGCAATGCAGCTAAAACCTTCTTTCCCAAAACACACTTGACAATTTTGGATATGATAATTGAATCCGACTGCTTTTCAACATTCAATATAGAATTTTAACGAGATAATAAAGCTTTCTTTGGACTCCAAAAGCTAAGCATTTTATTTTTGATGATGAATGGAGGGAGAAACCATATCTTGCCCAACTATTTTACGGTACACAGCTATGCATTATGTCAGACATATTATGTCATGCCCAGCAAACTGGACTCCTTCAGAATGGGCCATCCATCTATGCGAACTAAACATGCCTGCTTAACATAACTAGACTTTGCTAGTAATTCATTGAAATCTTGGCCCTGATTGAAAGATACCGACAAAATATAAGAACGAAGAAAGGAAAACCATAAAACATGATTAGCAGTTAAAATCAAAGTTTGTTGCAAAAACTCAAATTAATGGAAGCTGAGTAAGTTATAGCAGCTGAGGCAGAAAGACGCCTCATTGAAGAATTACAATTACGACAGGTTGAATATGAATTTGAAGACCGTGTACTAGAATCTGATTATCAAGCACTACACACGCGCACGCGCACACACAGATATATATATTTATATAGACACACACGACTAACACAAACACACACACATATACATATACATATACATATACATATGTACACACAGATACATATATATAGGTTAAAAATTGGATACAAACCATGCATAAATGGCATGTGGCAATCTAATGTGGCACCAAATAACGAGTTGTCAAATTGTAATTGCATGGTGTTGGTCGTGACATATTAATCAACATAAATATTATTAACTAGGATGTATTATATGTGTTATTAAGATGTATGTTATTATATGTTACTAATATACGGTTAAATTAATGCAATATTATATTGAATTAGAAGAAATGAATTCTTATATGTTTTATGTAATAATTATTAAAATGGTGTTACAATTTTTATGAAAATTAAGTAAATTAAAAATATGGTCCAATTTTTTTTTTATCATACACACGGACACATTCACATTCACATTCACATGTGTGCGTGCACACACACATATGATCAATTTAATTACTAAAATCTGTTCACAAAGCTAGATATCTCATATACTAGATAATTTTGAAAGACAATAGTGAATAAATCATTATGGTATGAAAACAAAATAACTTTAAAGTGATATAAATGCAAAAAAGAAAAGAAACATTAATTATGTTACTATAGAATTGTTTATGTACTTTTGCGTTGATATATTTTTATTGTTTATTTATACTAATAAAATTAAAATGACAATGGACTAAAATCCTTGCATTGCGAAGATATAACACTAATTAGAATAAACTTTGAAGGTGTTAAAAGGGTGGAGTTCACCAATGGAGATCGTAGATGAAATTTGGGTTGCTTGTTAGGAAATTAATACATTTTGGATACGCAATGAAAATCGTGTATTTTATCAAGAATAATCAAATAAAATAGAATAGGTTTCTTATACGATACATATCCACAGAAAAAGAAATTTTAGTAAACTCTTCTACTATAAGGAATAGCAAGCATAAAGAGAATTATTCAATAACACAGAAAATGTAGTCTATGCAAAAATAGTGGAGATGTATTTCTAAGAAAAAAAAAATACTCGATAGACAATTCTTCACTATTTTTGTTTCCTACAATAGTTCTCTTTATTATAGAGAAATGCTTTCTCCTACTCTTTCAATATATATATATATATCTCTCTCTCCCCATAATGAGTTGGTGTAAATTATATATAATGAAAAATCTTGCTAATTATAAAACTTCTTCCTATTTTTCTTCTTCGTCATGGTTAAACTACCTGTACCTTTCTTCCTATAGTTTTGTGTATAGAATTAACTTGAAAAACAATGCCATCAATTCAGGGAGATAGAAAAAGGTAATTAATTCTCCATGTGGAGGGATAATGTCTATCAATTCTGCCCCTCCCAACTACAATGAGAACTCCACCATTCCTATTGCTAACCAACAGTATTCAAAATTTTCTTTTGGTAAATACTTTGTCAACATATATGATCCATTCTCATTTGTATGGATCTTCTCATGTTGTAACTGTTTTGTCTCCAATACATCTCCAATTCAGTAATATCTAACATCAATATGTTTAGACCTCAAGTAAAAAGAAGAATTCTTACTAAGATGAATAGCACTTTGACTATCACAAAACACCTTATAGTTTTCCTGTTGGAGACCAAGTTCATTCAATAACTTTTTCATCCATAGCAACTCTTTACATGCTTCTGTTGCTGCAATAAACATTGCTTCAGTGGTGGCAAATGCAACACATTTTTGTAACTCTGATTGCCATGAGGCAGCTTCCCCTGCAAATGTAATAAGATATCTTGATGTAGACTTTCTTGAATCAACCTCACCATCCATGTCTGCATTTGTGTAGCCAACTAAGTCGGGGCTATTTTCTCCAAAACACAAGCACATTTCAGAAGTTCCGGAAAGATATATGAGTATCCATTTAACTGCAACCCAATGTTTCTTTCCAGGAATTGAAAGAAACTAGCTCACTAATCCAATTGAGTGAGCAATATCTGGCCGTATACATACTATGGCACGCACCAAACTTCCCATTGCTGAAGCATATGGGACTTTATCCATTTCTTCCTTCCCTTCATGCGTAGAAGGGCTCTGTTGTGAACTCAATATGAAGTGATTAGCAAGAAGATATAACAACTTTAGCATTTTTCGTATTGAATATCTGAAGTACTTTCTTAATATACTTCTCTTGTGATAACCACATCTTCTTGACATTTCTATCTCTAAGTATATTCATACCAAGAATTTGTTTAGCTTCTCCTAAGTCTTTCATGGCAAAAGACTTGCTTAACTTCTTCTTTAGGTAATTGATTCTAGACATATTCTTCCCCACAATCAACATGTCATCTATATAAAGTAGGAGAATAACAAAATCATTCTCAGAGAATTTCTGTACAAACACACAATAATCTGAGGTTGTCTTTCTATAACCTTCCCCCCCCCCCACCAAATTCAAACTTCTTGTACCATTGCCTCGGTGCCTATTTCAAACCGTACAGACTTTCCTTTAACTTACAAACATAATCTTCTTTTCCTTTTTCCTCAAAACCCTTTGGCGACTCCATGTAAATTTCTTCATCTAAATCACCATGAAGAAAAAACAGTCTTTACATCCATTTATTCAACTTCCAAGTTAAGATTGGCAGCTAGTCCCAAAATCATATGAATGGATGTCATTTTCACTACCGGTGAAAAAAATATCATCAAAATCAATGCCCTTTCTTTGCTTGTATCCCTCAATAACCAGTCTTGCTTTGAAATGAGGTTCGCGGTTGTATTCTTATAACATCCCAAATGCACATAACCCACTGTTTGCATTCTCTCCATTAATTTCACTAATTAGAAGTGATAATCCAATGATTGGGGTGTTATTGCTGTCCAAAAAGGATAAGACTTTGCTTATAAACAATAAACATAACAAAGCTGAACATCATTTACCTCCATGAGGCATTCACGCAATTACAAACCATCAAAACCATACATAAACAGTTTCTAACTATATCAAGGTTTGCACCAAATTATAGTAAGTCTCTGTAGAGTATACAGTTCTAAAATCAGAATATTTCACAATACAGTTCTAAAAATATTTCAGAACCAATAATACCACTGTTCCTTTCGAACTTCCTTGCTCACTTATATCCTCCAACCGACTTGCTAGCTTGAGGGCGATTCACTGAGTATTTGTCTAAAACAAAACATGAAAATATTTCGAACTATGAGCCAAAGCTCAATACATGCATTCCTGTATTGTTAAATGTTCTTGAAAAACTGATTGGGCTTGCATTGCAATTCATTTTAATTTTAAACAAGTAATGAGATGAATATAAAACTGCATTGCTAATTATTATCTGATAGTGAACCCCTGATAACTATTATGATCTGTAGATAGGTATACACCTGCCAGGTCGATCGGGGGACCTGGCCTGAGGCCGTGCGGGTAATTGAAGGGCAAAGCCTTGTAACTGGTAACTGATGAGGCCACTAATTAAGTGACAAATTACTAATTAAACTGATTCATTGATATACTTACCAAAACATCATAATTTTGATAAATACGTTCTGCTTTTTAAAGATACAGACTATGAACGTACCTGAAATTTTTAATGAAATCTCACTGAGTATTATTATAAACAAAAAGGGGAGAAAATGATAGATTAGGACCCAATTCTGTTAAAAAATGTCATTATAGAAATATATAGTTAGCAAATGTACTTATTTTCATAATTGATTAGTTTAGCAGAACTTGATGATTGGAAGACATGCAAACTTCAATAAATAATTTAAGATAGGTCAAGCTAAGATGATGCAAAACTAAATAAACTACGAAAATGTAATTTAAATCAAGGTAATATAATTTTGAGTAAAAAAAAAGTGGACCAAGGCAATTAATCTATGTCATAAGGTAAAGCCTTGACAGATGCAAAAGTAAGTAATTCGTAACTTATATACCTGAACCTCAACTTGAGACCTAAAACCCCAATATGAAACGCTCAAGAAGTCTCACAAAACTTTCATTCACAGTGCAAAACTCAACCATTATAACACGACCCCTAAAATTGAGTTTAAACACAACTGTGCACAGCTCAGGTCTGTCACGCACAGTCTTGGCAAATCGGCCATAACTTTTTCGACACAACTCGAAATACAGTGATTTTGAGTACGAAGGCTATTTAAGGTGATGATAAGGAACGAATAATTGCTTAGTGATTTTAAAGGGTGATTTTAGAGGGAAATTATGTGAAGAAAAAGGTGACAACAAGAACATTAGGGTTATGAACAGACCTGAAACAGGGGTCTCTTTGCGATTAAACTGGTACTGTTTGGCCTATCGGAAAATTGTGATTTTTATGGGTAGATAGATCAATGATTTATCTTTCAAGTTTCTTCCGCAGGTTTGCTAAAATGAGGGCGGTTCACTGATGCATTTCTTTTGGGAGATGTATTCTGAGGCTTTTGATGGATGTGCCGTAAAAACAGTGGTGAATTACTTGCTGTGATGTATATACTGTATATACCTTATGCTTACTACTAGGTACTCCCATATGGTTTGGATGATGTTGAATATGTTGGGTTTGACTCTATTACCTTTATCATAATCATTTGTGACCTTGTCCTTTAGGACAGCGGTAACGCCCCAATTATTGGGTTATCACCTTAAAATAGTAGAATTAATGGAGAGAATACAAACAGTGAACATATGTACATTTGGGGTGTTATAGTTCTTCATGCTTGATCCTAAACACTCATTTGTTTTTCAATGCTCTCTTACCTCTTGATAACTTCATTAACTCAAAAGTTTTATTCTCACGCCATGACTTCATTTCATCTTGCACAACTTCTATCCATTTTTGCTTGTGATCGTCACCCATAGCTTCTTTAAAGTTTTTTGGTTCTCCCTCATCAGTTAGCAATACATACTGCTCACTAGGATATCTAGTAGAAGATTGTCTAGTTCTACTATATCTCCTTAACGGAGTTAGAGAGGTTGCAAGTACTGGTGGTTGAATTGTACATCACCACTATTTTGCTCATTTTCAGCATCATTTTCATCATATAACTCATGTTGATCTTCATGAGTTTCATCTTCAACTTATCTCGGTATTGTTGTTGAAGGAGTTAAGTCGAATTCAATAAAGCTATCATTTGGAGTAGTCTTCTGAACCTTTTTAATATCTTCAATGGTTTGATCTTCCATAAACATAGCATCTCAACTTCTTACAAGTTTTCTTCTCAACCGAATCATAGAATCTATAGCCAAATTGATCTTGGCCATAATCGATAAATATACAGTACCTTATCTTGGCATTAAGTTTGGATCTCTCATCCTTAGGAACGTGCACAAAGGCTTTGCAACTAAAGAACCATAGCTATTCATAAGAAATATTATTTCCTGAGCATACTTTCTCTGGAGCTTCATATTTCAATGGAACACACGGTGAATGATTTAAAATGTACATTGCTGTTAATAAAGCTTCACCTCAAAAAGTCTTTGGTAGCTTTGAATGTGAGAGCAAACATCTAACTCTCTCCATTAAAGTCCTATTCATTCTTCCAGCCATGCCATTTAATTTTGGAGATTGGAGATGTCATTTGATGTTAAATACCATGCTCTTTACAGTAAGCTTCTAATGGACTAGTGTATTCACCACCATTGTCTGTCCAGATACATTAGTTTCTTCTCATGTTCTCTTCAACTAAGGCATAGGATTGTTTGAAAACATCCAATACTTGACCTTTTGTTTTCACCCATGTCTTCCTAGAGTGATCATCAATGAAAGTTACAAAATATTGACCCTCACCAAGTGACCTAGTTAGTGGTCCACTCAAACATGAATATACCAGGTCTAATATATTCTCCTTTCTAGAAGGGTGGGAACTTTTGAAAGCAACTCGATTTGCTTTTCTGCTAAACAATCAACACACTCTTTCAAAAATGCACATGATCCAATTCAGGTAGAACCTTTTCTTTTATTATCTTGGCCATACCTTTTTCACATATATGACCAAGTCTTTTGTAGTATAATGCTGTTGTATCATCTTTCTCCACTATATTCACTACATCATGGAGATCTCCGTATGTGTCACATAAAGCATTGAATGCGTTAACCCTCGGGCTATTACCAAAGAACCTCTAGAAAGTTTCCATGCTCCATCTTTGAAGTTATTACAAGAACCTTGATTATCAAGTCTGCATATAGAGATCAAGCTCATGCACATGTCAACAACATGTCGGACATCTCTTAAGATGAATCG
Organism: Selenicereus undatus; assembly: GCA_017589665.1. NCBI lineage: Eukaryota > Viridiplantae > Streptophyta > Magnoliopsida > Caryophyllales > Cactaceae > Selenicereus > Selenicereus undatus. Next base: position 63,777,963 of record JACYFF010031956.1, on the reverse strand, counting down.
CATGCCACTCTCCATTACCAAAATGACATCTCCTTTTCTAATAATTTTTGAAAGCTTGTTTTCCATTTTAACAACACCAAAGTTTCCTGGTGTACAGGATGAAAAAAAAAATTTAACGAGATGTAGCTGAATGGTTACATCACTATCTATCACCTAACTAGTTTAATTGGTTATAAGATTGACTAAATCATCATCATAAATGATGTTGAACTCATCAAGGACATTTGATAGGTCATCATCACTGCTATTATCTATTCTTCCAGCATTTCCTTTATTCTTTTCTCGATGCTTCTTGAATTGCTGACAAAACTTCTAAATGTGCCCCTTCTTCTTGCAATAATGATACCCAATATTTGCATATTTATTTTATCTTCCTCTATTCTTATCTTTATGTTTGAAACCCCTTGATTGGCTTCTTCCTAGTGAATATGCAGTCATAACTTCTTATTGTGATGAAGATGATGAACTTTATGATATAATCTCTTCATTCAAATTACTACTGTTGACATTCCCCATACTCACTACACTATTCGATCCAGTAGTTGCAAGTGAAGTCTTCAGACTCTCCCAAAGGCTCTAGTAAAAAGGCAAGCACCATAAGCAAATGCTAGATAGTCATCATTCCATTATACTTGCAAAGTTCTAAAGTGATGTTAGTCTTCCCTATAAATAATCTTGATTGAGGGAGATAGTCTCATAGGAGCTTCTTGTATAAGGCTTTGACGTGTGATTTAAATAGGCTTCTAGTAAAAGTTCTGGTGCATTTTTTTTATTTAAAGTATATTCCTTTTTTGGGGGGGGGGGGAGCAGAATAGCTTCATGACCTCTTTAACAAATATTATTCCACTTTTCTTGAGGCTTTGACATTAGTCACTTGTCTTTGACGTTTTTAGGCATGATTTGAAAGATATCCCTGTAAAAACTCTAATACTTTCTTATTCACTCAATGCAAATATTTTTTTGGTTTTTTTTTTTGTTTTGGTATATTAGCTTTAGAAGCACTTTAACAAATACCCTTTCGTTTTTTCTTTATGGCCCCAATACTAGTTGATTCTTTTAAACTTATTCTAACTTCATCGTTCTACCTCCCCCCAAAAAATCCTAAATGGGTATCTCATAAATAGAGTCAATTTATTGTTAGTTGAAGCTATATTATTTTTTAACATTAGATTCTAGAATTGGTTTGAAAATTCTTCTCGTAACATCAATTTATTTAATAGGTTTCCCTATTTTGATTAGGTGAACCACAATTATAAATAATCAACCTAATGTTACTAGGACATTTTATCTTTTAGAATCATTTATCTTTTAGAAAAGCATCTATGATGGGGTTCAAGCCCAAGAGTTGTCCAAGCTCAAGGAGCTCCAAGATGTGGTCCAAGTGATGAGGGTGTGCTAAGGAAGCCCAAATTCCTTGCATCTAAATCTGTCCAATAAATGATCCATATTGCTGACCTTGGTTGTCCAACCTTTGGGTAACCTAAGTTCAGTTTAAGATGCCTAACCTCTAGTTTAAGATCTATTCTTTTCAATAAAGCAAATTTCAGGTCATTAAGACATCATTTACCTAGTCAAATCCCCTCTCAAAATTAGACGGCTTAGTCGGCCTAAATGGAACAATATTTAATTTGGTTTTGTTGGTCAAAGTACTCTAACCAAATTATCATTTAACAACCTGTAATCTAAGTTTTTAGAATCCTTTTTGAGTTGACTTTGAGGACAGTGAATGAAATCAAAATCAAATCAAGTGCAAGGACTGCAAAGGGATGCAAAATTCAAAAGGTGCATGCCTAGATCTAGTCAGGACCACTCTGCGTTCTCAGGGTATATCTCTCAAACGACTAAGCCTTTTGGACTCCAAGAGTAGTCATTTAAAAGAGGACATCCTAGGCTTTCTGATAACCCATGTTGGAGCCATTTTTGGCAAGTGATATGGAAGATGCAACGAATCAAAATAGGAGCTTGTGATATGAAAACGATAGGTCGCATGTTACTTTTTCTATACCTGCCTTGCTTTATTGTCCTACTGTACCTTTTGATCGTTTTCTTAGTTTTTTCCCTTGTATCTGATTGGTAAAGGCTCCCATACTTAAGGGAGGCCTCTAGGGTTGTAATGCACACTTGATTATGAATCAATTGAAGTCAATTCCCTCAAACAAACTACTAATTGCTTTAGCTTGGGTTGGCTAGCTCAAGTGATGTTCTTCTAGGTTCTTTTTAGGCTTTTGGTGGTGAATTTTCCGAATAAAAAAGTATGAAAGGAATAGCCCAACCCATCTAAAGTGGCACCCTAGGCTTATCTTTGGGATTGGTGTTGATTTATCCCTTTACTTGCTATGGTTTTTCTAGCTCATTATTTCGATTCTTTGTTTGCTTTGACTTCCCTTCTTCTTTTCCTAGTTTATCTTGGTTCTTTAAGGCTAGATACATAATTGTCGATATAAGAGCTTAGCTATCGTCCTTGATGGTCAAAGCTTCCAAAGCCCAAGCACAAACCTAGTCCATAAAGAACCCATCTCAAATGTCATCTAGCCGTAAGTTAGAGGAGGTGGCTGAGCAAAGCTCTCAAGGAGAAGTTGAACTTGATGCTAGGGTTGACATGCACCGCAAGTGCATGGGTATTTTAGTGTAAATTAAAATATCATCTCAGGGACAATGCAATTGTTTGAGTTTTGTCCTTCTGAAATGCAAAACAGAACAAGTGTTTAGTGGATTATTTGACTACGCTAAATGATTACTATGTAACAAAGTCGGGAATTCAATCAAGGGAAAACATCTAGGGATTTGTTATGCTTAGCAATGAGTTAGACCCTTGAATTAAGCATGTGCTCTTCTCTAGTTTGCATGATTCAAAGGAATACAATCTAACATAATTCAATCTCTTCTCTCGAAATAAACCGAATTACCTAAACTAATCTCATTACCATTCTTTCAAATGTTCTTGTTTGAATCTAAGTTATAGATCTTGATTGTAAATTTTCGTTTTAACTTGTTATTCTCCTTCAAGAACCACTAAGTCAAGTCCAATCTTGTCAATCTAATAGTGAGTTTCTCCTTTTGGTATTTCACTTAACTTTCTATGCATATTTAAGCAAATGTGGCCAAAATCACTTACATCCAATCAAACACAAGATAGATAGAATCAATCCAAAATAGATTAAGCACAAGTTTGATATGGGGGTCCAATGTCAATACTTTCACTAGCAAATCCCGAAATTAAAGAAAACTACTCACTTACAACTAAAATTAAATCAAAATAGTTCAAGGAAAATGTCAACTAGAACAAATCAAGAAAGAGTTAAAGAAGAAAAAGGAGAGTATGCTTAGCAACAATGGAGATATTTTAACAATATTTCAATCTTCAAGCCTTCTCTTGTAAAAGCCTTCCCTTGGTCCTTCTATTGCTTCAAATTGATTTGAGAGATGAAATTTGAGTGAGATGAGAGATCGAGTAGGTAGAGATGATTATTCCTTCGGCTAAAAAACCCTTAGAAATAGCAAAGCTTGTGCATTCTCAGCCACACAATGAAGAAAGATGAAGAGGCTTGCAATTTGGGAGGAACCACAGTCCGTGGTTCCCACCACACTGGGATCATGGTGCTCGTTGGACCAACTTTCTCGTTTTCTCTTCTTACCACATGCATATGAGCTAGGGGCCTCTGTGGTGGGTCACATTGCCTCCAATTAAAGGTCATTGCAGGGTCAAAATGGTCTTAAAACTTGTAAAACACATCCAAGCAACATAACCAAGTTTGAAACAGGAATAAGGGTGTAAATCAACGAGTAAGACACTAAATCCCCGAAGAAACGGTAACAATTGACCCTGAATGGTGCATATTTTTAACATTTATCAAACTGTCTCAAGCTTGAACTATTGCTTGTCCCCAAGCAATCATGAGACTAAAAGCACATTTTATTCACAACCTCCTTAGGAAAGACATAAGTAGCATTCATATAGGTAAACCTCAACCAAAGTTAGCCCAAAAGTGATCAAAAAATTCAGCAACTAGACAGAAGAATAAAGTTTTTGAAAAATCTTTCAAGGCTACATTGTCAAATTTTGACTTAATCATTCAAATCATCTCAATCATTCACTCATGTGTGTAAAGTAGAGAAAAGGTTCCCTCAATTCTCATTCCAAAGACTCAATTCTACCATAAGCTTCTTAAGACTCTCGAATTCACCATAACTAAAATGCAAAATACATTAGGTAATAATGAGGACTTAGTATGGGTTGTAACGAGGGCATGGGTAAAAGGTAAGAAGGGGACAAAAAGTTTGGGAATGTGAAGCCAAAAGCCAAAGACTCAGAGCGAAACTAAACGCCTCTAATTTCACATGTAATTTACTTCCCGAACCAATACGACTCAAATATACAATCAAATCATATGAGAGAAATTGTTGAATCAATAGAGCACTTATATACAATCCAATCTATGCCAAACTGTTTTATTCTCTTTTTTATTTTATTTTGTTTTGTTTTATTTGTTTTTTTTTAGATTTTTATTTCTTTTTTTAAGAGATAATGGCCATGAAAATAAACATTCAACACTTCTCCAACATTTCATAACATTCAACTAATTTTTAATAAACCAACCAAACTGAACCAGCAATAAAACCCACAAACTAACTCCCAATAAAAATATCATGAAATGAAACTCCATAGTCTTGGCTTAAGGGTAAGATATGTGTTTGACCAAGGACTATATATATGAAATTTTAGATCAATAAACATGTTTAAAGCTCCAAAGGGCTAGCAAGGGGTATATCATGCATAATAAGGGTGACTATTTAGTCAATGTAGCTTAATCAAAACAAAGAATGCCTTAATCATTTTGCCTAAATGCATATGCTAATGTGATCTTGAATGAGAGTCAAAGCAAGTTCTAGAGAAATAATGTCTGGAAGAGTCACTCAAGAAAGGCATAAAGACTAAAATCGATGAATTAGTCCTTGAAAGCTCAAACCCTTACTGGGCATCTACGACAATCATCACTAGTTTATTAAGATTCACATGCCAATTGGCTAACTAAGAGTCATTGGGCAATCAACTCGCATTCAACACATGATTAAAACATGAAGCACATTTCCAAAACCTCATTTCCAAACACTTTTATTTACAATTGGGCATATCAAAGGACAAGTCAAACCAAAGAAGTCTACCAAGTCTACAAAATTCATCATTGCAGGTTTTTTCTCCTTTTTTCTAAATCTTCATGTTTTTTTCTCTTCTATTTTTTTTAATCCTACATGAATGCAATCCTACATGAAGTTAATCCTAAAATGTAAAACTACTCTAAATGTCATGCTTCTAATACCTAAATTGCATAAGAATGCAAAACTACATAAATAAACTAAATGCACTAACTATATGCTTTAGCTAAATGAAGTTAATCCTAAATGAAATTCTAAATGAATGAAGTTCTAAATGCAATCATGTAAACTATATGCACATCCACAAACTCAAGAATTTAGGCATAAGATGTCATCAATCAACTCAACTCTCACCATGCTTAGACAAAGCATTGTCCTCTTTACAAGCACAGATGAATAAGGGTAAGGGGGAAAACTAAGAAGCGTTTATAAAAGAAGAGGAGAAGAAGGGTGTGGGGGATGACCTTAAGAGATATTCTAATCTCTTCAAGTCTCAAGATAGGCCTTAAAGTCCTGAAAATATTAGTTTTGGGAGGCAGTCATCCCATGGAGCTCATCATGCTGCTCTGGAACAAAGTCATAAAGAGCAGCATTTTCAAATTTAATATAGGCTCACAGAGAGGCTCGCTCCTCCTAAATGGACGTAAGGGTGGCTTGAACCTCTTAATAATGGTGGGAGGAGAAGGGTTGAGAGGAAGAACTAGGGGCTTCATGGTCTGTAGGTAGGGGAGGGGGAGGTGCAGGATTAGCAACCTCGTCATCACTACCCAACCATGAGAGATTAGCAAGATGAAGCAGTGTTGTCCTCTCGACATTGGGAAGTGGCAAAAGTCGATTCCTAGGGTAGATCCACCATAACTAACCAACCTTTACCTTACAAAATCTCATCAGCTCCAACGCGACTTTGTCAAGCCACTCGGACCCTGAAACCTTTTCTTTTGGGTTAGGCTCAATACCTAAAGACTGAGCAATGGGGGTGATGACACCCCCAATCACAATCTTACCTGTAGTACTAGTGGCTACAATATACAATTGGTTGGCTAAAAAAGGCTGAGGTTAATTTTATCACCATTCATCATACAAGAAAAAAAGCACAGCTAAGATAATCGAGGGACATTCAGAGTATTGTCCCTAACAAAAACACCACAAGACAACATCTGTTAGACCACTCGTGTACAAGGGTTTCTAATGAAAGTGCTTTTACTGGTACGTTTATTATACCGATCGCCCATAATTTCATACCAAAAGATATTTGGTTAAATTCTTAGGGGACATGACATCATGGCAAGTCCAAACTAGATAGAAAACCAAAAATGTCATTTAAGGCGTTAAGCTTCAACTCATAGAGCTCCCCTTGTAAGTAGAAGGAAATGTATCCCTCTTGACACCCAGGACTATGAGTGACCTCTACATGCAAGGTACTCAAAAATTCGAGGACGAGGTTCCTATAGGTATGGTCTTTGGTCCCAATGAATTGGCCCTCACCAACCCTTGCAAACAACCATCGAATATCATTCCACAACCTAAATTGATTCAACAAATCATCATCATAATATCAAGTAGCTAAAACAACTCTACTACTCAAACAATTATATGTCACAATGTGATCAGGATAAGTTAAATCAAAGGCTTGAGGAGCATTACCTCTTGTCTGTGTTGCTCGTTGAGGTGCTTGCCCAGAAGTGCATGTTCCTTAGCTTCTATTTGGGTGCCATTTGAGGATTTTGACAGGAATGTGGAAGGTTTTCCACTTTTTTTTGGAAAAATCCTCAATAATAAAGGATATGGGAGTATAGAAGAGAGAGAAAATGGGGAATTTCGAAAGTTTTTTGGCTAAAAATAGAAAGAGGATGAAGATGATTGAAGAAAATGAAGGATTTAGGTGAAGGAAGATGAGAATGGAGAATGGAGGTTGGATGGAATTCAAGGTGTGGGTAGAGAGAGAAGAAAATGGTGAAATTAGTGTGGAAATTGGAAATATGGAGAAATGAAGCAGAATAGAGATAAAATTGAGAGATTTTGAGTGAAAAATTGAAGTATAAAGGGGGTTGAAGGTTTACTTATAGACGTTTTAGGGAGAGAAGGGGAGGAAAAAGAGAGAAATTGTCAAGTGAAGAGCTGAAATAAGGTTGAAGGGAGAAGAGGTATCAAGTCAAAACCCTTGATCGCAGGCACAACAGGCCACCACGGTGCTACCATGGTGTCCGCTGCTAGGATTGTCATTCTCTTCTCTTTTTTTTTTCAGCTTTTACTTTTTGTTTTGCAGGATAGAAATATGCAACGGTCCATGGTGATCACCACTTTTTTGGACCGTGGTAGTGATTGGCTCACTACTTCTATCATTGTGTTTTTTTGTCTTTTTTGATTATTTTTTTCACTTTTTTTTATTTTTTTCTTTCATAATGAAAACAATCCAAAAGCTATATACATCGAAAAGGAAACGAAAGCAATAAGAATGAATTAGGTTGCCTCTCAAGAAGCACTCTTTCAGGGTTAAGAGCTTGACTTTCTTTCTTTAAGCTTGAATAGGGTCGATTAGAATATGGACAGTGAATTTTTCAAGTGGTTCTCCCACAAAATATAGCTTGAGCTGTTGTCCATTGACTTTGAATTGGTCCTGACCGTTGGGATTGCAGTTTGCCTAGGAATAACCTCGACTTGGAATTAAACAAAGGGTCTATGTTGCCTTCTTCAAACTCCTTCTTCATGATATGCTTGCCATGCCAATGCTTGGTCCTTTCCTTGTAAATACGGGAACTCTCATAGGCTTGCGTCCTAAACTCATCAAACTCATTGAGTTGTAACATCCTCCGCTCTTCAGCAGCCTTATGATCAAAATTAAGCATTTGAATGACTCAACATGCCTTGTGCTCAAGTTCAACCGGCAAATGGCAAGACTTTCAAAACACTAGCTGATATGGAGTAGTGCCTAAGGGAGTCATGCAAGAGGTTTGATATGCCTATAGAGCATCATCTAGTTTTAAGGACTAATCTTTGCTGGACCGATCAACCGTATTCTCTAATATGCTTTTCAATTCAAGGTTGGAGAGCAAAAAGCTCAACTTGGCCACTTGTTTAGGGATGTTAATGTGTAACAACCTTGTGGAAAACCCCATATTTCTTCAAGACAGTCTCTAGCTACTTGCTGCAAAAGTGAGTCCCATTTTCACTCAAAAGAACCCTTAGTATGCCAAATCTTGTGAAAATATTTATCTTGAGGAGCTTGTTCACAACCTTGGATTCATTGATAGGGGTGGCAATGACTTCTGCCCACTTGGAGACATAGTCTACTACAACAAGGATGTATAGATTGTTGAGTGAATGAGGGAACAGACACATGAAGTCAATTCCCCACACATCAAATAGCTTCACTTCAAGAATTTCACTTGGCAACATCTAATGGCACTTAGAAATATTCCCCATTCATTGACACCGATTACAAGTCATGACAAACTTCCTTGCCTCCTTGAAAAGAGTGGCCCGATAGAAGCTTACTTGAAGGACCTTATCTATTTTCTTCTTAGGGCCAAAGTGCATGACAATGGTGAAAGATGCTTTAGACCTCATCTTTCGGAAAACACCTCCTATAAAGACCATCTCCATATAGCTTGTAGAGAAGTGGCTCCTCCACATATAATACCTAGCATCGGCTAAGAATTTTTCTTCCTTTGTTGGTAGGTCAACCGCGGAGGAAACACTTCATACACTGTGTAGTTTACCAAACTAGTGTATCATGGAGTGGCTTGGCGAGATATGGTAAGTGGTTGGTCATCCAAGAATGAATCATTAATAGGGAGCTCTTCAATAGGAGTGGCCTCGGGGCCAAATGTTGACAAATGGTCAGCCACCACATTCTCTAGCCTGACCTTGTCTTGAATGTCCAAATCAAACTCTTAGAGAAGTAAGAACTATCGAATGAGTCAAGGCTTAAAGTCAGACTTCTTCAGAAGATGTTTTATGGTGACATGATCGGTGAAAACAATCACCTTGGAATTGATCAAGTATGAGCGAAACTTTTCCAAGGCAAAGATCACTGCCATAAACTCCTTCTTTATTGTGGCATAATTCACTTGGGCCTCATCTAAAGCCCGACTTGCATAGTAGATGGCATAGGGCTTATTGTCCTTCCTTTGTCCCAAAACCCCAACGCAAAATCGCTTGCATCACATATCACTGCAAAAGGAAACTCCCAAACAGGGCTTGCATCCCCAGAGCCAAAATCAATGCTTCTTTCAACCTGAGAAAAGCACTCAAACATTCTTCATTAAAGTCAAATGGCACATACTTGACAAGTAATTGGGTGAAAGGCTTCGCAATTTTTGAAAAATCTTTTATGAACCGTTGCTAAAAACTAACAAGTCCAGGAAAACTCCTTACACCTTTCATAGAATTTTGTGGTGGTAATTTCTCAATTACCTCAACCTTTGCTTTGTTAACTTGAATGCCTTTATTAGAAATAATGTGTTTTAGGTCAACCCCTTCTTGTGCCATAAAATGATACTTTTCTCAATTCGAGATCAAGCTCATATCTTTACATCTTTGCAATACCTTGGACAAATTATTCAAGCAATGGTCAAGGAATGTACCATACACAGGAAAATCATCCATGAACACTTCCATTATGTCCTTAATAAAATTAGAGACAATGACCATCATACTATGTTGAAAGGAGGCTAGGGCATTACATAGCCCAAATGACATCCTCTTATATGCAAATGTCCCATATAAACACGTGACGGTGGTGTTTTCTTGGTTGCTAGGATAGATAGGTATTTGGGAAAGGCTAGAATACCCATCTAGGTGGCAAAAATAGGAGTTCTTGGCCAACCTTTCAAGCATTTGGTCAATAAAAGGAAGGGAAAACTAGTCCTTACAGGTGGCTTTGTTCAACTTCCTATAGTCAATGCAAATTCCCATCCCATAACTGCCCTAGTAGAAATCAACTCATTGTTCTCAATTTTCACAACCGTCATCCCCTCTTCTTAGTTACAACATGGACTGGGCTTATCCACTTACTGTGGAAGATAAGGTAGATAATGCTGCCTTAAGTAATTTCAGAATTTCCTTTTTAACCACCTTTTTCATGTTGGGATTCAACATTCTTTTGTGCTTAATTGAAGGCTTATGGTCATCTTCCATTAAAATGCGATGTATGCACATCGAAGGGTGAATTCCTTTCAAGTCATCAATAGTATACTCTATACCCTTGCGATGCAATCTGAGCACTTTAAATAAAGAATCAATTTGAGATGCACTTAGATTAGCATTGACAATCACAGGATATGTAGAGTTGGGGCCAAGGAAATCATACCGCAAGGAAGAAAGGAGAGGTTTCAGTTCTACCTCAGGGGCTTAGTTCTCATCAAAAATACATCATTCAATAGCTTTCTCCTTGGTAAGAAATGGTGGAACTTATGGAGAGGCTTCCCAAAATTAAGTACACATTGCGACTTTAGGATTCTTATCCTTAGAAGTATCGTTATTCAACAAACAATGCTTAAGAGGGTCATTAGAAACATGGTTAGTGACTTCTTCCCTTACCAAGTCATTAACCACTTCAATTCTATAAAACTCCTCAGAAATCAAAGGTAATTTAGAAGCCTTAAATGAGTTAAGCTCCAAAATGATCATCCCTCACATCAAAGGACAACTTACCATTCTTCACATTAATACAGCACCCGGTGGTAGTCAAGAAAGTCCTTCCAAGAATGATTGGGGTACACGTATCCTCTTTCATCTCAATGATCACAAAATCAACCAACACATATAAATCTCCCACCTTAATACGGACATCCTCTTAAATACCCACGGGTATTTCGCCAAATCGTCTGCCAATTTTAACTAGATGGTTGTGGGTATCATTTCCCCTAAGTCAAGCTTTTCTAACCTATAAAGGGGCATCAAGCTCACACTCGAGCCCAAATCACACAAAGCACGGTCAATGCATGCATTCCCTATCTAGCGAGGGATGGAGAAACTATCGAGATCTTTTAGCTTAGCGGGAAGCTTATTTTGGATTGCAACACTACATTCTTTAGTCAAGGCCATGGTCTCATGCTTTTCTAGATTTCTTTTATTAGACAAAATCTTTTTTAAAAACCTAGCACAAGATGGCATTTGAGACAAGGCATCAGCGAATGGAATATTAATGTAGAGTTTCTTTATGACCTCTAAAAACTTCTCGAATTGCAAACTAAGCTTAGCCTTAGGCATTCTTTGAGGGAAAGACAAAGGCAGAGTATAGGATTTTGGGGAAGATTGTTCAGGGTCCTTAGGAACCACATTGGTCTCCTTCACTACATCATCATTCACATTATGAGAGGGACTAGACACCTCTTTTTCAACAACTTCTTCATTCAAAGTCACATCAATGCTAACCCTTTGGTCCCTCGAGTTACTTCCTTTCCTCTAAAAATCATGGAATACATTGCTCCATAAGGTTAGGCTCGAAATTACTAGGAAGTCTTCCCAAGGAGGTAGATGAAGAGCTAGTTTGTTGGGCAATTTGAGCTTCTACCATTTTATTATGAGTAGTAAGCACATCAACCTTAGAGAGTAATGACTTTATATACTCATCTTGCTTCTGTTGTGCTATAAGCATACTCTCCATTAGGGCCTCTAAGTTAGACTATTGGGGAGCTTGTTGGGTAAAAGAAGGCCTTTGAACCCCGAGGGTGCTCTAGCATTCATTGGATGCATATTGAGAGGGTTAGACCTATGTGAGAAATTTTGGTAATTCCTCTAATCGGAATTATAGGTATTAGAAAACTGGTGATTGGTTGGTCTCGGCTTGTATTTGTTGACATAAGTGACTTGGCCACTAGCGTCTTGGGTAAAAAGACTCCCAAAACTCGTCAATTTATAGTCAAGTAATCAATGAAACCACAAATTTCACATGGAGGGGAAGGAAAATTTGAATTCACAACATTTACATTCAAACGTTCCAAGCTTTGAGTCATAACATCTGCTTTAGCAGAAAGTAAAGTAAATGCATCAACTTCAAGCTTATCTCCAATCAGTTTGGGTTGGCCTCTCTTATTGGACAATTGGTAATTGTTGGTGCCATCTCCTCAATCAAGTTACTGGCCTCATCCTCCATCTTGTTATTCAAGGTGCCACCGACTACCACATCAATGGTAGACAACATGGGTTGAGTGGCCCTATAGTAGAATGTTTGGACAATCTTCCACTTTTTGAGCCCATTGTGAGGGCATAAGCATAATAAATCCTTGAATCGCTCCTAAGACTCATAGAGCGTCTCATTTTCCCTTTAAGCAAAGGTGGTTATTTGTTCCTCAAACTTGTTGTTTTACTAGGTAGGAAGAAGTTGAAGAAAGACCTGAGTCAGCTCATCCCAAGTTGTGATCGACCCTGGAGTTAGCAAATGGAGCCATGCCTGCGCCTTATCCTTCAGTGAAAAAGGAAATAATCAAAGGTGAATGGTGTTGGTAGAGAACCCATTAAGCTTCAATTCATCACACACCTCCAAAAAGACTGAGAGGTATAGATTAGGGTCCTCTATTAGGGCGCCACCAAACTGTGCTTGCTGTACCATAGAGATAAGGGCTGACTTAAGCTCAAAGTTATGAACTTCCATAGTTGGTCGGGTAATATTCGATGTAGTGCCTTGGACTCCCAGGGAAATGAAATTGTAGAGTGTCCTTGTTTGATCTCCTATTCCATTGGCCATTTTATGGGAGGTATCATGATCCTTGAGCTTTTATTCTCTAACCTTTGCTTCTTCCTCCTTAAACGAAAAGTCCTCTTAATCTCAGGATCGAGTTCATATGGAAATGGGCCTCACATAAAAAGGGAAAAATCCCACAAGCACCAACACAACCACTACTAGGGCAAATTAAAAAGTAAAACGAAAAGTGTTTGGTTAATCTTCTAACGACTAGCTCAATATTTGACAAATTAGTCCCTGACAATGGTACCAAAAAATTGACATGTACTGCAAGCGCACCGATGTTGTAGTCTAGATTAAAATATTGTCCTTAGGGACCAATGCAATCTATTGAGTTTTGTGCTTCTAAAATCCCAAGCAGAATAAGTATTTAATGGATTGTTTGACTATGCTAAATGATTACTATGCAACAAAGTCAGCAATTTAATCAAGGAAAACATTTAGGGATTTGTTTTGCCTAACAATGAGTTAGGCCCTTGAATTATGCATGCGCTCTTCTCTAGTTTGGGCGATTAAAGGAATACAATCTAACATAATTCAATCGTTTCTCTCAAAATAAATCGAATTACCTAAACTAATCCAATTACCATTCTTTTAAATGTTATTGTTTTAGTCTAAGTCACATATCTTGATTGTAATTTTTCCTCTTAACTTGTAATTCGCTTTAAAGAACCACTAAGTCGAGTCTGATCTTGTTAATCTAATAGTGAGTTTGTGCTTTTGATATTTCGCTCAACTATCTATGCATATCCAAGCAAATTTGGCCAAAGTAACACACATCCAATCAAACAAAAGATAAATACAATCAATGCAAAATAGATTAAGCACAAGTTTGATAGAGTTTGGGGTCTAATATCAATGTTTTGGCTAGCAAGTATCGAGATTAAAGAAAACTACTAACTCACAACTAAAACTAAATCAATATAGTTCAAAGAAAACATCATCTGGAACAAATCAAGAAAGAGCTCAAGAAGTAAAAGGAGAGTATGCTTACTAATATTGGACATCTCTTCACAATCTTTTAATCTTCAAGCCTCCTCTTGCAAAAGCCTTCCCTTGATCATTCTATTGCTCCAAATTGATTTGAGAGATGAAATTTGAATGAGATGAGAGATAGAGTATGGAGAGATAATCATTCTTTTAGCTGAAAAACCTAGAAATAGGAAAGCTTGTGTATTCTCAGCCGCATAATGAAAGAAGATGAAGAGGCTTGCAGTTTGGGTGGCAACACGGTTGGACCGTGGTGTTCACTGGACCAACTTTCTTAGTCTCTTCTTTGTACCACAGGCATAAGAGCTATGGGGGCCTCTGCGGTGGGTCAAATTACCCTCATTTGAAGGTGAACATAGGATCGAAATGGTCTTAAAACATGTAAAACACATCAAAGCAACATACCCAAGGGTAATATAGGAATATGGGTGTAAATCAACTACTAAGGCAGTAAATCCCCTAAGAAATAGTAGTAATTAACCATAAGATGATGCATATTTTAATTAGTTATCAAGGGTAAAGTACATGCAAACCCAATTTGCTCAATTCATGAAAGAAAGAAGAAGAAACTTAAGGACTCACAAAGTCCAAGAGCATCAAGTGACTTGGTTGAGAGTGATTCGAACATTAATCTTTTTGACTCTTCAAGTGAGAGAAGCAGAAGCTCTAGAGAACGTGGTAGATACCATGGAAGGAATCACAATGATTTCAAGGTTGACATGCCCAAGACAGGTCAGATCTGGATAAGTGCTTAGATGGTTGCAAACCATCGAGAGAAACTTTGACTACGAAGACATTCCGAATGAGCAGAAGATAAAATATGTAGCCCTTAAACTTAGAAAGTATGCTTTTATTTGGTGTGCTAATGTTTTTTGTAAGAGGGCTAAGAAGGGGGTAAAATTAAATCATAGAAGAAAATGAAGGGAAAACTCCAAGAGAAATTTTTACCCTCCTACCTTTTACAAGAGAACTTCACTAGACTTCACCATGTTAGATAAGGGTATTTGAGTGTAGAAGAGTACACTAAGGAGTTTGAACAATTGCCCATTAAATGTGACCTTAAGGAAGCTGAGGAATAAACTTTAGTGAGGTATCTTGGCAGCTTGGATGAAAGGATTACTCATGGTGTTAAGTTACACCTATATGCCATCTTTGATGAGTTAAGCTCTCTAGCTCACAAGGTTGAACTCCAAAAGAGTGTTAAGGGGGAAGAGTAAGTCTCTTAAGCCTCAAGTTCGAACCTACCCTCCACAAAAACCTTCATACTTGACTCTTAAGCCTTTCAACTCCTCAAACACGAAACCACATCCACCTATGGCCCAAATCAGCCCCTAAACCGAAGGAGTCTAGGAGATGTTTTAGATCTCAAGGGCTTCGTCATACTAGCTCTAAATACCCTAACAAGTTAGTGGTCACTTTAGCTGAATACCAAGCTTTTTTGAGGATGAGATAAAGGTAGATGCCAAAAAAGAGAAGGAGTCGCACTTAAATGATGCATTGAGGGAAGTGATTGAAGGACTGGATGAAGGATAACTCTTGGTGCTTAAGAGGACCTTGATGGATTAGCAACACAAGAAGACAATGAGCATAGGGAGGACATCTTTCACATGAGATGCACCGTAGGGGGTAAAGATTGCTCTCATATCATTGATAGAGGTTGCACCAATGTAGCCTCTAAGGCCATGGTGAAGAAACTCAAGTTCTTAGCATCCCCTCATTTTTCTCCATACACAAACCAATGGCTCAAACAAGGGAAGGGTATACATATGTCTTGTTGTTGTTTGGTTTCTTCAAGCATTAGGAAGAATTATAAGGATGATATTTGGTGTGAAGTGATTCTCATGGATGCTTTTCATGTCCGAAGTAGTAGACCATAGCCCTTTGATAGGAGAATTATGCATGATGGCCTAATGAACACCTACTCTTTTGTCCTAGACCATAAGAAAATCACCCTTGCTCCATTTAGACCATCCCAACTCCTCAAGCTAAAAGAACCCCCACAAAAAGACGTAATACTTGGTTCCCTCCTCAAGGCCAAATGTCATGAGTTTAAGCCATTTAAAGAGTGGATCTTACTTGGTCTAGAGGAAGCCAAAGCGAAGCCACAAAAACATCCCCTCCTTGTTCCAGTTCTCGAAGCCTATAAACATTTCTTTCCCGAAGAGATACCCATGACCTACCCCCACAAAGGATAATATAATACAAAGTTGACCTCATAATCAATTCTACCCTCCAAAACAAAACAACCTACTGAATGAACCCTTAAGAAACCCAAGAGATCTAATGTTAAATTGATGAGCTTTTATCCAAGGTAATATTAGGGAGAGTTTGAGGTGTTATGCTATATTATGTTTTATGGATGAGAAAGTGGTTTCCCTTAATTCTCCCCTATCTGATGTACTTCCCCTTTCTCCTGAGATTGAAATAGATGATGGTTTGAATTATCAAGACCTTCCGATTTTGATTGGATTTCTACTGAGGATCCCAACCAAGGGTACATTAAGGTGAAGTTTGCTGCTCCTACTCCACCTAGCATACCCAAGGCGGAGGCCTATGCTTCTAATGAATCTCCTATGAGTTATTATTGTAGGTTTTCCCAAGTGGTTCTATCTTTACCTTCTATGAAAGGAGTCAATTTAGACTTTGATCTAGGGATTGAACATGATGATAGTGGCCAGTCTGATGGACCACGCTATGGGTTTGTCTTGTACACTAATAATTCGTTATGACATCTTTTGATGATGAAGAAGACCTCTAACCTGAGTATCTAAGATGGTATCTCCAATTGGAAGATTTCAATTTTGTGGTTCTTAACAAAAACGATGTCCATACGCTTACCGATCCCGAGCACACATAGAAGCATGGTCAAGCTCTTGACCTTAAAAGAACACTTCTTGGGAGGCAACCCAAGCCCTTTTATAGCTTTGATTTCCACTTTTAGGTAGTTTTTCAAAAGAATAAAAAAAGAGAGAAAACAAGAAAAAAAAAGAAAAGAAAGAAAGATGGTCAAGGGGTTGGGCACGGATGGTCCGTATTTTCCAATGTGGTCTGTAGCGTGCCTGCCTAGCAAAGCGAAGAAACAAGCACCCAGCCGCCACTGGCGTCAGACCGTGGTGTCGCCTACAGTCTGTGGTGGATTGCTACGAACTGCGACCAAGGGTTTTGACCATGGTGACCTTTCACTCTCTCCCATTTTCATATTCTACTTTGAGACTCTCTCTCTCTCTCTACTTCCCTCTTTAGAGCTCTATACTAGTGTGAGGGTAAGGATTGAGAAGTTTAATAAGCAAAACAAAAATCAAGTCAACAAGCATCAACAAGGATGTCCAACTCAAGCCAGGGGATCTTGTATGGATTCACTTAAGGAAGGATAGATTTCTAAACAAAAGAAGGTCTAAGTTGCTCCCACAGTCAGATGCCCCTTTATGGTCCTTGATAAGGTGACTCCTAATGCCTACAAGGTTGATTTGTGCAAAGGGCATTATGTATCTGCCACTTTCGATGTGGCTGATTTGAGGTCATACTTTGATGAGGATGATGAGCTCGCAAGTCTGAGGATAAATTCTTTCCAAGTTGAGGGGGATGATGAAGATCAAGTCCAAGAGTTACCCAAGCCTAAGGAGGTATAAGAGGTGTTCCAATTGATGAGTGAGTACTAACAAAGCCTAAACTACTTGCACCCAGGTTTGCCCAGTAAATGGCCCATCTTTCTGACTTGGGTTACCTAACCTTTGGGTAACTTAGGTTCAACTTAAGATGTCTAGTTTAAGATGCCTTCTTTTCAACAATGCAAATTTCAGGTTATTAAAACATGATTTTCTGTAGTCAAATCCCCTCTCAAAGGTTGGGTCTAGTGTAAGACTGCTAAAAGGATGCAAAATTCAAAAGGTGTGTTACCTAGATCCAACCGGGACCACTCTACTTTTTAGAAAATATCTCTCAAATGGCTAAGGGTTTTGGACTCTGGAAGAGTCATTGAAAAGTAAGACATGCTAAGCTTTTCCATGACCTATGTTGGAGCCATTTTGGCCAAGTATTTTGAATGTTACAGCTATTTGTAATAGGAGCGTGTGATCTATAAAGCGATAGCTAGCATGTCACTTTTACTATTTTCTTGGTAATGGACACAAGATTATGAATGAAAAATTCGAGTGAAGTTAATTCTCTCAAAGAAACTACTAGTTTCTTTAGCTTGAGTCAGCTAGCTCAAGTGTTCTTCTAAGTTCCTTTTAGGCTTTTGGTGGTGAATTTTTGGGATCCAAAAATGCTAAAGGAATAGCCCAACTCCATCCAAAGTGGCGCGCTAGGCATATCTTTGGGGTTGGTGTTCATTCATCGCTCTACTTGCTACGATGTTTTTAGCTCACTATTTTGATTCTTTGCTTGCTGTTTTGACTTCCTCTCTTCTTTTCCTACTTTATCTAGGTGTATCAATCTAGCATGCTTCAACTTAGAACTTTTTGTCTCTGACCTTCTTTCTTTATTTCAATCTCATTTTTTAATTAATTCTTAGGCGCTTACTTGTACACTACATGACAAATTTTACTATGTTTAAACTTTAGTTGATTACATTTAATCATGCCCACTTAAACTGTATTTTGGTCATCCTATTCATGAGTTCTTTTAGCCATTTTACCATATATTTTCCAGCATATTATTAATTGATTGATAAAGAATATAATAGTTTTTATATCATGCACCGAAATTTATATAAATAAGAATATATTTTATCATTTCAAATGTAATGCTCTTCTATTCTATGTCTAGAAATCATCTACATATATCAAACATAACTAGCAATATTGTTGATGGTAGCTAGGAGTACAATGTAGTTGATCATTTTTTTCATCCTTATATATTTCCTACAAATTGAATTATTCTCTTATTTTATATGAGATCCATATTACTATATTAATTAATATTAAATAACTACTTTAACAATCTCAATTGAGTATGAATTTAGTAAACTATTTTGAAAACTAAAAATACAATAAGACCATGCAACCCACATATTTAAAACTAGTATGCATTAAAAGTTTGGTTAAAGCATTATATGTTTGACACGTAGATGACATGTGTCAAATATTAACTGCATTCATATGATACAAATGCATTTGAATAGACATAAGAGTAAAGTTATTTTAGTACAATATAGCATTTAATTAAAAGAATTGAATACTTGTGTATAAGTCATGCAAAAATTAGCACAATAATAACATGTTTTTAATTAAGTCAAATTGAATTAAAAATATTATGCGTCAAGTGATTAAAATACATAATAATGACAATATTATGACTTGTATATTGAATAATGAAAACTTAACTTATTTGAATAGATAATTTTAATATTAAAAATATATATATAATTCTAAGTGATGTCAGTAAATAAAAGGGATTATGACTTGCAATATTTAATATGCATCTATGTATGAGTGAGCGGTTCTGGGTAACCACCCTCAAAATCGAAAAACAGACTCGAAAATGATCAGCCAAATTTCTCACTTTTTTTGGAACCGAAACCAAAGCCGCAGCCAGTTCCACAAGTTTGGAAACCAAAACCGTCCCCACTAATTCCGGTTCCGACTCCGGGTCACCTATGCTCTTTTTAAATTTTCCATATTTGGTATTTATTCAGTGTAAAAAAATTCAATCATAACACAACATGATTCATTTCCCCATAAATTCTAAGACCTCACTTTATAACTAGCATCTACAAATTAAAAATAGTAATATAGTCCTTGAAATAATATGGTGCGATTCAAGCTGCGTTTTGTCCATTTATTAGATAAATCAAGGTAGCAAATTATAAAATTTGACTTGAAAATAAGCATAATAAATGTAAACTTCAATGGGAGAAACATGTTTTTCGGATTTTTTTTTTGGGCTTGAGCTTAATGGAAGATTGGGTCAGGTCATTTTAGTATATAAACAATTTATAGAAGAATTGCGAGTGCATCTTAGGCTAGGATTTTTTGTTTTCTCATAAACGGTTCTCAGTTCTGTTTTTGGGTCTCGTTTTAGGAATAAGAACCAGAACGATTCATACTCGTTCCTTAACATTAGGAATTGCACTTGCTGGAATCATTTGACTAGTTTTGGTCTGATTAATTTCAGGGTACTTGTTGGACATATTCATCCCTACCTTTATGGTTGATTAAAAAAAATAATAGTTATTCTATCATGCAATAGTCCGCTGAAACTAAAAACATATATATATATATATATATATATATATATATATATATATATATATATATATATATATATATATATATTTGTAATAATAACATTAATTCAAGCCACCGCATATATATAGCTAGATAACAGCAAATTATTTTAAGACAGTACAATAGTTTATTAAAAGAATTGACTACATATGTATTACTCATGCAACAATTAGTAGAATAGTAATGTATTCTTAGTTAAATTAGACACTTTTATCACAAAAGATAAATTTGAAACATAAATAAAAGAAAACAAGCACGATTGGCATAGCTTTAAATCAAATACCTCTAAATAGCATTATATTTTGGCAGGTAGTAAGAACTAACTAAAAGAAAACAAACATTAAATGATTTTTCACCAATATATGTCTTTTAAAATTAAAATGCTTCAGTTATCTCTATTTGACCACGGATCTTTGTGTAAAAATATTTCAAAAAATAAAAACCTGCATTAGGGATCAAATCACATGGCAGGATAATAAAGGAATAAATGGATGGATTTAAAATGGGACACATGAAATAGTGAAACGTCTAACTAAATAGTGAAGCCTCTAACTAGATATTAACAATCATAATTATAATTTTATTGCTTGCCAAAGTAAACTCCTAATTTAAATA
Source organism: Selenicereus undatus (assembly GCA_017589665.1). NCBI lineage: Eukaryota > Viridiplantae > Streptophyta > Magnoliopsida > Caryophyllales > Cactaceae > Selenicereus > Selenicereus undatus. The sequence continues at coordinate 63,757,290 of JACYFF010031956.1, read as the reverse complement.
GTGTTTTAGAACGGAATGTCTGAAATATTAAAAATTGAGATCATAATTGTTTTATCTTTATTAAGATATTTATTCAAAAATAATTTTTTTAAATTGCTTTTCAATTGATCGATTTCTTCTATACCAATGCTTTATAGATGGGCAATTTGTATCAGAACCCACTCAAAAAGTAGGGATTGTCATGGTAACATAAGTAATTTTTCTCTTTATAATATATTCAAAGTTGAAAATTTTCATTCGTTATAATTTTGATTATCTAATTCTTGATTACAATTGATCACAGTTTTTGTTTTCCTTTTCAGGTCCACATAGGTTTCAGGCTCTAACGTTGATGTGTCACCGCTTTCGTTAACTTTATTTTTACACATAATTAAAATATATGATTATCCATTGACTTCATTAATAATGATGTTTGTATATACTTTTCTCCATTTTAAAATTTATATTTCATTTTGTAAATTGACGTGCTATTAATTTTTTCCCATTGACTGAAGATGAATTTCAACAATGATGTGGTTTAAATAAAATGTAAAATTTAACAATAAAATGGCTTAAATAAGTAATGACAATGTGAGTTGGAAATTTATAATGAAGAACAATAGAAAATGAATAAAAAATAAATTCTCAATTTTTTCATAAATTGAATAATCATATTAATTTGTTTTGCTATTTGACAAAAATAACCATTTATTCAATTACTAATATAATTTTTTTTTAAAAATTAAACTATATCCTTGTGTTGCAAGGGATATACCCAAGTTATTACGAAAAGATACACGTGTGTGATTTATGCTACAAAAACTTTGTACAATATCATTTAACCAGTGTAGCTTTTAGATTAGTAAATTGTGGTACATAATATGTTTGACAAATTCTTCCGCCACTTAGGGGTTTCTGCCCCTCTTTCTCAGCGCCCCCCCCCCCCCCAAAAAAAATCTTCAAAGAACAATCTCAACACCATAACTGATGAAATAATTTTGTCATGCAGCCCACTGCAGTGTGAAAGGGGTTCATCAAACCAACAAACACATATTATCAACTAATAATGGTTTTGTATTGGTAGTATTCGAAAAATAGCTATAATTAAGTTAAAAAGCATAATAATTACTGACATTATTAACATAATGTAAAGTACATGTCTTCAACTTCAAGAACCCAATGGACAATGGCATATTGCTAATGATGAATTTGAATTTATTGGTTAAACTGCTAAATTTAAGCAACAAGCATATGATTTGTACAACACTTATGCTCTAAGAGTGGGATTCGACATTTGTAATAGGGACACGCACAACACTACAGCAAATCAAACTAGTGTAACTACAAAGAGATATTGTTGTTCAAAGGAAAGGACTAAGAGAAATGCAACTAAGAGAAATGAAGGAAATATTGACAATAGGGCATATAACAAGAAAGTAACCCAAATTGGTTGAATAGCAGTAGTTTAATTTTCAATAGATAGAAATTATATGTGCACGGTTACAAGGCATGATAAGGTGCACAATCATCCATTTTGTCACTTCAATAAATATCACATTTTGAAATCTTAACAAACAGTTGTAGAAGAACAACTAGAGCTACTAAAACATATGAGATCATGTGGAATAACAGTGTCTAATGCTAAGAGAATGCACTTGCTATTGATAAAAGAAAGCATTTGGATGGTACTAATAACGATACTTTAATAGGAAAGTTGAATCAAAGGAAAATAGAAGATAACAACTTTTATTTTACTTTTGAATTTGGCAAATGGGCGTGTTCCACTATCATTTTATTTTTTTTTGGGAGATATACCATAGTGAGAGAAGATTATGATCTATTAGGGGACATGGTTATCCTTGAGACCCCATATAGGACCAATAAATACAGTTTGATTTGTGCACCATTTGTTAGAATGAACCATCATACCAAAACCGTGTTCTGCAACAGGGTTTTGGGTAGCGTTTAGTGTTTTGACTAAGTCAGTACACTAATTAGGTAATTTTTAGTGTTCAGTAAACTAGTATTTTGACTAGTATTTCAAGTAATGTTTAGCATTTTAAGCAGTGTTTTTGAAAAACTAATAGTATTAACATTTGACATTTAAAAGTAGCGTTTCATATGTTTTAGCCAAAAAATATCCTTTAAAAATTTTATCTTTGAAAATTATCTGTATCCTTTTATGTCAATTTACATTAATCAGCTAGCATAACAATTAAGTTTACCGAACACATTAGTTTCAATAGCTAATCTAAACAGCTATCCGTTAACAACTCAATTAGAAACACTATCCGCTATCTAAACAACTATCCGCTACCTAAATCGCTATCCGTTGCCTAAACAACTAATTTTACTGAACAGGACCCAAGAATATAATGTTCGAATGCTAGTTTATTTTAAATGAAAGAGTAGAATCATTCACTTAGCTTTTTGGAACTTTTTAGCATCAATGGGTAGAAGCATCTAAGGATTGTAATGACAAACTAAGCACCTTCAATTGCAACTAGTATTAGACCGGTGTTTTTACAAGCAAAACATGAATTGTGTATATGACATTTAATTGAAAATTCCAAAATTTGCATCAGAACATTGAGAACCTAACATCAATTCGTGGACAAATTCAACAAGATTTGCATTCATTGTGATATTGTAGTAGAGTTCAATCATTGTTGGAAAAAGTTAAACCTTTATGTTAGCTTCCTTTATAATTTAATTTTGCTTTCATAATGTAAAAATATTCACTATAGTGAAGGAAGCATTCACTTTAAAGAGGGTCAAAGTTCACCGAATTCATTAATATGCAACATGGAAAAGATTCACTAAAAAAGACTAAGGGTTCATGGCAAAAGATCAAAGATTTACTGCAAAAAAGAAAAGATCTACTAAAACATCTTTCTATCACCCCACCTTTTAAAAAAAAAAAAACCCCCTTGATTTCCCAATGGGTTACGTAACACAATTATGCTGAGAATGATTGGTTGAAAAAGCTTTGCAGAAGGAGGAAGCATTGGGGTCCTGCATTTAGTAAAGATGTCCTTCATTGGGAAATTGTGTCTTCTTAAAGGGTTTAATCAACAAACCATTCAATCTCTTGGACACTTCATGCAACCATAGACTGGTGTATATGTTATAAAAGCTTCGTCAACGTTGTTGCTGAATAGATGAGTAAGGAGAATGGGAATGACTATGACTCTTAGGATGGTAGCTTGAAAACATGCTTTGTAAATGTAGGCCTATTGATCCATGCAACGGAGGTTCATGCAGCTTTATCATATTTTTTGGTAAAAGTAAAAAAAAAAGGAGCAACTTGTGCCCAAGAGATGGTTTAAGAGACCGATTCATGCCTGATATATGAAGTGTGGCAGGACAACATTGGAAAATTTGGCCACATTGTCAATGTTAATTGGGCAACTTCAGAAGCGTTTTGCATATGCAAAAAACCAAACTTTAAGAGACAGAAATTTTGTGCATTCATATCTAAGGATGTTTAATATGTTATGTGTTAAATAGATCCCTACGAAATACCTATTAGACAGATGACAGAAAAATATTAAGGGTTGCGAAGATGTCGATAGTGCAAGTTCTTTTGACAATTATGTTGCCAGATCTTTGTCTATTTGGTGAGTGCAAATGCTGAGGAAATTTATTACTCGTCACCGTATTAGCCACAAATGCAAAAACAAGAGTTTTATGTTAAGAATTATTTGGACAGGTTAAAGAAGTTATTGAGATGGAAGCAGACCCTATATACGATTCTAGATCAGAAGAATCCCATTGGATTAAGAGAGAAACCAGAAAAAACAAAGGAGAGAAAAGTGAGCATTGCTAAAAGAAAAATAACGAAGTGAAGGAAAGAAAGAAGCATGTTAAAAGACAAGCAACAAACAATTTCGCCCCCCTTTTGCATCAACCCTATCATATCTATTTGTCAAGTACCACTATACTAAATTTATTATAGTATAATCGAAGAAAAGATGGATAGTTTCATTTTCACACTATAACTAAAGGAATAATTTTTATGGCATTAGAAGGTAACACCTAGTGTAAGGCCTTTAGAGGATTCCACTATGCTCAATACTAATATTGAAGCGACAATTACCTAGGTAAGAAGCTATAAAGTCTTGGACAAGCAAAACTTTACAATTAAAGAACACAACATTGTTGATGTAGAGGACATCTAGCATGACATCTGTCAGAAATGGTCCACCTAGCAGAATTTGGTGAAACATGGACATTGTAATTGATATTAGTAGGAGACATCATTTTTTTAGCACATTTATTATTTTGTTATTAAAAGGAGACATGAATGTTACTGGTTCTCATTGAATATATAGATATTAGAAGTATTTTCTTATTTAAAACTGAAGATATGATTATTGATTCTTATTTGGTGATAGTATATTTATGGTAATTTTATATGATAATTTTGCTCTCTTTAGTGCCTTGTAGAAAATGTTTTCTCCATTGCACTTAACCTTTTGTGCGTTACTCTAGGCTTTATAATTTGTAAATTGTAGTGAACAATTTTTCATCTACAATAACACTTTACTGACTTGTGATGTATCTTTAGTCTGTTGTAGCATAACAATACAACAAAATGCACTAGTAGCTATTTAACGAAAATCATTTATGGGCACTTGAGCATCTAACCATGTCTTTTGTACAACCTCTATACACAGGAGCTAGCTACTTTAACCATAATTATTTAAAACAAAATATGGCCTATTCACAACAAAATATATGCCTACTCAACAACTTGACGCTTAACATCATGTGTTGCCTTTCAGCCTTTGACGTTGCCTTGTCATATGAGCACCTTCCATTTGCTTCTCTAACTGAGAACCACCAATCTCCTTCTTTTCTTGATGGTACCATGATAAGTTCACTATTGCTTAATCTATGTATGCATAGGTTTAGATCCTTTTATCTCCCCTCGCCAATTTGTAAATAGGATTTGTCGTGTTGTTTGTATTGCAATTCACTTATATTATTAAAAATAGTTAACTTACATTGAACTTCTTAAATCCACTATTCCATTTCTCAACATCTCTCACACATATGCCCAAGTGTTGCATCTCACACACCCCTGAATTAGAATAGGCTTCTCTAGAAACATCCATCCAAGATAATTTCAATTGCTCTAGTGACAAACTCTCCATGGATACAATCGTTGTTGACTTAGGGATTTTTCCTAGCAAAAACTCCAAAAAGTACTGAAAATGTCCAAAAAATTGAGCACATTTATCATGTGTCACTTTTAATGTGGCAAACTTAGTCATAAGTGTGAAGAAGGAGGAAAAGGTAAGGCAGAAGATTACCAAGGGGGTAACATATCAACATAAGAAAGTAGTACCCATGGTTGAAAATTGTAAAGAATATATGAACATATCAACACAAGTACATGCATATTTACAAATTTATATAAAACTAACAAGATGCTTTGTATGTTGATGGTATATACTCTATACAATTAGGCTACAAACAAGAGGGGATAACAAAAGGCAATCCTAGAATGTGCTTAGTTAAATACTAGAAACCTAAGTAATAGAGACAATCAAAACTTAGATACATCAAGCTAAAATTATTCTGCCTCTTTCCTCTGCATTTGCATTATGAATCTAGCTCCAGTTTGGACATTTTCCCCATCACTAGTGCAATATTCTCAGCCTTTCTTTTAGTTCCCAAGAATCCTACCAATCCTGCTTGCGGCTACTGCAAGAAGATCTTAATGTCCTCTTGCTTATTGGGGCCATTCATGCCCCTCAAATTGCAGCTTAAAATTCTATCCATTAGGGGTGTGGTCCCCTTCCCCTCCTTTTGCCTAAACTTCTTCCTCTTCTAGTAAGACACTAAATATATTGGCTGTCAGTTTCTCAATAGCAGGTGTGCTGGATCCTTGCCCTACATTGCTGATGCCTTGATGTCTTGCAGTATGCCTTGTAACTAGTTGGAAATCTTCCTCACCATTTTGGTCATGCGCTTCTACTTGTTGGTGTTGACTTTGAGATGTTACCTGTGCTGCTTTAGCTCTCCATTCCTGTCTTTGAGAGACAATTTTTCTGCACTCGTCTCTTGTGTGTCCAAACATTCTGCAATGTGTGCATTTAATTGGCCTCCACTTATATACCAGTTTTTGTCTGATGATGACATCTTTTTCATTTTGCAAATTCAATGAATTCAGGGAAATGTTCCTCTAAAGGCATTTCCACTAGCAAACAAGCATATTTCAACATGGATTTTTCTTTTGTGTACTTATTTGTCTTTAGTGGAATGCCAAGGATGCTTCCTATCTTACTGAGGCTTTGCATACCCCAATATTTGAGATCCAATTCATGAAGTTGAATCCATATTGGTAGTGAGGTGATGGTATCAATGTTCATGCCCATGTTAGGGTTCCATGCCTTCACAATGAAAGGTTTCTCGTCAAAATGAAATACACCCTTTGGGGCAACTACCATTGCATCCTTGAGCTCACTGAACCTCACTAGGTAAAGCCCTTTTTTAACCAACAACACTTTGTCAATCTCATATCCTGTCTAGATTCTTCTAATAAATCCATCAATTACCTCAATTGGTGGATTTGCCCCTAGCACATAGCAGAGTACTGCATTCTGACAGTAAGCAATTTCATTGGCAACATCTTCTTCGACCAATTTAGCACATTTGGTCCGTTGTATTTCAGTAACAGGGATGAATTCGAGTGTTGTACCTTCATTGGGATCTACCATTGCTGCATATGAGGGACGAACTCTATCCGAGGAGTGTTCTCTAGCTGGGACTGTTTCATTCAGTTGCTAGGGGGAGCTTGTTGGAACCTTCGAAATATTGCCATCAATGGGATTCTCAGCTTCTTGCGCTTCAGGTGGGTTGACTGGCTCTTCTGTAATCTCACGCAAAACCCTAGTTCGGCCCCTTCTTGCTCCTCTGGCCATGGCGCCCAGAGATCTCCAGGTTTATAGAGAAAGGAAAAAAGATATATATATATATAT
>JACYFF010031956.1:63724771-63735322 GCA_017589665.1 Selenicereus undatus | reverse complement strand
TTGATGTCTACTACCTAAGCCCTTATGAATAATGATTGGGATTTGTAGATACAGCATGATCAAATTCTTCGTAGACTATCATTCATAGCACCCACCCTATATTGTTATACATAAAAAAAAATTAGTACATAAAAAAAAAGTAGCTAAACTCAAGGGCGGAAACAAAATTTAAAACTGAACGCATGAAATGAGTTCTTGGGCTGTTGAGTTGCTCTTAACTAGCGAGAGGTCCAGAAAGGAGGGAGAGGCCCAGAAAGGACTAAGAAAGTGGAGAAATTGGGTTTAAAAAGGAAAAAAAAAACTAAACTTGAAAAATGATGCCAATTTGCAATTGCCAAGTATCGAACTCATCATCACCCATCACTGTACCAAATCTGCACTTCCGAGCTTACTAGCGGAGATACTAGATCTTACACACATGTTTGTACTAGTCAATTATTTTTAGAACGACCGGGGGGGGGGGGGGGGGGGGGGGCATGGCCCCATTAGCCCCCTTTTAAATCTGCCCCTCAGTAAAATAATAGTTGACAATAAAATTAATGAGATTTGAGAAGAACTCAGCATAGGTAAAATCAAAACCAATCTAGTTAACAACGTTATTCCTAAACTTGAAGAATTTGATGAATCTTCTAGAAGAAATACCCATTTTATGAGACCTAGATACATTCCAATTGGCGTACAACCAACTTTTATTTTGAGTTCACTCGAAGGAAAACCATATCCTTTGAAGAAATCACTACCCAATTAGCCAAACATGATACATCTTAAACATCGATGACTCGTAATAGAGAAAAAATATTTGAGCATTCGGTAAGGGTTATAAATAGTGTCCTAAACTTGAATACCACATGGTGAGCTGGCAATTTTCTAAACTATATCGAACATAGTTTAATGGCACGGTAGCTTATTGGTGTGACTCACTAGATGAAGAAGGTAAAATTGCATTAAGAATGATAGAAACGCCACCTGCTATATATGTTCAAAAAATTATGTAAGAAAATAGAAACTGAATTTATCGGAGCTAAACTTAATTCTAAAGAAAAAGCTAGAGAATGATAAAGAAAGATTAATAATGTAGAATTATGGGATATGAGATATTTGGAGAATCATATTGCTGAATTAGTCATTATTATTGCAAAATTGAGCTTAATGAAACCAATCTTGGTATGTTTTATGACTAATTACTATATATGTTCTATTCTATAATCAATGAAAAATACATTGCATGGCTTTGAAAAAGAAAATGTGACTGATACCCTTGGTACAAGAATCCCATATTTGAGAAAATAGGTCAATGGTCAATGTCTTGATCTCCACAAACAAAAGAAAATGAAGAAATAATTCCTAGATTTTGGGATAATCCTTACCAATGAGGAAAGGAACCTGAGAAGAATCTATAAGAAAAAAGAGCTTTAACAAGCAATTGGGGGAGAAATATAAAAGAAAGTATTAAACCAAACCAAGTCCTAAGAAATGAACATTTTTTATAAAAGCTGCTTATTATCCCGCAGGAAAAAACGACTATAAGTGTTGGGCAAGCAGAGAAGTAGGTCATTATGCAAATGAATGCAAAAATAGGAAGAATAACAAACTTATAGAAACTTTGGGTATTCTAGATTAGTTTGAGCTTAGCGAGGAAGAACCACTAGAACTAACGACAAGGGAATTATTGAGAGTGTACTAGAAGATGAATATGAAGAAGGTGATTATGAAGAAGCTAGTCATATGATGAAAAGTAGCTCAATTAGTCTTGGTGAGTTTTAAGGAGAATAATTTATTATAGATAATGAGAATAAAAATGTCAAAGGAGATTGGGTCATTCCTATAATTCAAAAAGATATGATATATAAAAAATATGTCTTTCAATTAAAAAGTAAGTACGTATATGAAAGGATGGAAGGAGATCTAGAAATAAAAGACTATGAGTATGATATGGGAGAAGTTAATCTTATTAATTGGGAAAAGATCCTTAAACATAACAAGATAGAAAGTATAGTTACATCCATGTTAAAAGTTTCCAAGTTCAAATTATTCCATTACAATATTATGGCAAAGATATTGATCTTTATACTTTGCTCTGTCATATCAGGCATATCAAATTTAATAATCAAATTATCATAGGAATAAAGATCAATTTATGTAATGGATCATTAGGATTTAATTGTTGACCTAGATATTATGTGAGCTTAAAAGATGAATTTGCCAAAAACTTCATATCCTTTAAGATAAAAACAGTTGGAATGGACATGGCGAGAGGAGGTCACCCATGAAGGAAATTTTAGAAAATAATTTACAAGTAAGATAATAATATAGATTTAATGACTAAGGTAACAATGATAGAGGTAGAAAAATTTGAGAGTCCTACTCCTATGAAAAAAATCCAAAGGATAAAATCCAATCCTTAAGAGATAAAGATTGATAGGTCATGAATATCTAGCTTTTCCAATCCCACAAAAATCAATAATAAAAATATAATAAAAATTGGTGAGAATGGTAAAATTACCATTAGGCCCCAATTATTAAGAAGTATGAGTGTAAGATCAGAATGGAGAGAAGGATCTTCGGTAGTTAATGAAGAACTTAAAGAAGATAACACAATTAGTATGACCAGTGAAATGGGTAGAATGAGTTTTGTATCCACAATACACAGTATAGACTGAAGTATAAGTCCAGATAGAAAAGTCATCAGGTACAAAACAAGAACTATTAGTGAGCCAATCTATGAGGATGAATTGGTCAAAAATATGACTATGTAGATATGTTATGAAGTTAGCTATACAAATCCTAAAAGCATCTATATCCAAATAAATGTATGTTTACAACAATGTAATCAACATGAATTGTGTACCTACATAGATAGCAGTTGTTCTATTTGTTTCGAAAAAATATCATTATTTCTAGAATTTATGTGGAAAAAACCCAAGAATCCTTTACAAGGATAGGTGATAATAGCATAATAAGCCATAACAAAGCCATAGTAGGGTTATCCACAGAGATAGGAGGAGTCCAATGCATTATACCAATTTTATGGGCTACCAATCAACCCTCTCATGATATGATTATTGAAATTTATTTTCAGAGGCTATATTCTTTGTAACACATAACATAAACCAAACAATATTCATAATCAATGGTCACTCAGTTTCTATTGATAAATTATAAAGCTTGCACACCAGAATATTGAGTTTACATGCATCGAGCGTGATGAGAAAGTAATCTCCGTCTAAGGTGAGATAACATTAATAATATTGCTACTTGAGTTATTTGTTAAAGAGCAGATTGATGAACAACAAGAGAAATTATGTAAATAACTTATTCTGATAATCCTCTTAAATTTTCTGATAAAGATAAGATATTTGCAAAAATCACTTTGTTAAATCCTAACACCATTATCCGATCAAACAAATAGTGTATACACACCAGGATATCTATAAATTTGATAAGCAAATCAAAGAACTTTTTGATAAAGGGTTAATTAGTAATAGTAAGAGGCCTCACAGCAGTACTGCTTTTATGATACGAAATCATGCTGGAGAGAAAAGAGGAAAAATTAGAATGGTAATTATGAAAAGCTTAATGATAACACCGTCTTTGATGGTTATTATATTCCTAACAAAACCATTCTGCTCAACAGAATTCAAGGATCATCTTGGTTCTAAAAATGGATTGTAAAAGTGGATATTGACAGATAAAAAATGGATGAAGAAAGCATCCATTTAACTGCTTTTAGTACCCCTTAAGGACATTGTGAGTGGATGGTAATATTATTTGGTCTTAAAAATGCACCCCAAATATTTCAAAGAAAAATGGATAAAATATTCAAAGATCTTAATCACTACTATCTAGTTTACATCGATAATATTCTTGTATTTTCTAAAACCATAGAATAGCACAAAGATGACGTTTTAGCTGTCACCCAAAGATGCATTAATCATGGTATTATTCTTGGTAAGAACAAGTGCATTTATACTGAATAGGAAATTGAGTTTCTAGGCCTACAAATAAAAGCTAGACAAATCTTCCTATAAAAACATGGTCTAGAGAAAATAGAAAATTTCCCTAAAAAAATTGAAGATAGGAAGCAATTAGAAAGGTTTGTTGGGTGTCTTACCTATGCTTCAAATTTCATTAAATATTTAGCTAAATTGAGAAAATTGTTGCACCAGAAACTCAAGAAAGAAGTAAGTTGGACGTGGATCCCTAATGATTCAAAGATTGTTTAGAACTTCAAACAGATGTGTAAAAATCTTTTTGTTCTTGGTTTACCTAATGAAGGAGATGATTTAGGTCTTGAGATAGATGCCAGCAATAAGTACTAGAGCGCAATACTCAAAATCAAAGACGGAGAAAACTCTGTAAATATTTTAGTGAAAGTTTTAATCAAGCAAAATGCGACTATCCCATGATAGAAAAAGAAATTCTTGTAGTCATAAGGGAAATCAAAAATTCTTAAACGTTTTTGCCTCAAAACCTTTTCTTATTCAAACTGATTGCGAAGGGATACTTGATTTTGTGGAAACGAATTTACCAAATATGCAAGTACGAGGGCGATTCTTGCATTTGTAATTATGGCTTAACCAGTTTTCTTTCTTTATTGAACATATACAAGAATTGAGGAATTCTCTGACAGCTAGTTCAATTCATGAACTTGCCAATGGTGATCATCAGAGCAGAATTCCTATCGAAAAGGGAGAAAATCCAAAACGAAATATCATTACTGGTAGAACGGGTTTCTCCTTCTAGTAGAATCCTTACGGATATTTTAGAATATCATACAAAAAGTAGATCATGCTTTGGTCTGCTGTCTTTTGCCTATCTAACAGTACAAAGATTCAGCATTTGAATTACCTAAAGTGTCCTTATGACATTAAAAAAAAAAGTTCCTAAGTTCACGAAAAATGGTTTAGTAACTGGTATACAGTTTGTATTGACTACTATCATAACTATTCTTATGATATTTGAGAGACATAGAGTACTAGGATTTTCTTTTATGATAGATGTGGATTTGGTGTTGTTAGGTTCTGAGCAAATTTAATCTCTTCGGATGACCCCATCATGAAAGCCTGAAATATGGAATGATACCTTACCTCATGGAAATCCAAGATCCGAAGTACCCATTCTTCTCAAAACTCACTTTCAACATTGTATGTTTAAAAGGATCAATTGGATTCTCACATCTGCTGATGGTCCAACAAAAACTCCATACAACAGAAGTCTGTATGTCGAGATACATTGCGGAGTAATTGAGTATGAAAATGAAAAACTCAAATTAGCCCATTATCTTGTGCAATTAGTTGATTTCTAAGGTCCCAATGATCAACAACAAGAATGGTTTCCAGAGCGACAAGAAGTAGTTAGTAATCCTACTCTAGCAAGAGCCATCGATTTTTACAACACTTATCATTAAATGTGGGCATTGATTGAATGAGAAAAAATATATGAAGGTAGAAGGAGCTACTTCAAAGATGTCTTTGATTAATGCATTGATGTTGGAGTTGGAAAATTCTTATACAAAAAGAATAGAAATATCTTCGTGAATTATTTGAAAGATTTAATCCAAAGCATTTTCAACTTAATAAAGATTTTGATGATAATCTAGGTAATGATGAACTGAAAGATATTATTAAAAATGAAGGCATGTAGAATCTCAATATGGATTACTAGTCTTGTCAACATTAAGTGCTCTTAAAAGTTGTTCTACAATTATCGTGTCAGTTTGTGAAGTTAGAAAAATAATACAGTGCACTGTAGCCATGCGAGAGTAATTTGAGTCATGCAAAAATATTAGTATGTGTACTATAGCCATTAGGACATCTTATGTAATCCTTCCCCTATATAAAAGGAGAAGTTGAATGTTGAGAAGGGACACAATCATTTTGAGCATACTTGAGCAAAAGAGAAGTCGGGTATCTCCATTTCTTCATAAGCAAGCATGTCTTATGTTCTTAGTTGTTGAAGTCCCTCTTTAAATCTTTTTATTATAATATTTCCACTTTCAAGCTTTCAATAAAAGAAGTTTTTCAGTAGGAAACCTTATTCAATCGAACCTTATGTCATAAATATTATGATTTCTTAATTAAAATCTCACTATTCTTAAAAATATAAAAACTTGATTAGTAACTATGGTTTGAGGTGCGAAACGAATTGGATCTGTGATGTACTTGATTTAAAGAAGGTGGGATTGAGATTAACAATCTCTGTAAATTGGAAGTTAGAGAAACGTCAGGATCCAACAATGACTAAATTCAGATAAAGGTCGAAACTCTCTAATTAGACATGGTGAGTCTCTAATAAGATAAAACATAATATTTATGATATAAGTAGTAGGTTGTGATAATTAGTACAAGTAGAGTCATCATAAAAGTCTAATCATTTAAAACAAGCATATTTCCTTAAGAAAACCCCGAAATCCGTTTTATTGCATATCTTAGCCAAATTAGGGATCATTCTATAAATTTCAATAATTTTGGGTTAGAAGCACAAAAATAAAAACTTCAGAAGGTTGTGAAAAATCAAAAGTGTCAAACCTCAAAGTACTTGAAAATCAATACAAAAGAAATATGGTTGAAAAAAATTAATGTTGAAAACCTAAAGGGTGGTAAGTACACGATACCCCTTCTTTCCGGCACCCCTCCCCCTCCTAAAAAAAACCATGCAATGGTGGAACCGTACCTATAACTAGTTATTGGGAATTTTAGAAACTTTAAGTAGGAGGATTATTTCGTCATTTTTAAATGTAAAATTGCTTTCTGCAAAAATTATATTATTATTTAGGTGTGCAACAAATTTTTCAAAGACATCTTTGAGATGCAGTGGAGTTTCTCACATCATTGTTACACTCATGAGAGTATAGGCATTAGTATCTCAGGAGTAGATACAAATTCAAATAGCCTACAAATGTTGGAATAATTTAATCTTTCTCTTGATTCATTGCCTTGAATATCCATGCATGGAATGAAATCATAGATTTATACAGAAATTCTTGCTATTTCCTAAATGGATGACATCCTCTCATAAAATATAACTTGAAATAGGTAACATATTTCCAAGAATATGCACTCAAGAATAAGATGGTAATGAAACTTGTATGGTCGTACCTTTTTAATTAAAATTCAAAAAAGTCCTCCCATTTAAAGCTCAAATGGGTAGGAAAAATGACTTTTAAATGGGTTTGGTAGAAATATGGAAAATTGGGTATGTGTATAGGTATGGTTATGGGTATAAACCTCACATGTCCCATATTCGCCTTGTACTCAAGTCCGCTTTAAAATATGACAAAAAAGGGTGTTTTAGAAATTCAATCAAGCCCACATATCAAAATTTAATCTAACAATATGGTTGATTTCTCATATATAAACAGTGGACTCCCCAGATATGTCGATTTTGTAAATTTTTAATGGCCCAAACATGGGTGTTAATTTTTATTATCTATTTGTACCAGAATATGGGTGTTAACTTTCATTATCTATTTGTAATAGAATGTGGGTGTTAACTTTCATTATCTATTTGTACAAGAATAAAACCCACAAAGCCACAAAACTTGATGGATGTGGGCATGAATTTCATTTTTTAATACTCAGTAGTGTACAATTATAAATATGATTTTCGAAAATGAGTACGGACATATATACGGCTTTAACTAATTCCGTTGTGATCCTTGCTCAGCGGCATACATTAATTAGTTATGTAACCTACTCACACCTGTTGATAAATAATAGTTTAACTATCATTTACATATGTTTTATCACATTCCCATTTTTATAGAAACAATTCCGACACTAGAGAAGGCAAGGTTCAATATTGAGGAGTCCGTCAAATGACTACAAAGGATAAGCATGTTAGTAAAACATACTCACAGTCTGTCATGGTATGAATAATATTAGCTGTGAATCTCTAGTTATTAAATAATGAAGATGAATGATCACATTGTCCACTAATCTATAAATGGACTAGTCACATGTCATATAAGAGCGCCTTTAATTGGAGTTCTAAAATTTGAAGCTTTAATCCGTCATATTATCAAAAATTTCATCTTTGGAACTTGTGTTTCTTATCCTCTTCAATCCATAGAACTCTAACTTAGATCACCAAATAAAATACTTATAATGGACCCACTATATAAATATTTTATCTTTTTTCTAGTGAAAAAAGGAAAATAAATAAGCAAAAGAAAAAAAAGAAGAAGAAAACATCAGTTCCATACCTCTTGCGCTGGAATTCTGTATCGATTGGGCTCGCCTAACGATGGATCAGACTCTTGTGTTTCAAGCATTGAGGGCAGAAAATTAACATGTATGGGCCCGTTGGAACACGAGTCACACATTGCAAGTGCTCTATATAAGTATATATGTACATACTGTAGGGAAAAAAACTAACTAAACTATTTTTTGGTAATTAAGTCCGTTTATATTGCTGTTTTCCTAAGCTAAAATAAATGAATACATAAATGTTAACTATATAACCAAAGAACATGTGATCTTGAATTAAATGGGCTTTACACTCCTAGGATTTTATGAGCATACCTGGAGCTAGCATATCTAGAATGGAGCAAATAAAATAACCACCATCTAATCTTTATATTATGAATGCTAAAATGTGTAAGGGGCTGAGTGTTGAGGAAATAAAAAATGCTAACATGGGAGTAAATTTAGGGTATATGTTGCTTCACAATTGTTGGATCAAAATCTTAAACAATCTTAGCCCTTGGATTTATCTCGACAACCGCCTCAATAGATAGCATGTACAATAACCTCTCTCTCTTTACTGGCCATATTAGGTCTCACGTTTGATTCTCTCCTCCCTCATTATATTGCATTGCTCATTGTGGCTCTTACAGATCAAAACGTTTTTAATTTCTATCATTATTGTTATTAATATTTTGTATTTTTCAATACAAATATAAATTTGAGCATGTATTATTAGAGATAATAGAATAATAAATACGATTTCCATAATTATTTCTATTATCACTATTATTGGTGTTGTCGTCATTATCGCTGTCGTCGTTGTTATCTTTCCGTTTGAATTTGATAACACAGTCAATATTAATAATGATCATCAAATTATCAAAGAGAGATTAAGATATTATAATAGATATAAAAAATTTTATTAGTTCATTATTATAAAATACATTCATATTTTAGAAGTTTTAACTTAATGAAACGAAATTCTAATAACTGAACAAGTCATAAAGCCTTATATGATACCTTATTATTAACACATAATATAATATACACAATTATAAAGAAACAATAAACATTTTTGATTCCCATTATTATTATTATTAATATTTTGTATTTTTTGATACAAATATAAATTTTAGTATGTATGGAGCTGAGTGTTAAGGAAATGATAAATGCTAACATGGGAGTGAATTTAGGGTATAAGTTACTTCATAACCATTGGATCAAAATCTTAAACAATATTAGTCATTGGATTTATCTCGACAACCGTCTCAATAGATAGCATGTACAATAACCTCTCTCTCTTTACTAGTCACATTAGGTCTCAGGTTTGATTCCCTCCTCTTTCATTGTATTGTACTATTTACTAGGCACATTAGTTATCGGGTTCGATTTCCCCCTCCCTCATTATATTGTATTGCTCATTGTGGCTCCTACGGACCAAAATATTTTTAATTTCCGTAATTATTGTTATTAATATTTTGTATTTTTCAATACAAATATAAATTTGAGCATGTATTATTAGAGATAATAGAATAATAAATACGATTTCCGTGATTATTTCTATTATTACTATTGCTGGTGTTGTCGTCATTATCGCTGTCGTCGTTGTTATCTTTCCGTTTGAATTTGATAACATAGTCAATATTAATAATGATAATCAAATTATCAAAGAGAGATTAAAATATTATAATAGATATAAAATTTTTTATTAGTTCATTATTATAAAATACATTCATATTTTAGAAGTTTTAACTTAATGAAATAAAATTCTAATAACTGAACAAGTCATAAAGCCTTATATGATACCTTATTATTAACACATAATATAATATATACAATTATAAAGAAATAATAAACATTTTTGATTCCCATTATTATTATTATTATTATTATTATTATTATTATTATTATTATTATTTTATTTTTATTTTTTGATACAAATATAAATTTGAGTATGTATGGAGCTGAGTGTTGAGGAAATGAAAAATGCTAACATGGGAGTGAATTTAGGGTATATGTTACTTCACAACCGTTGGATCAAAATCTTAAACAATCTTAGCCATTGGATTTATCTCGACAACCGTCTCAATAGATAACATGTATAATAACCTCTCTCTCTTTACTGGTCACATTAGGTCTCAGGTTTGATTCCCTCCTCCTTCATTGTATTGCACTATTTACTAGGCACATTAGGTCTCAGGTTCGATTTTCCCCTCCTTCATTATATTGTATTGCTCATTGTGGCTCATACGGACCAAAATATTTTTAATTTCCGTCATTATTGTTATTAATATTTTGTATTTTTCAATACAAATATAAATTTGATCCTGTATTATTAGAGATAATAGAATAATAAATACGATTT
>JACYFF010031956.1:63697818-63724761 GCA_017589665.1 Selenicereus undatus | reverse complement strand
CGTGATTATTTCTATTATTACTATTGCTGGTGTTGTCGTCATTATCGTTGTCGTCGTTGTTATCTTTCCGTCTGAATTTGATAACACAGTCAATATTAATAATGATCATCAAATTATCAAAGAGAGATTTAAATATTATAATAGATATAAAAAATTTTATTAGTTCATTATTATAAAATACATTCATATTTTAGAAGTTTTAACTTAATGAAACGAAATTCTAATAACTGAACAAGTCATAAAGCCTTATATGATACCTTATTATTAACACATAATATAATATACACAATTATAAAGAAATAATAAACATTTTTGATTTCTATTATTATTATTATTATTATTATTATTATTACTATTATTATTAATATTTTGTATTTTTCGATACAAATACAAATTTGAGCATGTATTATTAGAGGTAATAGAAAAATAAATATGATTTCCATAATTATTTTCATTATTACCATTGTTGTTATTGTCGTCATTGTCGTTGTCGGCAATTTTATCTTTTTCCTTAAATTTGATAACATGGTCAATATTAATTATGATAATCTAATTATCAAAGAGATATTAAGGGATTATAATGGATATAAAAGTTTTTATTATTTTATTATTATAGAATAAGTTCATGTTTTAGAAGTTTCAACTTAAGTAAACCGAATTGTAATTACTGAACAAGCCGTAAAACCTTAGGTGACACCTTATTATTAACACATAATATAATATACAAATTTATATAGAAATAATAAATATTTTTTATTTCCATGATTATTATTATTGTTTTGTCTTTTTCGATACAAATATACATTTGAGCATGTATTGTCAGAGATAATATAAATATAAATATGATTTCCATGATTATTTTTATTCTTACTATTGTTGTTGTTGTCATTATAGTTATCGTCGCTGTTATCTTTCTTTTTGAATTTGAAAATATAGTTAATACTAATTATGACCATATAGATGTAAGGGTTGTGCTGAAAAATTACATATTGTAAGCATGATATAACATATTGCAAGGGTTGAATGTGAAATATAAAAAAATTAAAAATAAAACACAATCATCATATTAGACCCGTGAAGCTGAATTTCTTTCATGTTTAATATGATCAGTTTAACAGAAGGAAATAAACGAACTATTTTTCTTTTTGTTTTCAAGCATAAATATCTTACAATTAAATTTAATTCATTTAAATCTTAAACGTATAATTAATTTTTTAACATTTCAAATAAATTGACCAAAATCTAATCAATTTAACGCACGAGAAAAATTGAAATCATTTTCGTTTTCTTTTAAACCATACAAATCCAATGATCAAATTCTCTTCATAAAACACCTAAAATTATAATTAATCTTTTACCGTTTCAAATAAAATACCCCAAATGGCCATAACATTTCAAACTAAGAAATATCTCAACCCACAAATCTGAACTCAAACCATCTCTTGAAAGACAACATAAGGGCATGGGAAGTTTATACCAAAACCCATGAAACTATTCAGTTGACATGAAAAACAAATGTACAAAGTACGAACACTTAATTATATTAGCGCCCCCTAATGGACCACTTTAAATAGCCAAAAAAGTTATGTATTAGCATAAATATAATGTTCAAATTATTTTCGTTGAAAGACAAATTTTATTTCTGTTACATGTGAAATTGAAACTAAACCGACTTCAAAATAGTTTCTACCTAACTTCACTAGACAATTAGCCACTTCATAAATTTTTGCTCAACAACAAGAGGAGAAGGTGAATTTTTCATCATTGGCATCATAGATTGACTTATCATCACCCAATTTAGCGTGCTTTGTGACAAATTCACTATCTACTGTCTCCATCATACTTATATAGACTTTTGTCACAATCATATACTTTTTAATTATTAATCCAATTAGTTATGCACGAAGTTGCTGTATACTTAACTTTTTCATTGAATTTTTTCATTATCTCCTCTAAATTATAATATTAATCATGTTTATCATAACTATTTGTTTATTATTTCGATAACATATCTACAGAATGTCTATTTGAATATACTTCGTGCAAAACACGGGCCCAAACTAGTTTAAGAAAATGGAACAAAAATCAAATAAAAAATAATGGAGAAAATAAACGGGAAAAAATAATTATTAATTATCAAACGTTAGTCACGAAAAAAAACACCCATGACATACTTTGCTAATATTAAGTTACTAAACTTTTGATTTGAGATACTAGTAAAGCATTTCTGTAGACACCTATTTGTATTCTCAAGTTATAGATTGAACTCATATTACATGTTGCGACATTATATAGTCTAATAATGACACT
This sequence comes from Selenicereus undatus, assembly GCA_017589665.1. Classification (NCBI taxonomy): domain Eukaryota; kingdom Viridiplantae; phylum Streptophyta; class Magnoliopsida; order Caryophyllales; family Cactaceae; genus Selenicereus; species Selenicereus undatus. The sequence goes on along the minus strand of JACYFF010031956.1, from coordinate 63,722,451 downwards.
TACTCAACTCATTATAGTGACTAAATAATTTAGTTTAAGGCTCCCAGATTTTTCTCACCCAAAAATAAGGTTTTTAAAATAAGCATTTTGCGAAAACATTTTTAAGATTCAAAAAAGAAAAAAGTTTGCAAACAATCCAAGACGGGCTAAGCTAGCAACCCATGTTGTGAATTTTTGGCAATTGACTATAATTCATACCTAATTTAAGGCGATCAATCTGGTGTCCAAAGATAATTGATTAAATACACCAAAATACCTCATTGAATAACTTTCCAACAACATGTTATAAGCTCATGCCATAAAAGCAACAAAATAGGTATGAGTTAAAAGTGTAAGTGTGTATAGAAATGAATATCTCTTCACTATGTGGCTTATAACTTTTTTCAACAATGATCCAAATAGTGTGCACTTATTCCATTAAAAACTAGAGCCACTAATCTTTTCAAGAAAAAAAAAAAATAATTCGTCAAATTAGAAGTATGATGGGAAAGTTGTGACTTCGACAATTAGATCCCGAAAAATTGCATGTTGGCATAGGCAACATGTTTCTGTATACTATAGCCCCAACATCCTACCTGCATGCTGCTATCTAGGTTCATGCACGACAAGGCATATTTCGGCCCATATGGTCTTTATTTTATCCATTGCAAGCACGAAACCTCTAGTGTTTTTGCAAACCATAGGAGGTTTTGACTTCATGAGCCACCTTAGTACAACTATGTCTGATGTGCTGAAATTTGATGTAAGCCAAATTACTACCAAGAGGAAAACCAATATCTAGGAAAAAGTTACGTTATAACATGCCCTTAATTTACACTTTATGAGTGCAAAAACTATGTAATGGAGCTAGTCTCATGGATGATATTCCTCAAGCCCATCATCCCTACAAATTGAAGGTCCAACTGAGTAGGACACACTTTCAATGTTTCAACATCGGAGCAAATAGTGTCTAGAAGTTCACATTTCTGATTCAGATGACAAGGCCCAAAGCTTATTGTTTCTCCTTTGGAAGAGAAGCATCCATATTGACATCATAGAAGCCTCAACTAGGATATTTCCACTTGTTTCCTTTCCCTTATACAACAACCATTATAGGTTTTAATTTAATGTTCTTCAAAGTAGCCATTGTTGAACTCCAAGCATCACAACCTCTTGAGATCATGGCTCTAATGTCTCATATTTTTTGCTCAAAATCCACCTATTTCTGGGTTGTCACAAAGCAAAATTAGCATTATTCTAGGGCTCCCATGTTTGTCATTCAACTCTTAGAAAAGTCACAGTAACAAGCTCCAAAATCATTATTTTTTTGAGTTTGTGTCTTGATGAGCAAAACCTTTCCCTAAAAGTCTACAATGACAAGGCAATCAACAAACAAGTAAGATGTAATTTGATATGCCTCTCTACACATGGGTTAATATACACCAAGGTGCATATCTCTTCTAGTCAAATTTGTGCGTACCGTGATGGCCTCTTGACGTAACCTCAAGTAGAAATTTTTAACATTTGATTGTGATGTAGCACTCTAGATTTTAATTCATCTTCTATCCTAGTTAACTAAAGTTCCACCATACTTGGGTCTCCCTAGTTCATGTAGATTTTTTTGGTTAAGGTGGTATGAAATTTAGTTGAAAACTCCCCATCTTCTGAAACTTGCCACAAAGGTAGTTAATGGAGTTTTCGTTCCCTACAACAATACTTAAAATTTTGTTGGCTTAGTCATAGTTAAAAACTTGGTGAATATACTATGCTTGGCATTATGCAAATCATGATTAATAATCACTATGACTAAGACATTCTCGTCTATGTAAGGTTAGTAACCACTTGTATACAGATCGAGGACTCCCTGTGTGCTAACATGCAGCAGTAGCCAGAGTTTCTATGCCTTTATGTTATCTCTCCACGAATAATTGGGTTGTTGACCCACCTTTGCCTCCTAAAAATTTGATCCTAGAAAATATTCTGCTTTTAATAACAGGTAAAGAGTTTCTCTAGTGAAGATTTTCTACTTTTGCTTGGCTAAAAAGACAAGATTAAAATTACGAAAATTTCAGAAGTCAATTCCTCTCCATTTTTTTTCGACCAACAAATTTTATTCTAGTCCACCTAGCTAATTCTTCTCTCCAATTTTTACCCTTACCATTCATGATGGATAACGTCCAAATCATCAAATAGAGATTTAGGAATCAGCAAACCATTGTATTACCTAGGTTAGGACTAATTGCACGATTGCCATAATGAGAACTTCATGCAACCCTAAAATAGATAGAGTCTTCTCTTTCCCACCCTTGAGTTTTTTTCCAAGGCTCATACTTTGATGCTTTGGAAAATTGCTTTTTTTAGATCTATTAAAGAAAGTTAGCAACTCTATACAACTTTGTTGAGTCTTGATGGTCTTAAATTAGTAGTTTTCTTTGGACAATTTCATGCATATTATCGGTCACATTCTGCATATAAGAGACTTCCATTGTCTGCATTAACCATTTGTCTAGAGCATACCTCTTACTTAAGAAGAATCTTTATCACCTTTTGTGCTTTATTGACATTTGCCCTCACCAATAATAAATTGTCATCTATAGAAAGCATATGAGAAGCAAAGGGGGCATTCTTTCATATATGAATCCCATGAAGGAGTTTTTTTTTATTTTATTGACTGATTCAAGATAAAACATGAAAGAGCCTCCATGCAACGAAAGAACACATGAGATGGAAGAGGATTTCCATGGAAAAGAACCTTTTGGGGTTGGATCCATTTTATTAAAGTTTGGCTATCTACAAGAGTTGCATAAGAAACCATTAACACATATCTCATTAAAAGGCCCATCCAAGCATTATCGGAGCCTAGCTTTTCCAACACCTTTTCCACGGAGGGCCATTCAACACTATCATCGGCTTTACTTATGTCTAGTTCGTAACCATATAGCCTTGCCCTTAGTCTTCTTATCTTATTAGTGAAAGTGCTCAAAAGCTACTAAGACATTACCAGTAATCAATCCACAAGGAAAAAGTCACTTTGTGATTCATGGATCACCTTGGGCAAAATTTCTTCAACCTATTAACAATCATCTTTGAGACCAATTTGTATAAGACATTGCAAAATAATTAAAGATTTCACTTTAGAATGATAGATATGGAAGTCTTGATCCAATTCTTAAGGTGGACTCCATTGTGTAAATATTTTAAAGCTATATCTATGACATCACATCCAACAATATGTTGATATAATTGATAAAAGAGGGTAGACACAACATCCCATCACGACACTTTTGTTAGATACATCTACATAAGTGTTACAGGGACCTCATAGCTTGTGTAGGGCTTTAGTAAACTATCATTCATTTCAGCCTTTCAGGTGCCACCCTCTACTTCAAAGTATCTAGCACATCATCAAAAGATTGAGGGTTTGTTGAAGTAAAGAGCTTCTTAAAAAAAATTATGAGCACTTTCTTAATATCCTTATGCAAATCAAAGTAGTTGCCATGCTCATTATAAATTTGTTGAATGAAATTTCTTAGCTCTCTGAGTAAAGCCCTTTGATGGAAAAAGCTTGTATTGTGGTCTTAGTCTACGTTCCAAGATTGCCAACCTTTTTAGAACCCCTTCCTCGTTTTGATCGAGATCATCAATCTTTGCATTTGCTCTACAAATATTCATGAATTTATCTTCTAAGGATAAGACTTCTGTAGATTCTCAATCTCCCCATGTTTTTGGATCAATTCATTTTTTCAAGAGAGTTTTGCTTAGGCTCATAATTGTCTAAGTAATTTAGAACATTAAAGAGTTCTCTCTTATCTTGGCGTTCTTTAGTTATACCCAAACACTTTGTCTTAAGTAACCTTTTTATAACCAAATATAATGTCCACGCTTTTTCAAACTTGCATGGCCACTTTTTTGGTTTGTTTTTTTTTAAATGGCAATCTCCTTGGTCTAGCACATCTACACTCCAAAATTATTTTAGAGATCATCTAATCTCCTCTTTAGAAGATGCGTGACTTGTTGCCAAAGAAAAATGATTTCCCAACCATGATTTGACTGAAAGCAGTCCAAACATTCTTGTACATTTTTCTCCTTCCCCTATAGACACATAGCAATACCCTTAATGCTAAGGCCAAGTGACTCATAGAAATGAACAACCTTCTAGAACGTTTAATGAGCTATGGATTTTTATTATTCCCTCCTTCCTTCTCATTAGCCTTAAATCTTTCATTGAAGTCGCCAAAATCATACGATGGCAAGAGGAGCTCCCACGTTTTCACTTCATTTACACCATTTGGGTAGCCAAAGGTTAGATTGAGGATCATACTTCCCAACCATGGATAAACCTCTACCTCTACACTTTCCTTCCCCTCAACAGTACACATAAATTTTATTAGCATACCACAATCTATTCGTTACACTTCCTAATTCAACAGCCTTTAGTTTGGTTTCTAAGAGGAGAGAGATATAAAATTTTCTAATCCACTATTCCCTTTTAGGGAATGAACTACATGTAGGCTTCCCCAGCACATTGTAATTATAAAGATAGAACAATAATAGTTGTTCTTAGCAAGGTTGAAACTTAACTACGCCTTTTCCACTTTGGAGGAAACATTGTCCGCTCTTGCATGTTTGCTTCTTTTTGTCTCTTGAACATCAAATATAATGAATTTATTAAGAGATCCTTTCTTTCCAGCCTCAGTCCCTAGATGTAAAGAGATGGGCTCGATGCTCCATCTCTTTTATGACAATGACCACTTTCTTTCTAGCTACTGGTTGAGCCTTCATCACGTTGAGTATGTTGTAAATTTTCTTCCTTCTAAGCCTTCTTTAGTTCTTCTTGTATCGTGTTTACTTTCCTTTTCTTTTCTTGTGCTTAGTTCTGGCCATTGAAATTCACTTTTAAGAAGGATTCAACAGCTACCTCCACATTATTCTCTAGTATTTTCTCTTCATCCATCATCTTTGGTTTACAAACAAGCTCTCTCCATAGCATGCATTGGCAGTTCCTTTTGTATCTTTTGTTCTTCTTTGTACCCATCATGGGGATATTTGCATCCATTCTTCATTATTGAACACAATCTTATCATCATCTTATGCCGTCTTTTGAAGACAACCTTTTTCCATAACCTCACTCTCCCATAATAGTAGCACAAATTTCGGAGTTTTATACTTTAATAAAAGAGAATGTGTCCTCCATCTCTTATAGTTTAGAGTAATTTTATCACGGAAAAGGTCACATAAGTACATTAGGGCTTCAAAGCACAATGGTTTTGTTCACCCGATGATGCAAGATTCTTCCATCTTGATGTGCACCTCAATGGAGCCATCCAAAGCCTAGATGTTCTTTTCTTTCATCCCATTAAGAGGTTGTCATAGATCTCAACCCATAAGAGAGTATAGGTTAGAGATTCCACCACTCTAGATGGTTGCATTCCTCGTCCAACCTTTTCCAATGCCGTCATAATCTTGTTAAAAGTCCAAGCTATCTGATCTAGATCTTTCCAATGAAAGAATAGGGAATGGAAGATATCTGTTCCAATCTCTTTGATCTTTATGACATGATTAGGCTTCTATATTTTCTCCAACGCTATTGAAGAAAGCAAAGGGCTTCAATTTTTGCACCATCCATACATTTCCAACAATGCACAAGTCAAAATTTGATACTTCATAACCACCATCTTCTTTCCACTTCATGACCACTCTCTCATTTGGTATGTTGAAAACATGAATCTTGTCCTTTCTCTTACGTCCTCCCTCCCTATCCTCCATTGATTCTAAAGAAACTCAGGGTTCTTGAGTATCTTGGACTAAAACCCTAGATTGCCTAGGAGGAATGCCATCACAAGGTAGCAACTTGGGAAGAGATACTTGTTATAATGTTTTTGTCAAGCTACTGACAAAGTAGTATTCATCTAGTTGACATATCCATCACTTTCTTAGAGATATCACGAAAAATAGCACCGAATTATCAACTATTTTAAATAGCACCCAACTTTTTTTTAAAATTCCATTATAGCATTTTGTTCATGTTTCAGATTCAGTGTAACACTTTTCACATAATTAATGATGCTAATTTGAGAAGAAAACTCGTAACTGGATTATATCAAACAAATAAGCACGATGCCATTGTGGAAAAACAATGACTAAAATGATAAATGTCTATCTATAAGACCATTTTTAAATGTTTTGTTTTGACACAAAAATTATGTTACCATGCGTAAATTGAAAGAAAATGGTATGATTAACTAGTTAAGGATATTAACACTTACAAATTGTGTAAAATCAACTTTTTTCATAATTTTTTATAATTATAAAATTATGCGTACAATGTGTATTTAGGGATGAGGTTGATCAGACTATGGTGTTATTCTGTATACGTCCCTTTAGCTAAAGAATTTTAGAATTGCACAATTGATAATCCTAGAGGCGTACATTTTCTAACTAATAGTCACTCTTAATTAAGCATGATAAATAACATTCTTTGTACGATAAAATTTTAAATTTTAAATCTAACTCCAGGTTGGTCAAGTTATGCCCTTTAATTTAAAATTCGTAAAATACCTACATTTAGTAAAAAGAAGTTCTAGAGATGCAAAAGAGTTATTCTAAGACGATTTCTTTATTGCAATTTTGTTTTTCTATGTACAAAAAAATTTTTGATAAAATGCCTTGATTTCGTCAATTTGATTAGTAACCTCATATTTGTTTTCTAATACCACCAAATGCAGGGAAGAACTAGAAAAGGTATTCATTGAGAGCCCACATATTATTATACTGTCTATTTTAGGATATTTGCTATCTTTAGTGTTCAATATTGGACAAATATTCATCAATTATGTTTAACTCAGGATATAAAATTGCCATCATCATGTTAGTTTAGAAAGCTACTTTCATGAAAATATTATTTTGTTATTTTGACAAAATATAAAGCTAAATTTAAGGTGAAATTGCTACCTTAAACATCATAACATGTCAAAAAGATCAGCCATTGCAAGAGGATGAGGTAGTTAACTTAGCTTCGACTAGAATTTGGACCTATTATAGTAAAATTTGGATATTACATCTTACTAAAAACAATCAGCCGTTTTATTGTAATTAAATTAAAGTGTAAAAAATGTTGTAATAAAAGGCTAAAACTATATTACAAAGAGCTTATTTTTTATGACCTAAGTATTTTTCTTTTGTGCTGTGAAGTTATGTTAAAAAATGTTGTCATGCTATGCTACAAAGTAAGGATCAAGTGAAAGACACCAAGAAAATAAATGAAATAAAAAAATAAATAAATAAAACCAAAAATGTGGCAACCAAAGCGAAAGAGTTAAAAAAACGCTTGGAGAAAATATAGGAATGAGGCCACTAACGAGACAAGCACACAATATTTAAAAATATGGAAAGAACAAATGAAAGATGTCATGAGAATAAATGAAACAAAAGAAGAAACAAATAAAACCAAAATGTGGCAACCTAAGTGAAAGATTTAAAAGACGCATGGAAATGTTGCTTAAAGTGGCTAGCGAGTTTCAAACCATTCACATGAACCCACGACCATCACCCTTCATACGCCGAGCTACCAAATGCCCCATACATAATTGATGCTCATTATCACACACGGTCGTATATATTTTTTTTAGCATGGGGGGACTACGCCCCCTAGGCCGACCTTGGTTCTGCTCTTACCCAAATGTCAGCCGGGTATTTGAAAATTATTTTTCACTTTCTGTACATTTCTTCTTCTGCTTGCATTATGTGAACATATCAATCTCTAATTTTAAGTGGCCTAATGACGTATACAATTAAAATTAAAATATTAGTACTTTATCAGACTCAATTCTAATATGCAATGTTTGCAAGACAAAAAGGTGCAATGTTAGCAGTTTGTACAGCTTTAGTTGCTCAAATATCCAATGTTAGATTTTACAAAATTTATACTTCCATTTTCTAATATGAATTTATCCAAGTTTCACATTGCAAACATTTATATTTGTTCCATTTTAAGCGTGGAGGAACTACACTAAATATGATATTTAGGTAAAAGAGAATAAGATCATCCCATAGCAGTCGATGTAAAAAGCCCATTAATTTATATTGTGTTAGCTACTTGCTAAAGATATTGCAAGTTTTGAGCTCCAAAATGTGTCGTGTTTCCTTGGAATTTTATTTTTTCTTTTAAAAAAATTGATACGGGAAAAAGATGTTAGTATGGTAGAAAGCATGATTACACTTTTGGAAATGTGCGTGAAATTTCATCCAAGAGAAGTGGAAATGTTTTTAGAAATTTGTTGCAAGTAGCTTGCATATAACACGTTAAACCCATATTACAGTTGCCAAATTGGCATGAGTTGGGGGTGGTCAGGAGTGTGGTTGAGAAGTGTTATTTCCACTTTAGTTGTTTTGAACTTTGCATCTTGCCATTCTCATATGTGATGTAACTATTAAAGAAAAAATTCAACTTACCATCATCTATAGAATATATTTACTGTAGAACACTTTTGTACGTAGGATGATTCCTTCACCCCATGCCCCCTTCACACATATAATTTAGATGTTTGTATCCTAATGATATTTTAATTTAATGATTAGAATTGAGCATTAATTATACTAATTAAGTATTTGGTTCCTCATTATATTGTATTGTTAGTCACATAGATATGCACCAATTTATTTTTTTTTTATAGAAAGTGTCTAATTAGAGTTCAAGCTCACAGTTGTACAATTAGTTTACATCGATAAAAAGGAATTACTTTACAAAAAATGATCCTTTACAATACTCTAGCAATATTAGACTTGATAAATGGGTTGTTTGATTCATTTTCAAATCAGGTTAATTTTGAGTTAGAGCATGTTTGGGTCTATAAACACAAATTGCAAGCCCAAAACAAATTAGGTAACAAATTGAATTTTTGTGTTGATATTGTATATATGGGCTCAATCTCTGTATACTTGTTACAAGATGAACAAATAATTATTCCTCTGATTTGATCTCCTTGGATGAATTTGACTGAGCTTTATCTTGAGAGAGAGTCTAAGAGGCTTAATCTTAATCAATAAAAGTATTTGATCTTTGAGGGAAGATGACATATAATTTATGTGCTTGTTGCGTTCCTTCAGAGAGAGAGTGCTTGAGTGCTAGTGAATTCTTCCAATCTCCACCCTTGAATGAATGGGGGTGGGGCTCTACTTATACGAAAGTTCCTCCCTCCCCCTTAAAGGTCAAGATGAAACTTGACCACTTTTTTGAGCATACAATTGGGTTTCGGTTTAAGTATATTTGACTTGGAAGTCTGCATTGACTTTGTGCTTAAGTAACCAACTTATTGACTTGGTAGTCTAGTGAGATGTCAATTTGATTGTTGAGGTGAACCAAGGAATAGACCGTTAGTTGGGCTTTGACTTGGTAGGTGCCTCGGACTTTGACCAAATCTTGAGTGGGGTCTTTTGGGGATGATTTCAGCTATCACTTGGTTAAATGGAACATTGTGAAGCAAACTTTTCCTAGAGGCAACTTACCCAATAGAGACTTGATCATGTTTAATGAAGCCCTCCTTGGCAAGTGGTTATGGAGGTTTATGAATGAGAAAGAGAGGCTTTGGAGAATAGTGATCAAGATCAAGTACAGAGTGGAAGGTCTTAATTGGGTTCCAAGCATAGATAGTGGCCCTTATGGTGTTGGCATGTGGAAGTTTATTACCAAAGATTGGGAAAGATTCTTCTTTCACATTTCTTTCGAGGTGGGTGATGGCTCTTTTATCTTCTTTTGGCATCACAATTGGTGCAATGGAGCTCTTTTGAGGGATTGTTTTCCTTCACTCTATGCCCTTGCAGAGGATAGGGGTGTATGAGTCTCCGATTATTAGGAGCACAACTCTTCTTTAGTTGTTTGGTCACCCGTTTTTGTCCATGATGCATTCCTAGATGACAATACTATGGCTCAGCTTTTTAGCATGACTCTGCTTTTGACATGGCTAGATGGAATCTCAATACCTTAGGAGATTCACTGTGAAATCTTACTTCCTCACCTCTCCTTCCCAGCAAGCAATTCACCGCGTTCTCCTTATGTTTGTGGTTTCCGTTGGAGTATTATTTGAAAGTCTTTTGCCCCTTTGAAAGTGTCCTTTCTCTTTTTCTTTTTTTTTAATTGGCATGGGAAGCTTCTCAAGAGAAGATCTTAACTTGTGATAAATTACAAAAAAGGGGCAAAAGTTTGGTTAATAGGTGCATCATGTGCAAATATGAGTTGGAGCTTCTACATTGCCTAGTTGCTAACAAGCTTTGGGGTTTTGCATGGTGTTGTTTGGGTCTTCATTGGATCGTGTCAAACACGGTGGGACTTTTAAAAAAAATTTCATAGAAGTGTGCCTCGCATCCATCATGTGTGTGCCTTTGCCTCGCTCCTTGCGCCTTTCGCTTTGGGAACATACGCGCCTCTATGCACCTCATGCCTTTTAATTTTTAAAACTAAGAGGCTAAATATAGTGTTCTGAGTAATTCCATATGACATCTTTTGGAGTTTATGGACGAAAAGAAATAGGAGGGTTTTTGACGGAATCAAAACTTCGCTTGAGAGCGGTTGAAGGACAAGTGGCTCAAGATTGACTTGTGATTGGGCCATGACTTGTGAGTCAATTTGGGCATAATTAAATGAATTAAAATGATTGATCCAAATAATTAATTTAACTTTATCTCTTGATATGACACGTACATATTTTTAGTGTCTACAAATTGCTTCATAGAGACTAGGTCATGTACAAGACTTGTGTTGTTTAAGCATGACCAACGTCTCAATTTTATTTTTTTTAGAGGCTGTCAACTTGACTTTTCATGTTTCCCTCTTGACGTCCTTTTTTTTAAAAGGGGTTCATGCCACCGTTTAAATTGGAGGGCTCCAAATATTGGCTTCATCCTATTTTATTTTGTTTTTTTTTAAACCTTGCCCAATCAATTTGTTAGCTTGATGCTTAACATCCAAAATTATACTAACATCTTGGGTTGTGCACCCACTAAATTGGGTGTGACCATCTCCCCCCCCCCCCCCCCCCGCGCAAATGAAGAAAAAGAAGTTAGCTGACTTGGTGGTCAGCACATTTTCATTTACTAGTTCTTATACTTCATGAAATTTGATAGTAATCACATTTAGCCACAGGACAACACAAGGCATAACTCATCCTTTCCCTTTTTTTAAGGTTACGGTGGTGAAAATGTTGTAGTGCACCAAATTTGTTACCTTAGAATTCCCCTTTAAATAGCCTCCTTCTGGAGAGGCGTGATTGTGACATTACACACCCTTAGATACACACAATCTCATCACCAAAACCAAAACTACTCAACCATTAGGGAATATGTACCACTTAAGCATGCGAAGCATCAATTTCTAGGCTGACCCTTCTATATGTAAGAAAAAGGTGCATACTGTCCGTTACCTTCTCTGATCTCCATATTTGCCGTCTGGTGCTTACGTGTGCTTTCAGGCCTTCATGGCCTTCACTTCTTTCACAATCTTTTTTTAAAATCATTCTTAGCCAAATTTATTTACTAACCAACAAAGTGGTCATATTCAGGCAAAAAGGGTGAGCCTTTGGTGATAATTGAAGGAAAAAACAACACTTTTTTGGGATGTTGCCTCCTATGCTCCCAACATCTTTTTGGTTTTAAACTATGCATCAAAATACAAATCCGAGGCTTTATGAGTCTCCTCCTTTTTTCCTTAAGATCTGCGTTATTTTGTCTAGTTGGCACAACTTATCCTTGATCCATTTCACTGCTTTATTGATCGCTGATCACAACTCACCACTTATAGTTTTTTAAAATATTTTAAAAAATAATAAAACCAAAGGTAGCAGCTTCTTTCTAGTTTTGTGTGTAATTTGCTAAGAAATGGAAAATTTCACCAAGGTATTCAAATGCTTTGCTGTTTGCATGTTGATTGCTCTTTGCCATTTGTGTATTCTGTTATTTGGCCTCTTTGTTCTTGCTATTTTGTATCATGGACGCTACATTGACATAAAAGAAAGGCCATGGCTTTTTTAGCATAGGATGGAATAACCATGATCTGTTTGGATGTCAAGCCTACATCATTCTTATCCTTACGGAACGATGATTTTGATTGTTTTTCACTTATTCTTGCTCACATCGCCATGGCACCATGTTCGTGTATTTTATGCCAAAACTCTATATTTTTGGTCTCATTTCTTTGTTATTGCTTGTGTAGATTGGTAGGTCACTTAAAGGACCATTTGCGAATATGGTTTTCCACTAGGCTTTACTGCTAGACCTTTTAGGGTATAGAATGGAAACCCACACACCATAAGGGGTACAAAGACTTGAAGACCCACTTGTGAACATGGTTTAATGCTAGAACTTTTAGGGCATAGAATGGAAACCCACACACCATAAGTCGTTTACTGCTAGGGTTTTAGGGAATAGAATGGAAACCCACACGCCATAAGTGGTACAAAGATTTGAAGACCCACTTGCAAATGTGGTTTGCCGCTAGGCCTTTTGGGGCATAGAATGAAAACCCACATACTATGAGTGGTACGAGAAGCGAGTTGCACCTTGGCGGAGGAGAACTAACGTCTTTGATTGATTTTTTTTTTTTGGCATCTCTCTCCCTTGTTTTTGTTTCTTCTTGGATGCTTTTTATTTGCTATTATCCTCCCCAAAAAAAAACTTTATGTTTTTATTTTTAGGTGATTCATAATGGTTCATCTCAAGGGGTTTATGCTAGATGCCAAACTTTTTCTCCGTTGTAGATAGGGAGGAAGATGGACGACAGACCTTAATTAGGGATTTCCTTTCTTATCCATCGTTCCTTGCGTACGCTGAAAGCTAATCAAGTGCCTATTATAGAGCCATCATCCTTTCCTCCAGAGTTGTACGTTCGAATAGAGAAATGCGCAGAGGATGATTTAGTCGCCTATTTGCTTCAATGCATGCATCACGACAAGTCTAGCTTGATTACTAGTTTCCCATACTTGGGTAGCAAATCATATCTAGAAGTCCACATGGGAACCAAACATGCCATTTTATAGAGAGTTTGGTTACATATACCTGTACTACAAATGGGCAGAGCACTTACTCTCTTGCTTTGAGCGGCGCTTTCAGAGTTGTTCACTATATCACGCAGTGTATGCCTCACTTTACTCATACAGTCGCAATGTTCATATTCTGCATGCTTTTTATGAGAGTTGATGTCCTGCCATCAATACTCTCCATATAGTATCTGTGAAAATGCCTATATCTTTATGGGATTTACATAGACTTGGTGGCCTCCCAATCAATGGCAGGATATATGATCAGATCGTCCCTAGCTTTTAAATTTTCAACTATCGGGATAAGCAAGATCAAAAGGTCATTCCATGTTCTTGCAAATTCTTGTTTACTACTTTTAGAAGCTTAGAGAAGGCACATACCTATAGGAACCGAGTTAGTGCTAAGGTTTGGATTGATTTTTGGTGCAATGAAAAGTTCATTCATAACCTGACAATGCACTCTCACCGTCATAATTCGACTCCTACAAAGACTCATAGCCCTAGCAGCTAAACTCAACCTCAAGATATTTACTGGAGTAGAAATGAATTAAGCATCTTCAAAAGCCTTAGGGTTCCCAAAGAGAAGAGGGAGAGTACTTATCTGGCTGCATTCTTTTCATGTTGGCTATGTGTCTTTGCATTTCTTGAGACTGGGGAGAGACCTATTCATCTGGGAACTTTTGAGACTGCCAGCTTATTGGCATCTGGTTTCACCTTTAGTCTGGCAATTCTCATTTTAGCAAGCATTTATCGTGGTCTGAATGGGATTACCAATGTTGCAAAACCTTCCTACTCATGGTCATTCTTCTTGAGCATTTACCTTTATGGATGGCCTGCTCATATTTCAAAACATATCTCGTACTACAACCCATCCCTCAAAGTCCTTTGATGGCGCAGTACTCTGGTTCTCAAATGAAACACAACAATATTGGTGATGCTCATAAACTTATTCATGAAGGGAAAGTCCCTGAATTAGGGTGTCTCATGTTAGGAAAGAATCGATTAGAGACCCTTATTGATAATAGTGAGTTAGATGAGGACAAGGTCATCTACTTAATATCCCCTCAAGATGGCTTCCTTCCTATTTGTCACGACACAACTTTCTATGTTGAACCCTACAACCCTTATCAGTTTAAAAGGCAATTTGGGTTTTGCCGAGGAATCCTTGGGATGCACCTTGAGGATCCTCATACTCGAGCAGTGTCATATGAAGACACCCTTCAATATTAGAAGAGGCTCTTATTTTAGGGAGTATGTCTCAAGGTGGTTCACCCTATCGCCCATTGACAATAAGTCGATATGTTACTACATCATATAATAATTGGTTGTCTAAAGTGACTATCAATGACCTCAGAGCTAGTGCCTCCACCCTTGAGAAGAGTACAAAAGAGAACTCATCCAAACAGGAGAAAGATGTGGAGGCAGGCTCATCGAAAAATGCCAAGGGAAAGAAAGTAAAAGATCCTATGTAAGACTCGAATGCCGAGGAACAAAAGCCCTATGATGATGCTTGTGAGCCCCCACGCATTCGCCTTACTAATAGGAAACAGAACCTGGCGGAAGGCACTGACAGTGAACCAAACTCTGAGGTAACTTTTAAACATAGGGGGCGCAAAAGGCGTGAGACTGCAATTCCACAAGATGGTAGAATAAGCCTTGGAGACGACTCTTAGATGATGTTGGGAGGTGTTCAACTGAACAAACCAACCTTATGGCGTACATTCCCTTCCTTTATCTTCTTATTACTATTTTTTTGTTTCTTCGTTTTTTTCTTACGCATGGAATGATGTCATACTTATTTTTTTAATCCTTTTCTTAGATCAACGAGTTCAACCTTGTGCAGGAGGCTACACCCATTATTGATAAACAACTACTCGAGGAAGTTAGTCTAGTAGCTAAATCATCCGCCCTAGAGCATATCCGGGAGTAGGCAAAGATATTGCTATTATGAGAAGGTTGACATCACCTCACGTGGTTAGAGATTCAGCTTCAAGACGAATAGTGATTTACATGCCTCTTCTACCAACAACCAACATTCAGTTCATGGGCCAAGTTCCCTTAAAATAACTACAAGGGGATTACCCATAGTTGCTGCAGATATTGATATTCCTGGGGGTTCAAAGGGAAAGCATGCTTGTGTTACTCCCCCTGTCACATCTTTCCACCTAAGATCTGGCTCTGAAAGCATCATCATTGCTACTATATGAGTAATGGGGTTCGAGTACTTGATCAATTTGAAAAATACAAAATTTGATATAGTGGAAGCCAAAATCCATAAAGCTTCGATGATATATGGGAATTAAGTGACTCTATGGGGACCCAAACCTCTTGAGAAAGAAGGTGGAGGACTATGAAAGCATTGTATATGTCTTTTTATCATTAAAGAAACCAGCTTCCATGTGCGGTCATCCCAATGGTGTGGGCAAGGAGAAGGCTATGTGTGCCAACAGGTCAAACTTGCACAATCCCATCTTGCCATGGCTCATCCAGATCTTGATGTATCGATAGAGAAGTAAAAAGGAGAAACCCGAAAAATTAATGACTTAGAGGAAGCACTTTGTATTGCCCGAGAAGAACAATGTCAGCTAAAGGATGATGTTTATGCTAAATCGACTCTGCTAGCAGCAACTGAAAAGGATTATGAAAAATCCAAAGTTCTTACTGACCTTGAAGTTGTGCCCACTTTGTCACCTAATGACATGGAGTTAGAAAGACATGAGCATTTCGTGTTAGAGATCCAATCTTTACTTAACCCTGATCCTTGGATGAACACTAATTGATTTACTACATAGCCTGTTTCATTCCTTTTTTTCCGCATGTAATGAACCCTTGTAATAATCTTTGTGTTTTCTATCATATGAAACACATTTTGTTGCCCATGCCTCCCCTTTTTTTGGTATTATGTTTGACTACTCTTGGCTATTTGTTCACCAAGCTACCCACGTACTTATGAAAACTTGTAATTCCCAATAGTATCAAGTTATCACCTAGTTCGACAAAGCATTCTTTAATTATTTGTGTTGTTGTTCATAGTTTATACTCTTGCGGACCAAAAGTATCGCAAAGATTTTTTTTTGGTTATTTTTTTTCTCGTTCATAGTTTATACTCTTGGAGGTCAAGAGTATTACAAGGGGTTTTTTTTTTTGGGATGTGTGAACAGCTTAGGCTCTTGTTCAGGAGCTAGTTAAGCATTTTACTCAAGGGAAGTAGTGCTTCAAGAACTTGCCATTTATTGGTTCAACTCTAACCCCTTGTCCATCCACTATCTTGTAGGTACCATTTATGTATACCTTGTGAATGTTCGGTACTAAATTATCATATTTTACATGCCTCTATTGCTTAATTTTAGGTTGTATAATAATGTAATCTTTGAGATTTTTACTTGTTTTATTTACTTTTATAGGTAATATGATCAATCGAGCAAATGCCACAAAAAGGAGCAAAGATGGATAAGAAAAGTGCGAAGATTTGCAAGACAAGAGAAACGACGGGCGTCGAGGGGCTAGCAGCACTGACCGTCGCTAGAACCTGCAGTAAGACAGGGAGTGATGACGGCTAGCTGTCGACAAGACGATGGCCGTCACCCCCTGGCCTGCCATGCCTCCTTCTTGGCCGCCTCGATTCCTATTAAAGCCTTCTTTGGGGACTTTTTCGAGGTTCTTTGGGGAGACTTTTTTAGGAGGTTTTAGCTTAAGTATAGCCAATAAAAATGCCCATAGGGGGATTAGATTAGGAAGATTAGCATTTATTCGAGTGAATTTTGGCTTCAAGCTTGTGGTTTTGAAGCTCATTCAATAAATCAAGCATAAGTTTCCCGTTTTCTCTCTCTTTGTTTCATGCTTTTATTGTTTCCTCTCTTTTTGATTATGCTAGTTTAGAAAGTATTTAGCTTAAATGTTTAGTTTTTATTATGATTTCATGTTTAATGGCTCTTTTTATCTATGCTAGTTCAGATTCATTCCTCTGTTTTCATGTTTTTTGTTGAGTTATTTGTTAGCTTAGGTTTACTTTAGGGCTTTTGTGTTTTGTTGATGATTAATTGTTAGTTTTGGTTGGTTTGGATTGTGATTAGCCCTTTGATGGCTTATTAGACTTGTATTTGACCTAACCACACCTAATTTATGCCTCCAATGAAGGGTTTTCTCTCATGCTCGCTACATGTTCGATGAAATACTTGAGAGAACTTTCATCCTTATTTTTGGGCAGTTGAATTATAACGAGAGGTGAGGTCAACTAGCTAGTGTGGAAGAGAGAATAGCCGGGCTAGGTCCGAGGGTTGCTAATCGTGTAGTCTAATTTGACTAACCCTATGAAAATAGGTGGCTAGACTGGTTAGGCTAGCCTATGGCCCTTGAGAGAGGATTTGGGTGGTCTGTAATGGTGCAACCAACCATCTCTAGTTGTTGGTATAAGTTGGGTAGGTTAGGACTTATCTTGACTATTTAGTTCATTAATTGGTCAAATCATAGTCTCCAACCACCTCATTTGCTTTTATTAGCTTAATTTAGCCTTGTTTTCATTTCCTTCCTTCTTGGCCTAGATTGAGTCGCTCTAATTAACCCTAGTACTTGAAACACAACTACCAGTAGATGACACCCTAGGTACTCAATGGTAGAACCTTACTTGAGGTTATAAATTTTAAAACTTGAATTCTTCCCATCAATGAACAACATAAGGTCCCTCCTATTTGACACTGAAGTTGCTTCTTGTCCTATGAGTCATGATGATAAGCCTCTTTAGTACAAGCACCTAATCCCCAACTTGAAACGAATGCGGTTGCACCTTTTTGTTAAATGCTCGAGTTTGGCAAGCTTGATCACATTCTAATTTTTTCTAGGCTTGAAGTCTTTTCTCATCAAGGGCCTCCAATTTTGCTAAGTGAAGCTGGTGATTTTCATCTTCATTCAAACCTTGTTGAACAACGATGCGCAATGATGGAATTTGAATTTTCAGTGGTAAAATGGCTTCTAATCTATATACTAGAGCATAAGGGGTTGATTGCGGTGGCATCCTATATGTCATTCGATACGCCTAAAGAACCTCCCCTAGTCTCTCATGTCAATCTCTCTTAGATTTCGATACCACCTTCTTCAGCAGGTTGCACAATGTTTTGTTGAAAGCTTTTACTAGACCATTTATAGGTGCATAGTATATTGACAACTTCTGGTGGGCAAACTTGAATTTCTCATAAAGGTTGGTCATTAATTTGTTGATGAATAGTTTCCATCGTCTCTGATAATATATTAAGGCACACCACATCGATAAATAATGTGCGTTCGAATAAAGCCGACAACATTCTCTTTTTTGACTTCCTCTAATGCAATTGCCTCTGCCCATTTAGAGAAGTAGTAAGTGACACCCAAGATGTACAGGTGACCATCACAGGATTTAAGAGTAAGGTCCTATAACATCAAGTTCCCACGCCTCAAAATGCCAAGATGCTATGGTTGGATGGAATGGTTATAGAGGTTGGTGAAAGAAGTTAGCATGGAACTGACATGCATCACACCTTTTTGCATAGTCGATGCAATCATGCACCATAGTGGGCCAATAATAACCCATTCTTTTGATGCAGTTATGTAACTTGGGTCTCAACTGATGTGCACCATACACACTTGCATGTGCTTATCCATTACTTGTTTTCCTTCTTCCTCATCTAGACATCGTGGCTAGAGATTAAGGAAAGAGCACCGGTATAACGTTCCTTTATAATAGAGGAAGCGTAAGGCTCTTTGTTGGATTTCTGTCTTATGCCTCACATCATTGGGCAGCTTTCTGCGTTTAAAGTAGTCAATAAGTGGCTGGCGTCAATCTTCTTTATCTATCACACAAACACATACTACTTTAACTTCTTCTTCACATTTATCCTCGGGTGATGTAACAACAAGATTTGCAAGCGCATCAGCCATCTTGTTGGCACTCGTAGGGACATGTTCCAACTTAACATTTTGTAGCCTATCTAACAGTCGCAAGGCATGCTTATGATATGGGATAAGATCATCTTTTCCATGACAAATTCTTCTAGAAGTTGATTGATGAACAATTGTGAGTCGCCATAGACATCAAGGTTTTTGATCCCCATCTCAATTGCTATTTGAAGGCGTAGTATGAGTGCTTAATACTCAGTCACACTGTTAGAGCATAGTTAGGTTAGCGCAAATGAATTCGAAAAAATATGCTTCTCAGGAAGACAAGTATAACTCCTACTCCCATCCCATCATGTCGTACATCGCCGTCAAATTAAATTTCCCAAGGTGAAAGGAAATCAACAAAGAGTACCTCTTCCTTGGGAAGGTCATAATTTAGTTCCCAATTATCAAGAACTAGATGATTTGCTAAAAAATCCGCCAACACTTGGCCTTTGACGACCCTTTGTAGCATATAAACAAGATCATAGTGTTCTAAGATGGCCGCTCACTTTACAACCATCCATTCAGCATTGGTCTTGATAAGATGTACTTAATTGGGTCAACTTTGGAGATAACATGCACAGTGTGAGCCTGCAGGTAATGTCTCAACTTTTGAAAAGAAAATATGAGAGCCAAGCACATTTTTTCAATTGGTGAGTAGTTAAGTTCAATTGTGACCAATATCCGACTTAGGTAATAGAGAGCTCTCTCCTTGCTTTCAGGGATTTTCTTAGGCACATAATACTCCAAGTGAATGTTCTTACGCTGTGATGTAAAGTATGAGGGGCTTACCAAAAATGGGTGCCCTAATACTTGAGGACTTGAAAAGTATTTTTTGATTCCATTGAAAGCCTTTTGACATGAGTCATCCCATTTGAAAAACACTCCTTTTTACATGATGTGGCTAGAAGGGTGACAGCGACCAATGAGGTTTGATGTGAACCTTCTAATATACACCAAGCGTCCTTGTAAACCCCAAAGTTCTTTGAGGTTCTTTAGTGGTGGTATGTCTCGAATTGCTTTTATCTTAGCTTGGCTAATTTCCAAGTCTCTGTGTCAAACGATAAAGCTTAAGAATTCACCAGATGTGACACCAAATGCGCATTTTAGTGGATTCATCTTCAGTTGGCGTTTTCATAATCTTTTGAAGATTTGCCAAAGATTCTGCAAATGCTTCTCTCTTTTGGACTTAACCACTAGATCATCCACATGGCATTCCACATTTTTGTGTAACATGTCTTTGAAAATAGTTTGCATTGACCATTGATAAGTCGCTTCCGCATTTTTAAGCCAAAAGGCCTTACTTTATATCAAAAGATTCCCTTCTATGTGCGAAATGTTGTGGCCTCTTGATCTGCTAATGTCATTCGAATTTGCTTATAGCCTGCAGTGCATTCCATGAAACATAAGGCTTCATGACCAATGGTAGTATCAATGATGGGTTTAGTGATCGAAAGCGAAAAGTTGTCTTTTGAGCATACGTCATTAAGGTCTCAAAAATCCACATAAATGCAAAATTGGCCATTCTTCTTCCTTACGGGGATGATGTTTGCAATCCATGTTGGGTATTCCACCTCGCGTATGAACCCAACATTAATGAGTTGGTTTACCTCGTTTGCGATTTCTGGTATTAACTCGAGGTGAAAACGTCGTTGAAGTTACTTTTTAGGTTAAACACCTTTTTTAATGGACAAGTGGTGAACTGCAACCATAGGATCTAATCTAGACATCTCTTTATAACTTTATGCAAGCACATCCTTGTATCTGGATAAGAGCTTGAAATATTTTTCTTCCTTGTTGGGCATGAGCTAGCACTCACATAGATAGGACGAGGTTCTTCCACAGATCCAATATTCAATTCTTTTAGCTCATCAACCTTGGCTTGCCCCCCAATCTTCCAAAGTTTTTGATGCTTCTTTTATTTTAGAATCTAAGTCGTCGGCCTCTTAAACTGTGATGTAGTTAAAAGAAGCTTGTTCCTTCTCTTCGGTCTTTTCTTTTGAGTTAGCATTATCCCCATGGCTAGTGAGAACTAGGGTACGCCTGTTTACTTTTAAAGAGCCATCTGTCTTCACATCCAAAGTAGAAACATGCTTCATACATGAAGGAATGGAATTTTGGACTTCATTTATTTTGCTAAGGCACCTGAACGTGGAATCTCTTTCTTGTGAGGGTGGTGAGCTTGATGACATCTCACCTATCTTGATTCTAGCGAGGACCGAGGGTTTAGGCTGCTTATCTCCTTTTAACCTATAGAAGATAGAGGGTTTCAAGATTTTATCCTTTCCCTTCCGGCTAAACACGGAAAGGTGTTGTCGTGATGTAGGTGGTTGTAGCCTACCAAATACAAATGTCTTTGGGTTGGTCTTAGTGTTTTCACCCTCATCATCATTAACCTTCTTAGCAGTAATATATTATGCGAGTGATTATTTGTCCTTATTTCGTCCGAAATTCTTATGGGTTGATGTGGTACATAACCAAGGCCGACCTTAGGTGTTATGGCTCTGCCCCCTTAATTCTATATCATCTTTTATGTACCATTAAGTTCATAAGGCTTAACTTTGATGACATGCCCCAAAAAATGTTAGCTTGATAAAGTCATAACCAGACATCTTTATTAATTTGTATACATTATGATCAAACCCATCGCTAGTGCGTATCCTTGGCAAGTCATTTTCTTCTTGGATTAAGCTTCTAGAATAAGCGACGAAACCACAAAGGGAGGCCTCGGTTAATTTGCTTTGGTTTTCCTTATGAACTGAAAGCAAACCCTTTTCTTTAAGAATGTGCCAACTGGCGCCCTCGAGCTTGATATCATCCTTGGTTGTGCTTTTAGGAATTGTACATTTTGCTAAATGATGATTCATTATCCTTTTAACGGGACTTAAGAATGTACCCAAAGACTGGCACTATTGGGTTTGCCATAACAATTATTTGTTTAACAGGCGGGATAGAAATCGTCTGCTTATTTTTTTCTTCCCTATGTTGTTGTGGCTTGATGTTGCCTTCACTATTGTCTTTAGGAGTGGCCAGAGTCCCCTTGACATCCTTTACACCGCCTCTTCCTATGGAGGGTATAGTAGCTGGCATAGTTTCTTTTGGGGCAGCGTAATCGTCGAAAATTTTACATTAGCGAAGTATGATTCACTACAATAAATGATTTAACATTACCATTGATCTTCCCTTTTCCCTTCTGATAGTACTTAAGATAGACATTGGTGTAAGGTTGACACTACCACTCCATGATCATGTAGCCAAGGACGCCCAAGTATCAACTTGTATGAAGACTTAGAATCTATCACTTGAAAAGTTGATGATGTTGTCAAGTTACCAATTGTCAATTCTAAGCGAATTATACCAATTGCATGTTGTCCTTCTAGATTGAACCCATGTATTATCATTTGACTTTTAGATAATTCTTCGATGGTGACACCCAAATTGTTTATAGTAGACTTTGGCATGGTGTTAGCTGTTGAACCACCATCCACTAGAATTCGCTTAACAATTTCCCCCCGAATGTATCCAATAACAAATAATGGGTGATTATGTGGTTTAGAACCTAACAAAAAGTGATCGTTGATGAATGTCACGATAGTGTTGCAGATGGCACATTGAGTAGGACTGCTAGTAAATGGTACGTTCTTCACCTTTTCAACATATAGCTTTGCATGAAGAATGACAACAACAATTTGTTCACAAATCTCTTCTGGCAGGTGATAGATTTGCTGCCAACCCATCTACACTGGTAATGCTTCTAGTATGGTGAGGACCTTGTCATCTCTTCTGAGAGGAAGTGTCTTTCTAACACTCTGTTCTTTATTTGTCTCGTCATTATCATCATCAAATTTGGAACATGAAGTCATGTTGATAACCACTTTGTTAAAGAATCTTTTTGGGAAGAATTCACCTGAGGCACTGGAAATAGATGGTTTTTGGTAAAGTGGGTGGATGACCCAAACTTCCTGCTCCTTATTAGTTACAGACAATATTCGTCCTTGACTTTTCTCGTGATAAAGGAGTGGTGGCTTGGCTTGCCTTTGCTTCCTTGACTCACACATAACAACCAGGGTCTATCTTTTGACATCTTTGTCAAAGGTGTTTGGCGCGGGATTCGTCTTTGGTTGTATTGATGGGATTCGTAGTGAGAGAACTACTGCTTCCAGACGCCTTAATTGTACTGTGATTATCTCCTTTTTCAACAAAGGGGTTAAATTGTATTTCTCCACGGCAGGCAAATAATTCAGCCTCTATTGACACTAAGGAGATGATGCTCACAAAAGGTAGACGTGTGATAAGCTTCCACTATTTCATCCAAATCTAGAATGGTCCTTCCATCCCTACCCAATCGCATGATGCGCTCCCTAAGTGTAATTCACTTTTCAAGAGCATGACTAATGACCCTATGGTACCGACAGTATTTTGGATCGGTAGTCCTCCCAGCTTCTTCAGGGCACTTTAGCTCAAACAATTCAATAATGCCTTTCTCAAATGCGTTATCTAGCATACCCAACAAATCTGAGTTAGGCAATGGGTACTTCTTTTCCTGATGCTCTTTTAGTGTAGGACGCTTCTTTGTTGCATCCTTGAATGATGTGCCTTATCTTCTAGTTTAGCTTTCCTATAATCTAAACTAACTCACCTGTAGAGATGGACATTTCCTCTTTAGTTATGCTCCTGGAGAACTTAACATTTTTCTTGAATTTAACTTTGTCCGTCTTTGATTCAGTAGAATAGAGCCACAATGACTAGCTATTGTCACCTCCATGTCATGTGCCTTGGTTGTCAATTCTTCAAAAGTCCTAGGTTTGCTCATTTGTAGGACATACAACAAGTCCCGCTCCATACCTTGGGTACGAATTTCAACGGTGGAACCTTCAGATAGTCGATCTTTGCATTCAAGGCTAAATGCACGCCAACGGTTGATGTAGTCAA
Organism: Selenicereus undatus; assembly: GCA_017589665.1. NCBI lineage: Eukaryota > Viridiplantae > Streptophyta > Magnoliopsida > Caryophyllales > Cactaceae > Selenicereus > Selenicereus undatus. The sequence goes on along the minus strand of JACYFF010031956.1, from coordinate 63,698,605 downwards.
GAACTAGCTCATCTTTCCATTACTTTGTGTTTGTTAGCTCAGTCATGCTGACAGTGAGCTAGATGATGTAGAACCCATTAAGAAATTTTTATTCCATTGGTTCCCAACTATTGATAAATCTAGTTCAGTATACCAATCAAAGGCAATACCTTTCAATGTCTAGGCAAATTGCTTTATCATGAGATCGCCATCAGTGCCAGCATTATTGCATATCTCAATGAAGTGTACGACATGTTGCTTTAGGTTGCCTTTTCCATCAAACTGGTGGAACTTAGGAGGTTGATAACCTTGGGGCATGTGAAGAGCATCAACCCTCTTAGTGTAAGGCTTAGTGTAACACCCCCAGCCCCTAGGGCCGAAAGCGTTACGTTTTCCTAACTTCTTACTTAAATTCTGGGACGAAACGGACAGAACTTCCCCTGAAAACTGAACGTTCCCAGGCTAAACGCCTTACAATAAGTCCCTGTAAATCAACGGAAACGTAAACATTTAAAAACCTAACTTGACGGCCACACGCCGGAGTTCATAACTCAACGAGCCACCCGCCCGGAGTACACCAAACAGAAAAGTTCATTAATAAAGAAACCGTAAAAGATACAACTCAACGGTTCACATAACCGGAGTATGGGGTTTACATCCCAAAACATAATCAATTTCAAGCAAAAGGCATCTAACTGACTGGATGGTTGGCTCATATGGCCATACAGAGCGACTCATAACCGATATGCATTACATGAACTCAGAATATTGTTTACAAACGTTTACAAACTAAAAATACTTTACATGA
>JACYFF010031956.1:63670761-63697808 GCA_017589665.1 Selenicereus undatus | reverse complement strand
GTAAGACAGGCAACTTAATAGAAAACGATAAGGTGGGGTCTTACACTTAGTGTATAGATGAGTTTTTCGTGAACCTTCTCCTAGTTGTGCTTTAACTGTATTTGCCTTTGATTTGTTCAATAGTCACTGATCCAGAGGACCTGTCGTTTTTAGGCTTACTACCTTTCTTATCTAGTCTCCTTCTCCCACTTAAACTCTGATCCCTCTTTCTTCCCTAGTAGTGGGCCCCCTTTTTAATTTTCTATTCTCTCCCTCTATGCTCTCTCTTTTCTCTCTCACTCCCTCGCCTTCTCAGCCCCCTTGCATCGGCGCTACCAACCTTCGGCAACCTTGCTGTCTCGCCGCCGCTGAGCGCCACCACAACCGCCACCCACTCCCTCTCTCCCTCTTGATTTTGGTAAGTGTGGTTGTATAGTTTCGAAACGCTACTCCCATGCATCTTTCATGCACCAAGAAAATAATAAAGCTAGAGTCTTCTTCATGTTTCTATGATTTTATGATTCAAGAACACGTGTTTCCAACTTTTGATGCATATTTTATGAAATTTCCGTTTTAAACTCGAAGTGGGTGACGGTCCCATCATCTTCCTTTTCAAAACCCGATCAAGGTAAATTTAGTTGGTGATGTTTCGACAGTTATTTTGAGTAAATTTATAATCTTTGGCTTGACTTGGATTGGTGGGAGACTTATAAAACAAAAGGATGTATGTTAGTAGTCGTGTGACCTAATATGGTGCAAATTTGGGCTAAAAGAATACCCTTTAGAAGTAGAATAGTTTGGTAGAACGCCCCTGATTAGAGGCTAGTACATACCCTGACTTTAAAATTCGATCCACAATGGAGTATTGGTCCAAAAATTGTTGAATTCTTATGACAGTCAGCTTAGAATGTTCTTAGCATTACGGATTATGAATCAAGGGAATCGGTTTTAAATTGAGTAAGTTATAGACTGTTTTGTGGGGACTATCCAGATCCGGATAGTCAGTGGCAGTATAGAAGATTTAGGGATTTGGACCTAGAAGTGGATAGAATCTGGGGAAATGATTAACATAGAAATTGTAGGGGACAAGTGAAACTCTCTAGAATGGGTAAAATCTTTGAGTTTTGATGATAGGAGCTCAATTTATGCCTTCTGGAAGTCAAGCTTAGTTTTTGACCTGAACTGGAAATTTGGATGGCCACAATTTGGGATCCCTAAGGTTGTTTAAAAATCTTAGGAAAATTTTTCTAAGCAAGGGATGGGCTACAGATGTGTCTCGTAAAATTTGGGGACAAAGCATAGTTTTTTTCTTGGTCCAGGTACAAATTATTGGCCCCAAGTTAGAAAACTGAGCCCGTAAGTTACTGATTACCAGGTAACAATCATGCCCTAACCCTTCCCCGAAGTTATTTCATGAAATGTCATTTGTGAGCATGTGTAAAGGTTCTTTAAATGTCTTTGGTGTGGATGTTCAGGGGGTTTTCCCAAGTGAATGTGAAATAAAATATTTTGTGTGACATGTGTTGTTTTGCTAAATCAGTGAGTGCATGGGTTATTAGGCTGATTATGTTGCGAAAATAATGTAGAAATGTTTTGGGATCAGAATGGGTTGGGTTAGGATGTGCATGTTGGTTAAAACTTGAGATTAAGTATAAATGTGTAAATACATGGCTGAATGGGTGAGAATAAAAGTATGTTTTGTGTTATTGAAGGTCATTAGCCTTCCCCGGAAAAAGTGCATGCATGTGAGTGGCCACGTCCCCTCCTTGGGATGAACATGGGCCAGGTTAGCGGTAACCGTCCACACTGACGATAGGCCAGGTTGTTATTAAGCTGTAACTGTCCAAGTTAATAGCAGGCCAGGTTAAGGTTAAGCGGTTGCGTTAAACCCAAGCGCAGGCCATGAGACCTAGTGAGGTCGCTTGCCCTTGTGAACCTCAAAATGAATAAAAGAACATAGATTACTATGTGCTTCTACTGAGAATATATGGGTGTGCTCTAGTGGTGTCCCTCACCCTTAAAACGATTCGAAAATGAATTTGTGTGCGTGTTTTGACCGTTAGGGGTGGTTGTTATTGAATTTATCTCATTTTTGTAAAATGTTTTGTTTTTAGGTGAAGTGCATGAGCATGGGGATGAGAATCCAAACTAGAGCAAGGCTCCGCCATTTTATATTTAGTTGAATTTATCAATTCCTTTGGGCCTGTTAAGAAGTGTGTTTCAATTAGACATTATTACAATTGTAGTTAGAACTTGAATTAATATTATGATTTAAGAAGGTAATTGCCTTAATGTTTTGGTTGATACTCAACCTGGTATTTCCAAGAAGGAAATACGGCGGTAACACCCCACTTAGTTTTTTCTGTTTTCACGTAGGTTAACATTAGTAATAGAGAAGGAATTAGAAATTTGGGGTGTTACAAAATGGTATCAGAGCTCAGGTTGACTGGCTTGACTGCTCGCCTAAAATATTGTAAGTGGGAATAAAAAAACAAAAAGTTAAAAGTCTATGCCTAAGGACTACTCGGAGCTTGAGTGTAGGATGGGAAAAAAAGGGCATGCTTGCATATGCTTGCTTAATTGTGATCATATACTTGATTTGGCCCTATTACTGTATAGGATGAATGTGACTCGCCATTGTGATTGTATACGGTGGCGTTGTCGTTATCAGAGAATGAGAAAGATGCCTGGAGGTAGCTTGGAAAGCCACTTAGAGTCAGTTAAGACTTTTATTCATGGGAGCTTAGATGGGATACCGAACAACTGTCTGAGGTTTGATCACAACCAGGCCTTATTCTTCATTCTGACTCTTTTGAGTGACCCACTGTGGCATTATAGGGTTAAGGAGTTTCATCCTAAGAATAGGTCGTACCATTTTGTCGGTGGATGTTGCTTGTGCAAAGGGGAGCATATGGGGTTGGATTTAAACAGGCTAGTAGACCACCTCAAAGATATGGGTCCCTATGACCAACCTCCCACTCTTGACACTGGGGACGACACCTCACCACTACCAACAGAGGAGGATACTGAAGATGAAGAGTTGGTAGGTGAAAATGGGCTGATGGATGAGGAACTGGGAGATGAGCATATCGAGGAGGAGGACCTTAGGGAAAGCACCCTCAGTTAAGTACAAACCCCAGGAGGACCCCATGGACGAGGAGGACCCAGAGGAAGACACCCTGAGGAAAAGCCCCTAGAAGATGAGGAACTTGAGGAATAACACCTAGCAGATGAGGCACCTGAGGAAGAGCCCCTAGAAGATGAGGAACCCGAGAGAGAGCCCCTATGAGATGAGGAACCCGAGGAAGAGCCCCTAAAAGATGAGGACCCGGTGGAGGAGCAACTGATAGAGGAAGGCCTGGAGGAGGACCCAGTTGAGGAGCAACACGAGCCTGAGGTTCCCCGCTGGAAGTAGGACAGATGTGGTAGAATGTGTCGGGGTACCTGCTGGGTGGACGCCCCTAGCCAGTAGATACTAGTAGCTGATTAAAATTTTACTTCCTAGGACTGTACTATTTAGTTTATCTTTCTATTCTTTTGTTAAGCCATTATGAGCTAATAAAACTTGTTAAGTACTTATGTAATGAAAAGTATTAGTGTAGAACGGTTACTATTTTGAATCAATGCATTTGAACTTTCTTGAGTTACATGGAAGCGAACATTCATTATTATTGGCTGTGAATTGTGAATCATGTGAACTATGCGAGTGTGTTATCAATGAGATGTGTATGGGACATGTGACGAAATGACTGGACTACGTGAGCGTGGCAAAGTGAATATGATTGTGAGCTAAAAATCACATGTTAATCTTGCAAGGTACAGTAGTATACGATGTCTTATTGAACTATAGTAGCTTGTGTGTCATGAACTATTAGGGAAGAAACTAAACTCGACTTATTTTCCAAACAGGATGACCGGAAATAATGATGAATCTTAGACTGGATCCCAACCCACTCTGAGACCCCATGTGAACCTAGACATCCCCATGGCTAGTATAAGGGAGCGACTGGAAGCCCTCCGCCCTAGGAACCGGAATGGGTCTCGTAGTCAGGGGGATGAAACCAACCCACTTACCGGAGCAGAGCTTACCAATTTCCTACTACTGGAGCTACAGCAGAAACAAGTGGAGCAGCTACAGTGACAAAACGAGGACCTGCAGAAACTGATGGAGGTCAAGGAAAGGAAGATCGAGGACGACAACTCTTATATGTTTAAGAGGTTCACTAGTCACAATCCTCCAATCTGTGATGGCACCCCTGACCCCAAGGCCTTTGAGGATTGGATTCAGAGTATGGAGAAGTTGTTCAATGCTCTTTAATGCCCCAATGAGTGGAAGGTAGGCTCTGCTATGCTCTACCTTAAGGACAAGGCCGACCTATGGGGGGCCACTATGTGAGAGAAACAGCACAAGCCTAGGTTCAACTGGAGGAGGTTCAAGGAGCTTATTAAGGACCATTTCCATCCCGTATCCCTCTAGAAGGCAGAGGAGAACGAATTTATGCAACTACAACAAGGGGGAATGAGCGTGTTAGAGTATCCCTCTAAGTTCATGGAGCTTTCCTGTTTCGCCCTGGCCTTTGTAGCTAATGAGAGGCTGAAGAAGAACCATTTCGAGGCCGGACTCAACCCTAATATCAAGGAAAGGATGTCAGTGCATCAGTACACCTCTTACGTACACCTATATGACACTGCGGTGAATGTGGATAGGGCAATACAGGAAATGAACAATTACTTCAATGAATAGTATGACATCAAGAGGATGGGGGATCAGCGAGATAACTTCCACTCTCAAGAGTCGTACAAGAGGCCTCTTGGGAACACTATTCCAACAACACAAGTGGAGGCCAGCACCCCAACAATCGGCCTAGGGTGACCTGCAATGCTTGTAGAAAGCTGGGACATTACGCCTGGAAGTGCCGCTCGATTAAGAGGTGTTACCGCTGCGGGAATCCTCAACATCAGATACGAGATTGCCCATATCCCCCACCTTTTGCAGGCCAGGATCATGGGGGACAAGGACAGTAACCCCAACAGCACTATTAGAATAGGGGTGGGTAGGCGGCCAACCCAAATCAACAGGTCGGAGCACCCTAGCTGAACCAAGCTAGGCCCCCTAATCAACCACCGAGAAACTTTGGGGGTAGGGTCTATGTGATGCACAAGGAGGAAGCAGAGGATGCTTCGAACGTCGTGGCTGATACGTTTTCTATCCAAGCTCAACCAGTTAATGTTTTGTTTAATTGGGGCACCACGCACTCTTTTATTTTTGCTAAATTGGTTGAGACACTATGGTTAGTTCCAACCCGTAGACCCCCTCAACTGTCTGTGACTCCCCCTGATGGGAAAATTGTGAAGTGTACGGAGCTATATGAGGACTATCCTATTAGGATGTATGAGCACGAGTTTCTGGCCGACCTGTATCAGTTTGAATTGACTAACTTCGAGGTCATCTTGGGGATAGATTGGTTAGCGAAATATCAGGCTCAGATAGATTGTCCAAAATAAAGTCTTACCCTAAGGGGGCCCAATGGGGAAAAAGTAGTTCACAAAGGAAAGGTCTCAAAGAGTGGAGTGAAACTGATCACTGCAATAAAAGCCCACAAGTTGTGTGGAACAGGAATGTGAAGAATTCCTATGTAATTTAGTGGACATCAAGGCTACTCAGCCATCCCTTCAAGATATCTCAGTGGTTCGAGAATTCCTGGACGTTTTTCCAGAGGAGATCCCCGGCATGCCACCTCTTAGGGAGGTTGAGTTTTGTATTGACTTAGTACTAGGGGTAACCCCCATCTCTAAAGCGCCCTATCGGATGGCCCCAGCAGAACTTAAGGAGTTAAAGACGCAGCTGGACAAGTTGTTGGAAAAGGGGCATATCCGACCCAGTAAGTCCCAATAGGGAGCCTCAGTGTTGTTCGTGAAAAACAAGGATGAGACCTGAGGTTGTGCATAGATTATAGGGAATTGTACAAGATAACAGTCAAGAACCGTTACCCTTTGCCCAGGATAGACGATCTCTTTGACCAACTTAGAGGTGCGGGCACCTTATCTAAGATAGACCTTCATTTGGGGTATCACCAACTTCAGATCAAGGACGAAGATATACCTAAGACTGCTTTCCGTACTAGGTATAGGCATTTTGAATTTGTGGTGATACCGTTTGGGCTTACAAATGCCCCAGCAACATTCATGGATCTCATGAATAGGGTCTTTAAACCTTATTTGGACTAGTTTGTGGGGGTGTTTGTAGATGACATACTAATTTACTCAAAGACTCCAGAAGATCATAGCCACCACTTGAGAATCGTTCTAGAGATACTGAGGAGGAATGAGTTGTATGCCAAATTAAAAAAGTGTGAGTTTTAGTTGAGTAAAGTGGCATTTTTGGGGCATGTGGTATCTAATGAGGGAGTGTTTGTCGATCCTTAGAAGATAGAGGCCGTAATGAAGTGGCCAAGACCTAAGAATCCGACGGAGGTGAGAAGTTTCTTGGGCTTGGCAAGATAGTATCGTAAGTTCATTCAGAACTTCTCGAAGATTGCCACTCCATTCACCAACTTGATGAGAAAGGTTACCAAGTATGAGTGGACGAATCATTGCGGGGAAGCCTTCCAAGAACTTAAGAAGAGGCTGACAAGTGCGCCTATATTGGCCTTACCCACTAGTGATAAGGACTTTGTGGTATATAGTGATGCGTCAAGAAATGGATTGGGGTGCGTGCTGATGCAGGAGGATCGCTTTATAGCTTATGCCTCGCAACGACTAAAGACTCAACACCAAAACTACCTGACTCTCGATTTAGAGCTAGCAGCTGTCGTATTCACGCTAAAGATTTGGAGGCACTACCTGTATGGCGTACATTGTGAGATTTTCACCAACCACCAAAGCCTAAACTACATCTTTTCACAAATGGACCTCAATCTAAGGCAGACAAGGTGGTTGGAATTCCTCAAGGACTAAGACGTCCACTTTTAGTACCACCCAAGGAAGGCAAATATGGTGGCAGATGCGTTAAGTCGCTGACTGTACCCAGCACTAAACTGTCTGTTGGAGTTACCTGTTGACTTATGTGAGGAGTTCCAGAAGATGGAGCTTAATGTATTCACTCCAGAAACCAAGCCGATACTCTATGCCATGGAAGCACAACCAACCCTTATAGAAGAGATCCATGTAGCACATGCTACGGACCCACAATTGCAGCTGACTAGGGAGGAAATATTGATTAGGAAAGCGCTTGGATTTGTGATCCATGAGGATGGCACCATAAGGTTCCACAATCGGGTGCATGTCCTGGCAGTGGAAGAGCCTAAGAAGAAGATTCTGGATGAGGGTCACAACACCCCACACTTTATACACCCAAGAGGAAATAAGTTGTATAAGGATATGAAGCAGACATTCTGGTGGAGCAACATGAAGCAGGAGGTGGCTGACTGTGTGGCAAAATATTTGACCTATCAATGAGTGAAGATTGAACACCAGCCACCAAAGGGGCTCCTGCAACCATTAGATATGCCTGAGTGGAAGTGGGATTCAGTATCCATGGATTTTGCGGTAGGCTTACCTCTGACTCAGTGGAAGAATAACGCAATCTGGGTAATAGTGGATAGACTCACTAGAACGGCACATGTCATAGCCATGAGGAATACCTGAACTTTGGACTAGCTAGCCCGGGCATGTCTTGAGGAAATAGTTAGACTACACGGCGTGCCCAGCTCCATAGTGTCGGACCGAGACACTAGGTTTCAATCGGGTTTTTGGTAGAAGTTATAAGAAGCTTTTAGGACGTTGTTACGATTCAGTACTGCTTTCTATCCAGCTACGGACGGGCAAACTGAGCTCACCATTCAGACACTGGAAGACATGCTAAGAGCTTACACCCTGGACTTCATGAAAGTATGGGACGAGCAATTGACACTAATCGAGTTCTCCTACAACAACAGTTACCACGCAAGTATTGGGATGACCCTGTATGAGGTTGTATAGAAGAAGGTATAGAATTCTACTTTACTGGCAAGAAATTGACGAGGCCCTAACCATTGGGTTGGAGTTAATCCAAGCTACCACTGACAAGATTCGGATGATTCAAGAACGAATGAGAGCTACTCAGAGCCAATAGAAGAGTTGCGCCAATTGAAGACGCAGACCCTTAGAATTTCAAGTGGGAGATCAAGTATTTCTTAAGGTATCCCCAACCAAGGGTATTGCAAGATTCGGTATGGCAAGAAAGTTTAGCTTGAGGTACATCGGGTCATACCCAGTTATGCAAAGAGTTAGGAAAGTAGCACATTGGTTAGAACTACCATTGGAGCTTCCAAGGGTGCATAATGTATTTCACGTGTCAAAGCTACGGAAGTACATCCCAGATCCCTCTCGTGTGATCAAGCTTGACCCCGTACAGCTTCAAGAAGACTTATTGTATGAAGAACAACCTGTGCAAATCCTGGATCGGAAGGAGAAACAACTTCGTAGGAAAACGGTACCTTTGGTGAAGGTCCTCTGCGCCAACCACAAAATGTCAGAAGCAACCTAGAAATTAGAGCACGAGATGCGAGACAAGCACCCTCACTTGTTTTTATAATCAGGTGCGTACAAGTTTCGCGGACGAAACTTTCTTAAGTGGGGTAGTATGTAAAATTCCAAAAATTCAATTACAGGTCGAGTTACTGTTGATATGGACCGACGTAAGACTTATGGTCTAAGTCAAGCCAAGTTTGAGAAAAAAAAAGGAGATTTTGTTTTCTTTACTTTTATTTTTTAAAAATTTTTTTGCCTTTCCCTCCAACTTTTATTTTGAAATTTATTACCTTTCCCTCCCAAATTACCCTAACCCTAGTCTCCCTCTCCCACTCAAACTCTCATCCCTCTCTCTACCCTAGTAGCGCATCCTTCCTCCCCTTTTTTATTTTCTAATCTCTCCCTCTATGCTCTCTCTAGCTCTGTTGATTTGTGAGCATGTGTAAAGGCTGTTTGAATGTGTTTGGTGTGGATGTTCAGCGAATTTTCCCGAGTGAATGTGAAGTAAAATATTTTGTGTGGCATGTGTTGTTTTGGTAAATCAGTGAGTGCATGGGTTATTGGGTTGATTGTGTTGCGAAAATAATGTGGAAATATTTTGGGATCAGAATGGGTTGGGTTCAGATGTGTATGTTGGTTAAAAATTGAGATTAAGTATAAATGTGTAAATACATGGCTGAATGGATGAGACTGAAAGTATGTTTTGTGTTATTGAAGGCCATTAGCCTTTCCCGGGAAAAGCTTATGCCTGTGAGCGTCCATGTACCCCCTTGGGACGGACGTGGGCCAGGTTAGTGGTAACTGTCCATACTGACAATATGCAAGGGTATGGTTAAGCGGTAACCGTCCAAGTTGGTGGTAGGCCAAGTTAAGGTTAAGTGGTTGCGTTAAACCCAAGTAGAGGCTATGAGACCTAGTGGGGTCACTTGCCCTGATGAACCTCAAAATGAATAAAAGAACATGGATTACTATGTGCTTCTACTGAGAATACATGGGTGTGCTCTAGTGGTGTCCCCCACCCCTAAAACGATTTGAAAATGAATTTGTGTGCGTGTTTTGACCGTTTGGGGTGGTTGTTATTGAGTTTATCTCATTTTTGTAAAATGTTTTGTTTTCAGGTGAAGTGCATAAGCATGGGGATGGGAATCCAAACTAGAGCAAGGCTCCATTATTTTATGTTTAGTTCAATTTATCAATTCCTTTGGACTTGTTAAGAAGTGTGTTCTAATTAGACATTGTTACATTTATAGTGATAACTTAAGTTGATGTTATAATTTGAGAAGGTAATTGCATTAATGTTTTAGTTGATACTCAGCCTGGTATTTTGAAGAAGGAAATACGATGGTAACACTCCATTTAGGTTTTTTCGCTGCCACATAGATTAATATTAGTAATAGAGAAGGAATTCGAAATTCGGGGTGTTGCATCTTGAAACTTGAAATTGTTGATTTTATTTTATTCTTTTTGTAGGAGAAAGAGATGAAAAGTAGAAATTGTCCCACCGAGCATGCCAAAAATTTGAAAACAAAAATTTCGAGTCCAAAATTAACTAGCCAAGAACTAAAGTAACAAATTGAATTTGTGTATTGATATTTTATGTATGGGTACAATCTCTAGTTACAAGACGAACAAATAAATAATTCATCTGATTTGATCTCCTTGGATGAATTTTACTGAATTTTACTGAACTTAATCTCCTTCAGAGAGAGGGTGCTTGATCCTTAGTGAATTCATCCAATCTCCATCCTTGAATGAAAGGGGGTGGGGGTCTATTTATAAGAAAATTTCCCCTCCTCCTTAAAGGTTAAGATGAAGCTTGGCCCTTGTTTTGGGCCTACAATTGGGCTTCAGTTTGAGTCGATTTGATTTGACTTGGAAGTCTGCATAGACATTGTGCTTGAGTAAACTTATTGACTTGGTAGTCTGATGAAGTGTCAATTTGATTGTTGAGCTAGACAGAGGAGTTGATTGTTAGTTGGGCTTTAACTGGGCTTTGACTGGATAGTTGCCTCGAGCTTTAATTAGATCTTGACTTGGAAATCATTTGGGCTTGGACCATGACTTGTGAATCAATTTAGGCTTAATTAAATCAATTAAAGGGGTTAACCCAAACAATTAATTTAATTTTATCTCTTTGTACAACACATTTATATTTTTAGTGCCTACAGGGTTGATGGGATTTTGGTTTCGGTTCAGTTTATGCTAAATTGAACTACATTGATTTCAGTCAAGTGACATTTGATCTAATGATTTTTTTTTCTGTTGAGAAAAGTAGCTTTTGATGGGGAAAAAAGGTCGATTTTGAGTCAATTTGAGTTTTCACCCACATTAATTAGCCTAATTCAAATACAACTTATATGGCATTTACCATACATGGCATTTCTTTTATTTTTATAAAACCTACCTCCTAGTTCCATGGTCTCTATTTCCAAAAGAATTAAGCTTCTTTAGTCTAGTTGCACCTCGTAATTGGGTGTATAGAGTTGGATCTGTGATAAAAGGGTTAGTTTTAGCTCGATCGCTTTTGAATTTCATGTCAGTTTTACAAGGTCTAATTTTGTTATATGATAACTAATATATTCTAGAATTTTCCTACTTTTTGATTTTTACCAGACGACAATCATGGTAATTATCATAAATCCCATAATATACATCATCTACTTGGCAAGATTTAATCTTAGTTGTTTAATTCTATAATTTTTAGTGTGGTAAATATCTTTTTTTTAATAAATTTATAAAATGTTAATGAAGAAAGAGGAATCTAATTTACTTAGGTTGGTTTTTGGATCTAACAACTCCCTCCCAAACATTCTTAAAGATTAGAGACAGATAGAAAACATAAAACTCCCTTGATCCCCTCTCACGCCAATCCTCCAATGCCGTCTATTGTAGTGAGCTCCATGTAACTTTATGTATGTAAACATTTACTTGGAAACCTTACACTGCATCATCTTCACGCTATACCCTACGACGCACCGCCAAAACTATGACGTCGCTCAGTCCATTGTAAGTGACCAACACCTGAAAAAAGAGAAAGTGATGCCAATGAGGCCATGTTAAAAAGAGTTTGTGCCATTGGCGTATGTTACTCTTTCCTGTTAGTTTCCAAACTCAAATCTTGCCACATAGATGAACTGTTTGATGGTGCCGATAGTCTAGTGGTCGGTCGTGGCATAGAGGAGGTCGTTGGAGACTGTGGGGTGGGGATTGGGGAGAGAGAGAATATGATGGTGTGGTATGCTAACGAAGAGGGGGGCAACAAGTCCCTCACTGGGGTGACATATGAATGCTGGAAAACCTGGAGGGTTTGACCTCATTGGGTAGGGGTGGGGGAAGGGGAGGGGGAGGGGGAAGGGCCTGGGTTAATTGAGGATTTTTTTTTTTTTTGCTCTTCCTGTTTTTGGGTTTGTATTGGATGAATGAAAATATGTTGGGACCCAAACATGACTTTAGACATATTTTTTCATTCGTTTATTGATATTTTATGATTTTGTATTTTAATTAAATTTCAATAAATTAACGAATGAGATTAGATCAAGTCAAATGTATAGTTCACATTGTGCGAGTTACCATAATTGCCTTAATTGCCATTTTGTGGAAATTACCATACCCGCTCCGAAGAAAGAAATCTAGTATTATACTAATACTTCTAATAACGTTAATTATTTTGACTATGAAACAAAGTAACGTCAACTAATTTTGCTCCTAACCTTTAGCTAAAATAAAATAAAAATGCCTTAATGTGATTCCACTTTTTTCTTTATTCTTTTTTTAAGGGGGTATTTGGGTCGGTGTTTTACTCAAGTCGAGCTACTGTTGTCTTATAAAAGAGTAGAGATTTTCCATTATAGATTTTTTCTATATGCACGAATCTGATACCTTATTTAAGAAGAATAATTGCCAAATCACTAAGTACACTAGCATAAAGAACAAAATAGTAGAATTTTTGGTCCATAGGCCTATAAAAAATACTTGAGTCCAATCCTTCAGCGAAGTAGGAGCAAAAATTTTGATAATATAATTGCCCTGGATTCCAATAAAGTATACTAGGGATGAACATTGGGTGGATTGGGTAGTATCAATGTCCATATTCAATTTCAAAAGCAACATTTATATTTATACTTATTGGACTACTTTAATTTAGGATTTTATTTGATACATACAAAGAGCACAAATGTGACCCATATTCAACCAATATTGAGGCGGAGCTATATTTGTTGATAATTTTGAATCAACATGTGTAAATGAACATTGACATCCAAAGGTAATTTTGAAGATTATTATACCTAAAGAGACTAATTGCAAACAAAATTATAGGGCAAACTCAGGCTGTTAGAATTTCTTATCTGCACCTTTTTTTTTTGCGGACATATATAAGACACAAAGGCTAATATAGGTAGGATTTGAACTCAACTTTTTGGCAAAACTTTCAAAGACTTTAACAATTATGCTAATTTGAATTGGATTTAATGTGAGTTCTATAAAAATGCACGATGAAGCATCTTTGCATCCCCTTGCTAAGAAATTAGGTGCATAAATTCAGTACAAGGTTTAAAAAAATCCATGCCCGCGGTTATATATTTATTTGCAAAAAAAATACCTATATTGAAACACATGTCCATTATATTTTCATCACTTAATCTATTTCTATTCCTAAATGGCGAAAATTTTAGGTAGATTGTTACGTGCTAAATATTGGAGGCACGTGAATGACACAAGCAGAAGGAGGCACTTAAATAAATTGAATGGCTGTTAGAGTTCGTTAGTAAGGGCCCACTTGCAATGGTTTGTTGAGGAGAGAGCGAGAGCATTACTGTTTTATAAGCTGGCAATTGTAAGGAGAAGAACCATGAAAATTCTAAATGAAATCTCTCCTTTCTTTCTCATACCTTCTTCTCCTCTTCCCCCTCCCTTATTTCTCTATTTCTTCTGTAAAATATTCTCCAGATCAGGAAAGTCTATCAAAGTGGTATTAGAGCCATTGATACCTTGGCCAGACACATATAATCTTCAAATTACGAAACCAACATACATAGACCTGCCTGCGAATTACAACAGGCAGTCATGCCTCGCATTGATGATGTACAACAACAATTGCAGCAGTCCATTGATGATCTGCAGAGCCAAATCAACAATCAGTCAGAGTTGATCAATGGCCAGTTGGCTGCACAAAGAGAAGCCCAAGAAAGAGCTCATGCCCAATCGAGGGAATTAATCAAAGGATTGAGTATGCAAATGATGCAGCTAATGAATCGAACAAATGATAGTGGGGCTAATGGAGGTAATAATCTGTCTAGATCATCCCGTATTGACTTTCCAAAATTTGAAGGAGAAGATGTTAGATGCAATTGGAGAAAATAGAAAGGTCAAAATTGCCTCTATACATTTGTCTAGGAGGGCACTGATTTGGCATCAAGCTTATATCAAAGGGTTTGCTGCAGGGGTATGGCCTGGGTGGGGGGAATATAAAACGGCTATACTGGCTAAATTTAGAGTTGAACCCTTTGATGACCGCTTAGCTGAATTAATGAAGCTCAAACAGACAGGGAGTGTGGCTTAGTACCAAGAGAAATTTGATGTGTTGTTGAATAGAGTTGACTTATCAGTAACTCAAGCTGTTAGTTGTTTTTTGAGTGGATTATGTGAAGAAATACAGTGTGGGGTTAGAATGTTTAAACCTAAAAATCTACATGAAGCCTATTGCTTGGCTAAGTTGCAAGAGATTACTCTTGCTTCTATAACCAGAAGGACTAAGCCAATCCTTGATAAACTGCCTAACCTTGCTAGAAGTTTTACTTCTTACAGGGGTCAATGGGGGTTCATTGGCCCCTACCTTTTTGAGGTTTTCCCACAAAAACAACAATTCAGGGAGCAACACTGGTTCTAGAGGTGCTGTGTCCAGCACTGGCTCTATTACTTCTAAGCATAGGAGGATCTTAACCCCTAGAGAAATTGATGAAAAAAGGGCCAACAACATGTGGTTTTTTTCTGTGATGAGAGGTATTTTCCTGGACACAAGTGTAATGGGCAAGTTTACAGGCTTGAGATCATGGAGGATGGGGAATGGGAGGAAGGACAAGAGGAAATGAGGGAGGAAAGTGTGACACCCTTATTACAGGATGAAGAGTAGCCACTTATATCACTACAAGCTCTGCAGGGTGTAAACTCTTTTCAAACCATGAGGGTCATAGGAAGAGTTGGCTCTCAACCTATACACATATTGGTAGATTCAAGGAGTACTCATAATTTCCTGGATGCTACAACAGCTAAAAGGTTGAAATGTAAGTTGTTGAAAATTCCTCCATTGGTGGTTGTAGTAGCTGATGGGGCTCAGTTGGAATTCCAAACGTTGTGTAAAGGATTTACATGGACCTTAATTGAAACTGGGGACATGACTGAGTACATAACTGATTCTTACATAGTACCTTTGGGAAGTTGTGATATGGTTCTAGGGGTGCAATGGCTTTTCACTTTGGGGCCTATCCTCTGGGATTTTGAAGATTTAACCATGGAGTTTTTCCTTAAGGGAAATAAGCATTTATTGTAAGGCATTAAGAAGACTGAGGTGGGGTGGACAAAAGGAAAAGATCAAAAAATCCTAAACCAGGCAGTACAACTATTTGTAGTAAACCTTGCACCTGTCCAGCTGAATTTAGTTATGGGGCAAACTGAGGTAAAGGATCCTCAATTGGCTCAGTTGTTGCATGACTATGCAGATATTTTTGAAGAACCCAGATCCCTTCCCCCCTATAGAAGTCATGACCACAAGATCACTCTTAAGAAAGGAACTGCACCTATAAATGTTAGACCCTATAGGTATCCAGCTCTGCAAAAAAGATGTGATTGAGCAAACTGTCAAAGAGATGCTAGAGGCTGGGGTTGTAAGACCTTCCTAGAGCCCTTATTCATCTCCCATTATACTAGTCAAGAAAAAAGATAGGACATGGAGACTTTGTGTGGATTATAAACAACTTAATAAACACATTGACCTTGATAAATTTCCAATTCCAGTAGTGGAGGAATTGTTAGATGAATTATTTAGGGCTGCCCACATCTCTAAAATTGACTTGAGGTCTGGTTACTGGCAAGTGAGGATGCACCTAGAAGATGTGCCAAAAACTGCATTTAGAACACATGAGGGTCATTATGAGTTCCTTGTGATGCCTTTTGGATTGACCAATGCACCCTCTACCTTCCAAGCCCTTATGAACCACATTTTCAAGCCTTACTTAAGGAAATTCATATTAGTATTTTTTGATGACATTCTGATATACAGCTCTACTTATGAGCAGCACCTATACCATTTGAAGACAACTTTTGAAGTCTTGAGGCAACATACTCTTTTTGCCAAGAAGAGCAAATGTAGCTTTGGGGAGACACAAGTGGAGTATCTTGGCCATATTTTCACCATACATGGGGTCTCCACTGATCCTAAAAAGATATCTACTATGACAGAATGGCCAACACCTAAGACCATTAAGCAACTAAGAGGATTTCTGGGATTGACTGGTTATTACAGGAGGTTTGTTAGGCATTATGGTCAAATTAGCAAACCTTTTTCAGCACATCTCAAGAAGTATTCCTTTTAATGGAGTAATGAAACCCAGAAGGCTTTTGAAGCTTTGAAAAGAGCCATGGTGACAACCCTTGTGCTGGCTTTGCCAGATTTCACTAAAGAGTTTGTGGTGGAGACTGATGCATCAGGTGGTGGCATTGGGGCAGTTCTTATGCAGAACTCTCATCCTATTGCATACTTCAGCAAGGCTTTATTCCCTAAACATCAAGCATTATCTACTTATGAAAAAGAGTTTATGGCTGTGGTATTAGTAGTGGAAAAATGGAGGCCTTACCTGTTAGGAAGGCACTTTGTGATTAAAACTGACCATTTCAGTTTAAAATACTTGATGGAGCAAAAGATTTCCACATCATTTCAAAGTAAATGGTTGACTAAGCTCATGGGGTTTGATTATGAGATATGTTACAGGAAAGGTAAAGAGAGCATGGTGGCATATGGGTTATCTAGAGTGCCTGCAGCCCAATTAGTGGCTATGATAGTATCCTCTATTGATTCACCCTTGTTGGAGGAAGTTAAGGATTCCTGCTTAGTAGATGACAACATTCAGATTATTATTAATAAGCTTAACAGTGGAGAGTCTATTCCTAAGTACTCCTATTCTCAAGGGTTGCTATATAAGAATGGGAGAGTGGTGGTGGGAAATAATGCTTCATTACACTCTCACATTATCAAGCTCTTCCATGACTCCCCTTTTGGAGGCCATTCAGGTGTAGCTGTGACTGTTAAGAGGGTGTCCTGCATATTCTGGTGGAAGGGTCTCAACAGGGATATCAGAAACTATATAAGGTCATGTGCAGTATGCCAAAGGTATAAAGCAGACCTTTCAGCCCCTGGAGGGCTGCTACAACCATTGCCCATCACTACTAGAAAAAGTGTTATTTATGAAGGAAAAAACCGTTGTAACAAGTTGTGAAAACCGTTGTTATATGTCTTTGACGACGGTTTTTAAAACCGTCGTCAATCGTCGTAAAAGGCCTGGTCGTAAAAGGCCTTTTACGACCAATCCGTTGTAAAACATTTGCAAATGTTTACAACGGTTTTTTATAACCATTGTTATAGGACGTACTTCTTACAACAAGTTTTTTTTTCCGTTGTAGAAATCCTAAATTATCCACGACTGTTTATACCGTCGTATTTATCACGGAACCATCGTAATTACAAATTTCTAACAATAATAATTTTGACGTGACGCACAAAAATCTAATTATTTACGACAACTTTTTCTGTTGTAGTTGACTTGAATATCAATTCTGTTGTATTTTTTTTTTTAATAAATGGTCGTATACCCTACTTTTGGAAATATATTTACAAGACTCGTAACTTAATGAAATTCATATAACAATAAAAATCCTGGAGAAGAAATGAAACATATACTAATATAGTAATATTCATATCAAACGAAGGCCTCCAAGAAGTTTAGGAATGTACACCTCCAACAAAATAGCCTCAACTCAATACATATAGAAGAGACAGACTAAAAGACTAGCCCATTCACCAAAAACAATAGGCCTAGCTAATTAATTACTAATTAAAATTACCAAAGATTAGCCTATTTACAAAAATGATAGGCCTATTTATCAAAAAAGGCCTAGCCGTTCCATAAAAATCAACGGCCACAACAAAAACAACAAATCTTCATGTGCCTGATAATTTCCACACGTCATCTACACTTGAAACCTGCAAAGGTAGAAACATTTCAAACCTTTCAAAGTGTGCATATTTCCCTAATTAAAGCAAATAGAGAACCATAAGCAGGTTCCATGACAATAAGCAAGCTAAAATATGTTGTATTAAATTTAGATTCAAAGATGTCAGCACATGACATTGCAACAAAGTAACACACCAGCAGTGCGACAAGTCATATTGTCAACATCAATACAGAATCAAAGCAAACAGATGCTGGAAACTTTCATCAAACAGGGGCAAGAAACTGTTATCCACAATGTTCCAATGAGCAGCAACAAAGTAACACATCACATCACAAGAAAAGGCAATAGCCAACTCAGTCATATTTCCAACTCACTGATATTGCCCACATGACTTTGCTACTTTGCCAGCAAAGCTAAACTTTCATCCCTCAGATAAGCCGTTCTCTAACTAATAAAAGCTGGACATGCGTTAACAAGGCTCAACCTGAACGCCTTTGAGGATTGCCACCTATAGGAGATCCTAATAATGGTGAATTGTGCATCCAGCCATGAAACAAACATTCTGAATAACATAAGGTTCTGTAGTGATCCCATGACTATAGATGCATCTAAATTAATATTAGCCTCATAGAAGTTGAGCCAAATAAAGAAAAGTAGCAACACTCTGAAAGTTCAGTAAATCGTCAGCAATGAAAAACATTTGCAACCCAGAAAAAGTATACAACCACCAACTCCTCCTCAGTTAGAGAATCCACAATGGTACCTCTATCTGCAACTCTAATGATCAAATGCCTCAAAATTATGCTCTTATGCTGCACATCAATTAAAAGTTATAACTGAAAAGCTAGCTAAACAATGGCCACCTTAGCATCTCTCCATCTACCCAGTCCAAAAAAATCAAAAAATCAAAAACTCTCCCACAAGCTCCAAGAAGCAATGCCAATCCAACATATGTGCTTCTAAGCATCATCCATCCCATTATGAGCAACTTAAATTGCAGACAGGTCTGCTTACTCTCCACAAAAGCATTTTAACCTAGGCAAATAGTGCTTGGCAACGTACAGAACCTTTTAAAGAGCACTCAAATCAAAGATCTCATACACAATTAGTAATACGGGCAACAGGCCAAAAATCCTTAAGTTTGATGCTGGAGACTTTCATCGAATAGATGGTGGGCATCAAGTTTTCACAACTTTCCCGGGTAGAAAAGGTTGGAGGAGGGAAGTAAAGAAAGAAAAAGGTAGAAGAGATGTGAGATGATTATAAATTAAACACGTAATGAAAAGTATTAGAAAATACTTGCCTAGTTCATCCAAAACACAAAAACATGTATGTGAGCATGAATTTCCATCAATGAGCTGAAGAAGGTGGCAAAATGTTGGATATTTTTTGTAAAACAATGCCCTTAAGCACCTTGATTTCACCTTGAAGCTCCTCTATATCTTTCCTATGAGTAACTTGCATATCGTCAATCTTTTTCTGATGGTCAATTTCAAGATGCTCAATGTTATTGAGTCGACTTTCCAACTTGCTAATGTGCTAATTTTTCTTTTCAAGTTGAGCTTTCAGGTCAGCCTTGCTGGGTTCAGGTCCTCTAACATCCTTCGATTTCATACCTAGTCCAAAGCATATTACACGATCTCGATCTTGACGCCCGAAGCATTTCTCTACAAGCTCAAACTGAGACATGGAAGGGTTCTTCTCTTATTCTCCCAGAATATTGTCCTACGTTGAAAAATACAATGTTCCAAGCAATATGACAATTTTGAAAATTTAAACACAATGCTAACTGACAACAAAGTTAGCAAGTTAATTAGCTGTACATATATGATTGCTCTTCCTTTTCCAAAGTCCCATCCTTTTTCTTTCGGGTGACTTTAAAAATCTCCGAAATGTCCGGGACCTTTCCATCTTTGCCGCCCTATTGTGTACAATGAAAAGAACAAATTAAACTTGACCCATAATAGTATGAACAACACTGTTTTGGTGAACACAACTAGAGACACTTGTACATGCCAAGTCTTCATAGATGACATCCCGAATCGACCTGCTGCCAGTACGAGGAAGCATAATCAACTGTGCTCTGTTCTCAGAATTTGTTGCACTTTTAATCTATAAATCACACCAAATAATAATTATAAGACTAGAGGTGTTGAAAAGATTTACGTATAAAGAAGAAGCCATCAAATTGCAGCTGAAATTGGACACATTGGACAACACCTGGAAATCTGGATGCATATAGTGCTCCACTACCAGCCATTCCCAGTCTTCTTTTGTCAAACTCTTAGGGATGTTATGTGGTTTTAGTGCTTGTTGAACACTGGAAACCCCTTTGAGGTTATGTTGCATCATTTCACCTCGCCAACCAGTCCATAATCTCCGTGCACGGCTCATGAGCTCCTTTCGACGATGCTCAATACCCCCGCCTTTGAACTTATCCTATCACATGTAAAACTTGTCAGTCTTTTCGATCGATTTTAAAAACTATAATTTTTAAAATTTGAGGGGAAAAAAACCTAAAACTTATGCTTTCATACCACAATAGCAGCCCATAACTTCTCCAAGTCTTTGGCATCAATTTCACTCCAATTATGCACTCTGACCGGTAACATGTAACGATCACGAACAAACTTGCCAATATGTCTTATTAGGGCTGCTCTATTTTTACCCATCGGCCCATTGTTATAGAAAGTCACATCGAGTTTCTCCCCATCTTTCAGAGTAGCTACTTGTTTGACCTTGTTCCTACCCTGAGGCCTTGAATTTGCAATCCGCTTTCTTTTCTTGTTTTCGCCACCAGTAGAAGCTGAGAGTAAAAAAAAAAAGTTACAAAAATAATAAGGAAATTATGTTTCAATTGTCATCAAACCGTTAGTAATGTCATTAATGTCCAGTACATTATTAATACCAAGAAATACACATCCATTCATACACTTTCAAATATGTTCTTGCATATGTTTCCTAGCTTGTTTGAAGCCACTTGTATTAGTTGTTGGCCTCAGAATACAAGACCTGGGAACTATCATCTCATGCATAATGATTAGTAAATTTCACTTAATCAACACATCTCAAACACCATTAAAAAATGGAATGGAGAATACAAGCAACAACTCATCAGTTCACTTAACTGACGTTTGCAGTTGGACTAAAATTGCGCATCAACGCAGCCTCATCAGTTCACTTAATGGAAGACATCGCAAACACCATTAAACAATGGAGAGCAGAATACAAGCATAATAGAAGCAACACCTCATCTCAAACATCCATTCATGCACTTTCAAATTGGAAAGCAGAATCAGACAATTCATATCTCACATTGCACATCAAGGCAGCCTCATGCAATTCATATCTCTATTCTAATCACAAGTTCAATGGCATATTCTGGATTAACCCAATTCTTTTGCAATTTTCTCTTAATCCAACTGCTAAAACACATCAGAATTTGAAATATGTTACCTGCCAAATCAATTTCTCTACAACCGTCATTACCAAACGGGTGAATTTGGGAGGGGTTTGTACTGTTTATTATTGTTTCCAACTATTCACCATCTCCTAAACATGCATTCCTGGAAGAGTTTCCATGTTCTTCAACGATCTCATTTTGATTGTGTATAATATCGTGCTTGTTCCTTAGTACATGTATCAGACATGGTAACAATTAATACTCAATCTTTACTAGATAATGTATCAAATCAGAACAAATGAAGATATTTAAAGATCCATGTTTTATGAAGACAAGGATAGGTTCAGTACCGGAGTGGAAGGTGCTGCTACTGATCACCATGAGCACTATGTTCTTCAGACACGTTGTTACGCAAGTGGAATTAAAGGATGTGAGGGAAAATGATAACATATTTAAAGGGAAAAAAAACAGGAACTCTAGAAACACTACATACAAAAATTTTAGCAGGCAAAATGCTTTACCAGATTCTCCTTCGTTGCTACTTTAGCATGTGGTCCAGCCTCAAAAGCCTTAATGGGAGTCTGATCAACTTGGGTTTCCTTAATAGGAGCTTGTTCACCTTGGGTTTGAGCTTCCATTGAAATAGGACAGCAAGACGTCTTCAAGCTTTGCACACAACCCTGATATAAGGAACTAGGTGGCAGAAACCTTGGCTTCACTAACCTCTTTCCAACATTTGCCATGCTCCCTAAGTACATCAGATGCAATATAAGATTAGCAATAGATATTTCATTTTTACCACCAATTAGTCATGCACTGTATGCAGCCAAGGGAGTTGGGGAGGAATCGTATGTCATAAACTCTGACACTTGATAAGTTACAAACACATTACAAATGCTAAAGTTCCATAACATATTTCGCTAGTGCAAAATCATTTATTCATAGGTCTTTTGGTTTCTCTAACCAATGGAGGGTTATCAACAATATCTGCCTCTTGATCATTTCTACTGCCAACATTAAAATATTCTAAATCCTCCATTGATGTGGAAGTAACAAACTGGGCATGAAATGAAGAAGGCTATTGATAAGCTTCATTTGGATCTTCTGCGTCTACTTGTTGCTCATCTTCTTCGATAGACATCTGATATGAATCACGAGGCTATACTTTTACCACCACTTGCCAGCCCTTTTAACTGACATCAGTCACATAGAAAACTTGTGATGCTTGAGCTGCCAAGACAAATGGCTCACTGGTTTTCAAAAGACGCTGACAGTTTCCGCTAACAAAACCAAATTTATCAACTTTCACTCCTTTTTTTGGGTCTATGTCCCACCACTTACATCGGAAGAATACAACCTCATTGCCTCCAGTGTACTCCAAAGTAAACACCTATGTTAAAACCCCATAATAGTTTGTATCAGCTTCTCCATCTCCACTATTACCCACCACAAGAACTCCATTGTTTTGGGTCTTCGCACCGTACTCTTTATCTAATGTATGAAATTCAAATCCATTAGTGATGTAACCACTATAGCACTTCACATAAGGTGTAGGCCCTCGAGCTAATGATAAAAGCTCTTCTCTAAATGGACAAGTCCCTTCTTGATACACCTCTTCTGCCTGTAAAACCCTAAAAAGAAATAATAAGATTGACATAAATTTAAGGAAACTCACAGAAGATAATTTAGAAAATATAGCTTACTGTGGTCTTAAACCATCTGACGAAATGATTATTATTTTCATCATCAGTCATTTCCTTCAAAGGCCCAAGCATTTGCAAATGCTCTCTACAACATACAAGTGATTAGTTTTTATTTTTAATAACCAATAGAGAATAACTAAAATTATTGAAAATAAATGACTCACTGTTGAAAAGGTGAAACTTCAGGGCAATTCATCAGGGCATATAAATGGGCTTGGTCTTTTTTGTGCACATCTAAATCACATAATTTGGTTGCTCCTAATGGGCAACCAGGATGTGCAAAGATACTCAGAAGTTTGTTATGTTTCACCCCACCATCATAATTACGTCCAAGGTGATTAAATCTTGTTTGAATCCCATGTAAATATCTTGAACAAAGTGTCATACACTCATTTGCAATATAGCCTTCAGCCATTGAACAAACAAGACGCCCTATTACGAACACGACTCTTGTGTGTATAAAGACCTTGTTCCCCAGAATACATCCAACGAAACTGCACTGGCCCACCTATTATAGCCTCTTCTGCTAAGTGGATGGGTAAATGTAACATAATATCAAAGCATGAAAGAGGGAACCACATTTCTAACTTGGACAAAGCTAAAGGCATTTAAGCCCTTATGGTTTCCAAATCTTCTATTTTCAATTCTTTGGCACATAAAACATTAAAAAGCATGGACATCTCAATAATAGGTGGGCCAGAGATCTTTGGAAGCAATCTTACACTCTTCAAGAGGAAAGCTATCTTTGGAAAAGAATGTGGTGATCATGGCTCTTCAAGCCAGAGATCTTACACTCTTTCACATTTACACACCTGGAGATATTTAAGGAAAAGCCATCAGGCACCTTAACATCCTTAAGAAATTTGCAAAGCACCTGCTTTTGCTTTTGAGATAATACATAAGGAGCTGGAGGCAACTCAAGCTTGCTGCCCTTTTCATGAGGATGTAAATCTGGCCTAATATTAAAGGCCTGTAAATCTAAACGAGCCATGATAGTGTCTTTGGTTTTCCCTTTCATATTCATAACAGTTCCAAGAATGATGTCATACACATTCCTTTCAATGTGCATAACATCCAAATTATGTCGTAATAAATTGGTGCTCCAATATGGTAGCTCAAAAAAAATGCTTTTCTTATTCCAATTATCCCCTCTTTTTTCATGGTTAATTTTCACCTTCACTTTGGGAGCTTTACTTAAAGGAATTCCCTCTAGATCTTGCACTTGATCTAGAACTTCACTTTCGGATAGTGGGATAGGAGGGTCATCCATCTCGACATTGCCAAACCAATCTGC
The DNA here is from genome assembly GCA_017589665.1 of Selenicereus undatus. Classification (NCBI taxonomy): domain Eukaryota; kingdom Viridiplantae; phylum Streptophyta; class Magnoliopsida; order Caryophyllales; family Cactaceae; genus Selenicereus; species Selenicereus undatus. Next base: position 63,673,693 of record JACYFF010031956.1, on the reverse strand, counting down.
CTTCTTAAGCCAACTATGGTTCTTAGATAAGAAGCGTCTATGGCGCATGTAAACTTGCTTTGCACAATGATGTAATCTAAGGGAGTGGGTGTGCTTATGACAAATAGGACACGCAAGTTTTCCTTTTGTACTCCATCCAGATAAGATTCCATACGCCGAAAAATCATTTATTGTCCACAACAAGGCTGCATGCAACCTGAAGTTTTGTCTTTGTAAAGCATCATATGTCTCTACCCCTATGAACCACAACTCCTTCAATTCCTCTATCAAAGGTTGCAAGTACACATCTATTGCATCACTAGGACCATCAGGGCCAGAAATGATTAGAGATAAGATGAAATTAGACTGTTTCATACAATTCCAAGAAGCCACATTATATGGAATAAGTATAACAGGCCAAATACTGTAAGGAGTTGATGCATTAGAAAATGGTTGAAATCCATCACTCATCAAAATGTGTATGAAGCTCATCAAAATGCTTCCAGGCTTTGGAATCAGCTACATGTCGCATGATTCCATCTTTAATGCGTTCATTATGATGCCACACCATCTTAGATGCGATCTTAGAGGACATAAAGAGGTGTTGGACTCTCGGCTTGAGTGGGAAGTGCCGCAATATTTTTACTGGTATTTTCTTCCCATTTGCTCTCCTTTTCTCTTCCCCACTATGTTTATCATCCCTCCACCTCAATGCATGACATAACTTACAAGCATTAAGATTTACATCTTCTTTCCAGAATAGCATGCAATTATTCCTACATGCATTGATCTTATTATAAGAAAGTCCAAGATCTTTAATAATTTTCTTAGCCTCATAGTACGACTCTACAAGTGTAGACCCCGATGGTAACAAATCTTTTTTCAAAAACTCCAACAACATAGTGAAAGATTCATTACTCCACCGACCTAGAGACTTTATATGAAGTAATTTAACAATTGTAAATAACTTAGAAGAGCTACAACCAGGGTATGTAGGTTGCTCAAAGTCTTTCAATAGCCTATAAAACCTTCTTGCATCTTCATTTGGTTCCTCTACAAAATCTCCATTGCTTAAGGAGCCTTGTTCACTTACACCATGGTAAATAGGAAATAGGTCTCTTATCATCTTATCTATCTCATCATCACTTTGATTCCCACTTTCTGATCCCTCCTCAGTAACAAACTCACCCTCCATCTCATTATTTTCAAATTGAGGTTCATTAGCCCTTTCACCTTGGTGGTACTAAAAAGTATATCCCTCAAGTATACCATATACAGTAAGATGCATCTCAACTATGTGTCTAGCATGCTCACTTGAGTTACAACACTTCACACAAGGACATTTTATAGCTGTCGTCCCCTCTCCCAACCGGCTTAATGCAAATGAAAGGAAGCTTTTAACCCCTTCGCTATATTTATCACTAAGACGATCATGGACAGAGAGAGCCATCCATCTTTTAGTAGGAGCCATTTCCTAAAAATGAAATGATCAACGGAACCCTAGCAAGTTCAAATAGAAAATATAATAAATATGAAGATTAATGAAGAAAAGCATAAACTCCACCATATAGCCTTTATGTATGACACAGTAAAATAACATGGTCCCAAGCATATAAGTTGGCAAAAAAATTGAGAAATTCAACCCAAACAATCATAAGCAACATACAAAAATCAAAGCATGCACACATAAAAAATCTTACAAAAGTAAAGATCCAATTTTTGAATTTAATTTCATCTTACCATTTCCACCATTAATAGTTGATAATTGTGCCTTCTCCTTTTGATTTTGAACTTGAGATGTGTCAACAAATCTATGGGTAACAAAAGGTAAGGTAAGACTTTTCACATGTTCATCAATTGCGTACACATGAACACTTTTACACTTTCCCAATTTGGCTACCATATCTATCACCTCTTTGTCACCAATAATCCTTCTCAACTCTCCACTCCTTTTAGATTTATTCCACCATAGTTTGTTGACATTACTCTTATAACCGTAATCATCCTTCAATATAGCAGACATCTCAGGCAAGGACAATCTATCACATTCACATTCAACCGAGGTACAACCAATCTCCCTTATATAATAAATTTTGTTATCACTTTCTTCAAATTTTCCCCCATAGTGGAAGTGGATCATAATTTTTAAATCTAAAGCCATCTGCATTTAGAAACAAAAAATATACGTGATTAATTTGATAGTACATCCTACCCTAATCTAATCAATAATAACTGATGAACCATTATATATATTAATTAGTGAGACATTGTATTCTTTGCCAGTGCAATCAATATGAACTAAATTCTATATTTTCAAACATTTTTAGTGTCAAATACACAACAAACAAAGTACTAAGATATAAAAAGAAATAAATATGAATATATGGACCTTTTAGTATCTATAAATAACACTCGCCTTGGGTGCAGTTATTCACCAATTCTCACAGCAAAACGTACAAATCAAACCCTCCGAGTACTGACAGTCTTTCATAACATTTGGTGATCGTAGTCATGGAGATGCAAGCAAACCATGTGATGTTTTGCCTCATGTTCATCCTCATGAGTTTAATTTCCTATTCCTCGGTATAATTAATTTTGTTTTTCATTTTATATATAACAAACTTATGCATAAAGATCTGGCTCTATTTTGATGTATTTATAGAATTCATCTGATTGATTAGATATTCAAATCAAACTGAAGCTGAAATATAGACTATATTTTATATATCATTAGCATAATCATAACTTGAAAAAAGATGAATTTGATTATGATTGAATATATACTGAACTGCATAAGATAGTGTCATTATACTACTCGGATTGAGATCCTCTTGAGTTAATTCAGGGAGGATAGTAATTTTGCAGTCCACTCATTCAGGGTTTGAGAAACATTTTTGCAAATTTGTTTAGCTTTATATATATATATATATATATATATATATATATATATATA
>JACYFF010031956.1:63645784-63662059 GCA_017589665.1 Selenicereus undatus | reverse complement strand
TATAACTGGGTAATTTTATCCCCCCCCCCCCCCCCCCCCTTCCAAACTACCTTGACCTCAACAAAATTCGGTATAGTCATGATGATGGAACTTCTATTTCATAAGCTTTAGGCTCTGTCACTTAGACCATATGTTAGAATGTTTCATTTTTTACCTTTAAACCAAAAAAAAGTAGTGAATTTTTTTAGTATAGGTTCATCCATACCCTCAATCCCTTCTGTTTATGTAAATTCATACTCAATATTGATTTATGATTATAAGTTAACCGAGTAATTTACAATAGAAATTGGAAACCAACCTTATACTTTATGATCTCGTTCCCTATCTAATCTCGTTAGATTTTTATTAAACCAAACTACTTCCAAACTACCTTGACCTCTTAAATGAATGTGAATGCTTGATTTGAGTTACAAGCAGGATATTGACGCTATGAAAGACGCCAAACATTTGTCAATCATTCCCTTCATTGATGTGTACAATCTGTTTGTTGCCTTGCTTTTAAAGAGTTTAACTGTGCATGACTACGAAAGAAAGAAAAGACAAAAGTGTTTCATCAGAGTCTTATAATCGTAATGACAAAAATCAATTACTTAATATTAACCTGATCTGATTTTCTGTCCTACCTGAAAAAAAATATAATAAACAGACACAAGGGTACGCTTAGATAAGGAATAATTGCTCAATAGTCATCCTAACAAATTTTCATGTGGTTAAAATATCAAATACCACTTCAAATGCTTTGATAGTTTAACAAACAGGACATTACAAGTTCATACAGTCCCATTCATGGATTTAAACTTCTTATGTTCACAATGCTAAATTCCATAACTATTATGACAAGTATTGACATTTACCTTCTTGACCTATTCAAAATGACTTTTACAATCCTTATCTTTTCATATTGATCTTTAACAATCTTGACGTGTAGAGGTATTGACATACACACTTGACCTATTTGTATAAGATTTTTAAAACCTTCACGTTTTCATGTTGACATTTACCCACCTTGACTTTCACCTCCTTGTCCAACAAAGATGCAAATTAATCTGTGCAAGGAACAACACGAACATCAAATTGCTAAAGCTAACATTGTTGAGTAGTAGGATAAACTCCAAAAGTTTGAAGCACACTCGAAGAAGGATCTAGATGCAACTCTAGAAGTCTTTAAGGTTTGTCTCCAAACCGTACTCAATAAGTCTGACACTAAGACAAATGTTGAAGTTCAGAAGTTAAGGACAATAATTGATCGGAATGTATCTAATTTCCTCTCCTAGTCCTACCAGTTCTGTATTACTATGAACTTTAATCCTTATGACAATTTTTTGTGAATTTTACATGTCTTTTTCTCTTTGTTTTAGGAAAATTTTATTATTCTGCTTTTGGATAGACTTGTAACACATAATTCGAATTTAATTAAATGCCTCACTTTGATTCAAAAGCTTCTTAAAACCATTATGAATGAGTGCTCCTTAAAATCATTCAAGGTTGTCCTCTTGCCAAGAGTTGGGTACCTCGCCTTCTAAAGTGACAAATTTGTATGGGCCTAGCTTGCCTACCGTCCCATGCTGATGAGAACTAGGCATCTTGGATGGAGGGGCTTATGCGATACTCTCCTCTTCAAAGACAAATCAGTTAATAAGGTTATCTGCTTGCCAAGAGTTGGGTACCTTCTTGCCTCCCAAAGTGACAAGCTCATGTGGGCCTAACTTGCCTATATACTTTCCTAGCGCTCCATGTTCATGAGAACTAGGTATCTTACCATCTTGGATAGATTCTGCTATACTCTTGTGTTATATGTCCTTGGCTACAACTTTACCCTATGTACAATATCTCTAATCTACGGATGTACGTATAAAACCTGCTTGCTTCATTGACTTATAAATCATAGACTTGTACCGTGAGACTGAAAATTCATTATCTCAACTAGTACCCGTAAATTTTTACCTAATTATTTCTAGGTGCTTACAAATAAATTAATATTTCGGTCAAGGTGGGTAAATGTCTATACAAACAGGTGAGAGCTTTAAAGATCTTTTATAAATAGGTCAAGGGTGGGATCTGTCAATACCTCTGCAAGTTAAGGTAGGTAAAGGTTAATATGAAAAGGTCAACATTTTAAAAATTTATTTTCAAATAGGTCAAGGAGGATAAATGTCAATGCTTCCTATAATGATGACAGTACTGCTAGGACTAAGCGCTTGGGCAGGGATTTTATATTTTTATCAAAAAATCAAAATTTCAGAATTTGGGTAAGAAATCTAGAACTCAATATCATACTTGTAGACTCAGGCAGTGGAGTAGATTTTGAGACGACTAGCACATAGAGTGGCATAGCACAACAATGCACAATTTTGTTCCTCACAAATTTACCATAAGCTATGTACATCACCTATGACGGGGGGTTTAATACGGGCAGCTGTTCTCACACCATTTTCATTTTCTATGCGTAATACTTCCCAATTTCCTGAACCCAGCTGAATCGGCATTCCTAGCTCAGTAACAAATAGAGGACATTGACAACGTCATAATTCAACGTCCTTCTGTATGCCGTCCTTGAAGGGGCCAGATTCATGTAGCACCTTCATCACAAGCCTCACCTGAAAGAGGCACAATGAAATAGAAGTCACCAAATCTGAATGTCAAAGATGTTGGTTGATCAATTGTGGTAATCAACAGCAAACAAAATCGGGACCAGAAGGATACAAGGCCTAAAACAAGTCTTGCTAAGGAATTTTTCCCACAACCAAAAAAAAAAAAAAAAAAAAAGCTGCCTTCTTAAAAGTCAATATTCATTCTAGTTCTCAGAATAACAGCCACGAAGAAGGGGAAACTCCATTGCAAAAGAACTGCTTAGGTCAAGACTAAAGTGGCATGCCAATCAACCCTTGGCCTTTGTCTTTATGCCTCTCATGCCACTTCATCATTGACAACAAATGCAAAAAGCGATCAGAACCCAAATCATATATCAAAATTCCTCTGAGAGAATGGCAAGACTAGTTATCGGTCATTGCATTAATTTTCCTAACAATTAATTGCTTTAAAAGCCCCGAAACTGTTCTCTAGTAAAGAGGAAGAGCCAACCCCACAAAATTAGTATAAATCAAAGAAGATACATTATCTTCCAGGCATAAATAGAGCAATTGTTCTGCCTCCAACCCTTTCTTCCTCATTTCCTCGGAGCAGGTTGATATCAAGGAAATGAGGTTGATCTCAATATCAAGCCCTACCCAGTTATACCACCAAGCCACTCCCCTGATCTTTTCAACAAGACATTACCTAGAATACCCCTCTGACTCTACAACCTGAAAAGATGTTTATATGCATACCTAGTATAGTAAAAGAGTCTTCCCTTGGCCTCTAAAATTGACAAATGACTCCTCACTTTTCATGTAATCTCCACTTATCATCTCCCGTTTTCTTTGGGATATGCGTCATCACTTGTGCTGGTAGAAGCTTTTGGTAGCTACTTCAATGGTAAAACAAGGCTAAAGTTGTCACACATGAACACATGATGCAGGCTCCAGGAGGGACCAATTCTCCTTCAGCCACCACCTTGTCAACCCCTCCTCACCTTAATGAGAGAGCCTCAGAGGGAAGCAGAAAGTGGAACATGAATATTCATATGCCTAAACTACAGCTATGTTACTTGGATCCTTCATTTTGCTTCAACTACCCATGTCGGACAGTCAACACTCAGACATGGGTGCGGACACTCGACCCTTCATTTTAGACCAAAAACATACAAAATTTTCAAAAAAAATGCCGAGTCCAACACGACACCCATGTCAAATACTCGACACTTTAACAGGGATATAGTCGAGTCCCAGTAACATAGAACCACAGTGAGAAAAAGGTTATGATATGGATTTTGACCCTTTATAACTTAGATCAGCATTTACCTGCCATGACAATGATGAAAGCAACTTTTGGAGAAAAAAGCAACAAGACCAGCTGGCAGTGAGTTGCTAAAAATAAATTGCATGAAAATGCTGAAGTTTTTCAAAAGGAAATTATTTCCATAGAGGAAGAGTACCTGAACTGTTTCTCGTGCTAGAAAATCTTCTATTGCATTCCTAAAAACTTCATCAACAATGTAATGGCAGCTGTAAGTTGCCACAGGAAGATAACCCCGCTGGATTTTGTGCTCACCTTGAGCGCCTGCTTCCACCTTGTCCAAATTAAACTCAATAGCTGCTTCTATTGCCTACAATATAGTAGAAAGCCCAAATGAATGAATCCTGATTCCTGAAACTGAAGCAATAAGAATTGTAGTTTTCAAACAACTGACAATCTTTAAGAATACAGAAGACCATCTTAAGCAATTACAATTGAGCTGCTTTAAATTGAAAGAGCTGAAACCATCTTTAAGTGGTAACTTTATCATCATTTACAAATGTCACCTCTAGCTTGTATTTCCATTTCTTTAGTTTTGCCTTTTGAACCAACCACCCCCCCACCCCCCTTTTTCTCGCTAGACTAATGCATAATTCTGTACCACATGCTTCATCAGGGAAGAAAGTGAAGTGCAGGCCTTTTGTGAACATGCAAGTGTCTTTTCTGTTAGGTAGCAGCCCGGGCTGTTCTAACCATGACTCTAGCCACCAATCTAATAGGCGGAATTGATCACCAGCAGCAGAACTCCATAATATCTCATGGCATCTATAGCAATGTCGACATCAATCTGCTAGGAACCACTTCCACAACAGGTCAACATCACCCCCACCCCCCCCCCCCCCCAAGGAGAGAGAAAAAAAGAGGACAGGAACAAGAAAGAAGGGCAGAGCCAACTTATAAAAGGAACCTAGTGAATATTATGAAGGTTATCACAAAGAGCAAAATATAGAAAATAAAAAATCGTAAAAACCTAGGAGATATAACTATACACCAAAGTGCTTTTAGAATACACTAGCAGACAGCGAAGCCAATCAGACAAGCCAGGGATTGCATCAATATACCGTGACTCTGGTTTTGTTTGATGCTGTTAACCTATAAATCCAATAGACAAGCGCTCTAAGAGCAATTCCTACACAGAAGATTTCATACCCAAACAAGGGAACACTCACAAATAATTCTCAATTCAATTTAATTCATTCAAATTGGACTCACTAATACATAACAAAGGAGTTCAAATAAAGAAGAAACATGAAACATTGAGGAAACAAATAGATAGCCTAATCACGAAGATATTATTTTGCTAGCTAAGAAGACACCTAAAAAATATTATATTCGAAAAATATAAACCACGAAAATGATCAAATATCAAAATACTTCTCATATGCCAATATTCAGATATACCCATGAAGAAAACCAGGTAGGAAATGAATTTCACGATGCTCCTCGAATGGAAAACTGCAGTCCTTTCAACTTCTTGCCAACTAGGAGTTTGTTAGGGATAAATGAATCAACATGCTCACTTGGTAGTCTTGACATTTGCACACGTTGAACTTCCGGATACCAAAGCTGAATATCCTTAGTAGTTGGCACAAGCTTGCATTCATAAGTAGCTTTCTGACACTCCTCATTCAGCGTAGCATTACATGCATCACTTTTTCTATAATTTCTGCCAGCGGTTGACCATTGTGACCTTCATTCTCCTTGTTGTGCATCATTGCATCTATAGATGAAAAGATTTATTGTACTGGAATCCGAGATGCACATGCCTCCAACACTCTTTTACTCATAACTTGAGCAGTAGATGAAATCATAGCTTGACTCCGAGAGAGTATGGAAATAAGAAACTGTAGCAAGAGATCATCTACTTCTTCAAGAATACCAACGCGCATGGACTCTATATGTGCAAGCAATAGAGGAGAATGATCATCTTTAATTGATGTTATAAGATGGTGGAAAATGGCTAACAAGACCAAAGCATCACATTCAAGGTCTAACAACACTACATAAAACTTAACTCGAGACATGTATTCAAGTATGCAACGCCTCTTATGGTATGATTTGTCATCACTATTGTTGGTGTAAAAATCGACTTGATGGATACAGATATCAGTTTGTTCTAGACAAAATCAGTGTCAAATTAATCGAGACTTCTAGGCAGGTGTAAAATACGCTTTTCCTAAAGACTCTGTTTGCCCCCACGTGCAACAGAGCTGCCTGTATAGGTCTTTGGGATAAAAAGAAACTTCTTCTATCTGTGTGTTGCACTTATGAAGATAGGATCTTAAGTGTCCAAGACATGATAGAAATTCAAGGGATTGTGGTATTAGTATAATCTCTTGATCATGCCCAACAAAGGCATTCCATTCATATGCCATCATGTCAATACCTATAGAGATATCATGCCTATTCATAAAAGGATAATATCCTTTCATAAATACCACTTTAAAAGGGACATATCTCTACACAAATTCACCATTTCATTAAAAGGCATAAGTTAGTTAACCATCTAAACTAACTTGTAACCCTTCATAAATAATTAATCAAATCAATTATTTGCCAAAAGGTGCATCACAATAATTAACTATCAATATAATTAAATATTATTTAGGCATAATTCAAAAAATATTTCCATAACTATTTTTATGGAAATAATTATTTTATTAAATTTTCATTTTTATGGAAATTACTCAAACAATCCCCCACCAATTCCATAATAAATGATTTTTTGAATTTCCGGATGTCTCATGTATAAATGAAGATGTCTTGTGATTGAACTCCCATTTTAGTAACATGTCCGTCAAATGATCAGGATAACATGGTAGATTATGCTTTGAATCAGCTATCCTCTCTGACGATTTGCATCTGAGTCACACACAAAACTTCCGTTCCAGATCACTTAGTAATTTGACACTGTTTTTTTTTTTTTTATGACCCAGGGTGTCCGGGCCAGCTTGCGCGCACCTCGACTAAATCCCTGGGGGCCCTAAAGTTAACGACCAGGAAAACCTCCAGTGGCCCTGATGGGGAGTCGAACTCGTGACCACTGGGATGGAATCCCAATGCCTCGCCAGCTAAGCTACCTCATCAGGGTTTGTAATTTGACACTGTTAACGACCATGTGTCTCGTATCCATTTCGTAAGCGCTCTAGAGCTAAGCCCAAACTCGACAGAAGCAACCAAACATCACCCTTACTAGGTAAATCTCACCAATAATCCCATAAAGTATTAAACGTTTGAGGAATGAAACAAGTCACACCATTGATTAAGCACAAACAATTTAATCAAATACTTATTTCTTACCCCCACTCAAATGTTTTCTATTGAGGTTCATTAAGAGCAAAAGCTCACCCTTCGTCAAATATATGGGTAACTTAGCAATCCATTTGGATGGTAATGATGATAATAAGTGCTAACAAGGCACACAGATGGTGTACTTTGACTCATTGAACTTAAGACCCAATGTTTCCACTAGCGTTAAGTTGAGGTTCCACCATGGGTGACTTAGTATGAACTTTACACCATCCCTCTCAAAGTCATTAGATGTGTTCCTTGACTTTGATAACAATAATTTTACAAATGTCTCAAGACTTGAAGTTACTATATTAAACATATGTGTATATTTATTAGTCCATCCCATAGTTGCCAGATTCGCTCCAACCCCCGAGTACTAAGATCTGGGTTGCGCAGATCGAAACGCGGTACTTGAGCGTACTAATACGCAACAAGTCGAGCACCAGTTCGCTCCATAGAGCGTTCCCATTTGTAGATGGAAAATGAAGAACACACCTACCATTCAATAGTTCCTTCTGTAGGTATAAATGAACGCTTGAATTTTTTGAACCATTTCCTAACAGGTTTCGCCATGGAAAATGTTGACAGAGATGGAGGAAGATAGAGGAATATGAAGAACATATCTACATTCAATGGAGGAGGATGAACCAACAAGCTTAAGCTCCCTTATTTTTTAACCCAGAGTCCCAAGGCAAAGAAGGGAAATAAAGGATGAGGCTGCTGGATAATAATGGAGTTTGACTTGGGCTGGAGCTAGACTAGAGACATGGTCTGCTCTTTCCTGAAGACAGAGAGATTTGGATAGGAGAAGAAGACAAAGAGACAAGCTTTCTTCCTCTCTCTTCAATGACTTAATAAATTTTTAATTCCAGTTGTTGACAGCACAACATTGGGTTTTGGTCTCCAGAGCCTTTAACTTGTAGTCATTAAGCATTAACTGTACATATTCCTTCTTTTTTTTTTTTAGGGTAATAATATTCCTTTAAGTATTTAGAACTTACATAACTTAATAAATAATGTGAGATTACCCAAATATCAAGATTTTTTTGGAACTTATTAACACCTTGGCAATTCAGAAGTTGTAATTAATTCTTTTTTATTTTAGGACTAGAAGACTTGAGTAATCATTTTTTTTTTCTAAAATTGTTATTATTCTTGAGACAAAAATTTAAATGCCTAGTGATAAATAAAGTAGCACTAGGTTTAGAATCCGTGCATTGCACGGTCTCGTTAAAAATTTCAACGATTAAGCATATTATTCCCAAATTCCATAACCAGCGAATCCGGATTACGCAGGACAGCGAACCGCGTACCAAAACGGTGCACCGATTCTCTCACGTACCGATTCTCTCCTGAGTGGCGAATTATGTACCCGAATTCGTATCGCGACTCAAAGCGTACTGCGTTCCAGGCAACTATGGTCTATCCGGATTCATTGCCTCTATAAGTCTTAATAATAGGCCCACAAGACTTGCAAAGTCCACAAACTATTAAACCGAAGTCCAGCTATTAAAACTTGGACATCTCAACCTCTAAACAAGTTTTATACATGAAAATATTTTCATATTTTCATATTTTCATTCAAGTTCAACTTGAAATTATAGTCATAATTTCAGTCAACGGACTTAGAAACTTATTTCATCACCATATAAGCATGGGATATGCCCACCATTTACTCTAAACTAGAGTAAATAGTAGCGTGTTCTTCATATGGAATCTTTTAAGTTATACATATTCAACAACTAATGTAAATACTTACACATTTACAATCCATCCATATCTATCTTTAATTCTCTTACAACCACATTAAAAGTCTCATGGCCATAAATAAGTCCAAAAACTAAATTTATATACATGGACTTCTACCAGCCATACTAAAATATTTCAACAAGTACATTATATAGACTTTCATATTTTGGTATACGAAAACCCTCAAAATAAATGAAGCACCACATTTATTTTCATCAAGGATGAATCAATTTTTCTTCCAACTTGAATTCTCAAAATTGGAGTAAATAAAATCCAATCCAAATGTCCAAAATAAAAACATAGACACTTAGAAACCATGCTAAAATATTCATTAACAAGTCCATCAAAAACATCCACAGACTTACACATATTTTAGCAAATTAAAATTGCATAGAAATAAATAAATGATATTTGATATTATTTCACATTTATTTCTATCAAGAATGAATTGTATATCCTTACATTCACATTAATTATCAATTCATAAACACCGCTTTATGAATCACAAAGATCCTGTGAATATTTTGTCCAAATGACATTTAAATATCCAACTAAATATACAAAAATCTATTTTACAAGAAAACATGGAAATAGCATACTCCCATCAAGGATAAAAGTATTTATCCTTAAAGCATATTAAGTTAGGGTACATACATAATAATAAATTTTCATACATAGTGCAAATCTTTATACAAGTACTCTTAAATTCCCACCATAAGAACCACATGATAGTAATTATTGCCATGATAGCAAAATTATATTGATTGTGAACATGCTCAAGTGTATGGATTAGCTATATCAATGGCATAGAAAATATAATTTTGCTCTCATGATCTTTAGCGACCATCCCGGTGTTGAAAATTATGCATAATTTTACTCTTTAAATTACTTCTACCATAAGAATATTTAATGATGTTAACATTCATCATCTCAATCACTGATCATATGGGCTTGATTTTCCTATTCCATAACAAATATTTAATTTTTGCCATCATGATAATCATACTCAATATTTGATCACTTGATAAATCACATACGATTAGCGACACTCCACCATAGATTCACAATCCAATGATAAGATGATAATAATCAAGGGTTGACCGTTCAGAAAAGAATAAACAATGAGGTTAAATTCTTTTCAATTGCCTACTCACAAGATATTACATGCTATTTTGAGAGTATTAAACTAAGCCAAATTGAAGACAAAAATAAAAGAAATTGAAAGTAACAAAGTCAAAGACACTTATCTTGTAATCAATTTGGCTCCCACTTCTTGCATTGCCACCATTAGATAAATTCATCCATCAAGGCAACGTCAAAAATAAAGTTAAATGCACTCATGGTTATTTGGGGATAATTTTCATATTATATCCATCAAGTCCAAATAAACCACTTATCTTCATGGGGACTTCATAATTTATTTACTACATAATAAACATATGGCTATAATACATTATTTTGATATCATATCAAAATTTTCCCATACAATAGCCATTATAAATATATATGTTTATAGATCTCTTTAGGTCTCACAACCAAAATTATACATACAACAGCCTCAAGAATATTACCGTACTTTATTGTACAACAAATCAACATAATGTTCATTACATCAAGAGAAACAACCATACTACACCAAGTGCATATCCCTAATTATCATGTCTTTCTTTCCATCAAACTATCAACTTGACACATAAATAATCGGCTTCTTTGTATCAGATGAAATAAAGTCTTTAAATTATTGGTGTAAAAATGCGGCTTGATGGATACAGATATCAGTTTGTCACAGACAAACTCAATATCAAATTAATCGAGGCTTCTAGGCAGGTGTAAATACGTTTTTCCTAAAGACCCTATTCGCCCCTGTATAGGTCTTTGGGATACAAAGAAACCTCCCCTATCTGCATGATGCATTCACGAAGAGAGAACCCTAAGTGTCCAAGACATGACAGAAGTTCAAGAGATTGTGGTGTTAGTATAGTCTCTTGATCGTGCCCAACAAAGGCATTCCATTCATATGTCATCATGTCAATATTTATAGAGATATCATGCCTCTTTATGAAAGGATAACATCATTTCATAAATACCACTTCAAAAGGAACATATCTCTTGACAAATGCACCCTTTTATTAAAAGGCATAAGTTAGTTAACCATCCAAACTAACTTGTAACCCTTCATAAATAATTAATCAAATCAATTATTTACTAAAAGGTGCATTACAATAATTAACTATCAAGATAATTATTATTTAGGTATAATTCAAAAAATATTTCCATAACCATTTTTATGAAAATAATTATTTTATTAAATTTCCATTTTATGGAAATTACTCCAACAACTATCAAGTAGGGCTTCAAAAGATGACACAATGACTCGAAAGGATTTCTTCATTAGCTCATCTTCGAAAGGGGAATTCGATGATGTAATACAAATGAGCACAAAAGGGCAAGAAGCAAGCGAAATCTAGACATCAAGATCGCTTTGATTTCTAAGCACATCCAAGATTAACACTCCCTTTATACTAGCACATCTTGTATGGACTTTGAAGGATTCTGGTATGCTTGAGACAAAAGACTTCCAACTTTATCTAACAACCCAATATGATCTTTGGAAGGTGATAAGAGAGTTAGCAATTGTGCACCAACATTTAAGAGTTGATTTGGAAGTTCTTGCTACAACAACTAGGCAGGTTTGAACGTCATCATGGTAACAAATCAGGAAAGTGGATCTGAAAATATGAACATTCCTTGAGGAGAATAGATCTAGCACCACACGTCAAATAACCAGACAAATAAGAAGAGGGCTCCTCACCTAATGCTTGGAAGCAACAATGTCAATAGCATCTAACAGCCAAGAAAAAACAAAGGCTCTTGACACTTCTAGGCAGCAAGAAAAACATCGGGACAACAACCAAGTGGGTTTGAACAACAGTAATATGAATCTTCTAATGGCAGCACCACCGAGCAACAGAGGACGGTTTCTGGCAAGGGGAGTCCTCCGGAGAGAGGAGGGGCTCGCAGTGACAGGACGGCACAACCAAGAGGGTTTCGACCCTCTCTATGGATACCCCAAGGCACAACGGCCCTTTAATTGCAAACACAAGGGCGGTTCGCAATTTTAGGGTTTCCCGAAAACAAAGCACTCAATTGGAGGACGAACGAGTGGCTGGCAAAGGCGGAAGTCTGGTGGTGGTCGGCCAAAGGAACGTGGCTGATCAACAGTGGTCAGTGGTGGTGGGTGATACGTTTCGAAGGGGGTTCGAATGCTTGGTCTGCTAGGGCTAGGGTTTTTGTGGTTTTTTCCCCTTTCATGGGAACGAGACAGGGATGAAAAAGAAAAGCAAAACTCCAAGGGCAGCAGCAATGATCGCAAGCACTCTGATACCAAATTTGATGTAAGACGCTCTAAGAGCAATTCCTATAAAGGGAAACAACTAATGTAGGTCGCTCTAAGAGCAATTACTACAATGAAGATTTCACACCCAAACAAGTGAACACTCACAAATAATCCTCAATTCAATTCAATTCAACGAAGTCTGACTACCTAATAAATAACAAAGAAGTTTAATTAGAGAAGAAACCTAAAACATTAAGGAAACAGATAGATAGCCTAATCATGAAGATACTATTTTGCTAGCTAAGAAGATACCTAAACGATAATATATTCCTAAAACATAAAATGCGAAAATAATAAAATATCAAAATACTTCTCATATGGTAATATTAAGATATACCCATATCTTTTATTTCTTCTTTGTCCTTATCCTGCATCATAAACAGTGTACATGCATATAGTCCACAAACACTAACGTGTTCGACAAAAAGGTAGTAGATGTTTGTGCAAGCTATCTATATTAGTTGTTTCAAGAAAAAGTGACTAGTAAAATTAACTATTTGTGCCAAAAAGCTCATTACAAAAAAACTCAAAATTTGAGCTTTTTTAAGTTAGTTTTTTGGGGCCAAAAAACTCTTTCAAAAAACTAATTCATCAAACATTCATATTAGCTTTTTAATTAGGTCAAACAACCAATTTGGGTCCAAAGAATCCCCTATATGCTCTTCATAAAACACCCCCAATAACAATCTTCAAACTCAGATTCCCAAAGTTTTTTTATTTTTGTCATCATAATCTTGTGTTAGATCTCTATCTTCATTTTCCATTTACTTGTGTGTTCATACCAGCTCTATCTTCCCTTCACATATCTTTGTGTGTTCATACCTCACCCTCCCCCCTCCAGCTCGTTAATGCCTACATGTCTTTTAGCTTTTGTTCCCATTGTCTAAATTTAAGACAAGTTCAAAGGTTTATGGTAGCAAAGATAAGCATGATTAGATGGATGTATGACTATACGAGGATAGATAGAATGAGGAATGATGCAAGACATAGTTAAAGTGACTCCCATTGAGGATAGATGAGAGAAACTAGACTCAGATGGTTTGTCATATGAAGAGAAGAAGTACGAATGCTCCTATGAGGAGATGTAAGAGGATTAATATCCTTGAAGGTAGAAGAGGTAGAGGACGATCAAAGAAGAGCTTGAACAAGGCGATTCGACAAGACTTGAAAGGTTTAAGATTGACGAAGGACATGACTCAAGATAGGAAATTGTGGCGAGATAGAATTAAGGTCTTAGATCATAGAGAGATAGCCTCGTAGTTGTTTTTGTTGCCATAGGGGTTGCCACAGGGTAGGTTTTGTCTTTGTGTGTTACAGGTAATTTTTCCTATTTCCTGTCTTCCTTGTTGTATGTAGGTAGTACCTTTATATGGGAAGAGATAATGTTAGCATACCTCCATTTGTTAAGGCATAATACTTTCCTTTGCGATGTTGTACTTGTGTTTTACTTAATACTCACATGTTTTATTAGTATTTCTCAGTTTATTTCCTACTATCTTCTAAACCGTTTTCACAAAATCTTTATTGTATGTCTCTTGGAACCAGCCTCCCTACGGACATAAATGTCTGCAGAGGTAAGGTTGTCTACATCTGGATATCCCCATAACACGCGAAAGCAAGACCCCCATTGGAAGGTGGTTGTTATTATTGTCTAAATTTATTTTCAAATTCTTACACAATTCAAAGAAATATTTTGTTGATATCTCGGAAGCATCTCTTTGCTTGCCAAGGGTAAGGCTACAGGCATTTGCATGTCCCCATACCGAATTTCATGGAGACCATACTATGGCTCTGTTGATATTTCTGACTCAGATCCAAAGTTGGGATATGTTGAGATGATTGATGCCAGATCATTAGCAGAAGCCCAATGAATAACCAATTATACTTTACTTCTACAAGCATGTACTTTTCAACTTATCAGAAGTACTGATCATCAACATTCAACAACTTTCAAACAATTCAACACAATTAACATCATTCAACATCATTAAGCACGATTCAACATTATTAAGTACTTATTGAAGATACTTGTTATGTTTTCTTCAACTATTCAGCATGTTCAAGAATGTTTCAGCATGTTACAGCGACTTTCAGCATGCTTCAGCGATAAGCACCAATAAGTACTTCTCATAAGTCGAAAAGAACATGCAATATATTGTACCATGAGACTTGATAAAATGGGAATGAAATTTCAAACATGCCTAAGTAATTTGAGCTAACCTGGTAATAACATGCTTCAAAATGTAAACTTGGGTAGTAAGATCGTGGAAGACAACCCCAGAGGCGTCCGTATAATGTATCTCCTCCGATAAGATTAAGGGCCCCTGCAACCAGTTCACCCTGTTCTTCAGCAACTACAAGCAACACTTGATCTCCCATCTTTGAAGCCATATTGTGGAAGAAATCCCTTGTCAAGTAAGGAGTACCCCACCTACACATATCAAGAGCAAGATATAACTAACTTTAAATCCTTGTCATATCTTCAAAAATACCAACTCATTAGCAAACTGATGCTTAATGATAAGAAATAGCAAATTTTGTAGAAATATACGAATTGGAATGAATTCTACTTGTTGTCAGTGGTGTTCCTGTAGAACTCATAGAAGGTATCCCAATGCTTCGCCTGCCACACAAAAGTTTCATAAATTAGGACGAAGCCACTTAAAGCAATAGTACTCGTTTGCATCGATAATTGACCCACATAAATACATAGAAACCCCTCCCCCCTCCCAAAAAAAACTCAAGAAGAAAAATACAACATATAATAAATGTGAATACTTTTATCTCGCATCCTCGAAGCCGCCTTATAGTCAAGTTTTGTGTAGAAATCTGTAAAACGAAGCAGGATAATGGAAGAATTTCAGAATTAGAAATCATATCAAGCTGCTCCACAGGCACAACCAACTCTAGCAGAATTACTATTAGGGGGGTTATCAGACAGAAAATATGAATGGAAGAAGAATTAACGGGACCACAATCTTCCCAAGAAAAATACATGAGGAAAAAATAAACAAGGAACTCTTTTATTCTTTCCTAGGTAGATCTTTTAGCTTTGTTACATTCCCAGTGCATGCAAAATACAAAACCCTTTGGATCCCAGTGGATATGCAGCAACAAATAAACTTTGAAAAAGTATTTTGCCATAGGTAGGAAGAAATCTACTCTCCTTCATGCCAAATAAGTTATATTTGACTGTAGTCAAAGGGAGGCATTCAATTAATGGACCAAGGACTTTGGTTCATTTCAGTCTCATGCCCCGAAAAGCAGCTCTCCATGAGGAGGGGATGGGGAAGAAAAGAAGCAGTAAGAAAAAAGCTTAGTAGAAGGAATCAAAGAAGAATAAAGAATTAATGAATCACTCTCAACAAAACAGTGATCATTCTTCTAATTATACCAAAACTCAAAAATCAATTAGGATGATGAATAATAGCATAGAGACTGTTCTCAAGAAATAAAATTCTTCTATGTGGTACATTGAAACTCAATAACCAATCTACTGCCATTTTCATGCCCAAATCTATCTATTAAGTTGGAAAGAGTGCATGATTTGCACTTCATATTACCCACCACCCTCTAAAGCAAATTCAAAATTGCTAGTGATGTTCTAAGACAACAGGCTATTCTAGTTGCATATGGCTAGCTTTCCATTTCATTGACAGAGCCATCATCATTAGTTTCATGATTCAATCACTGGCACGCACACACACACACACACACACACACACACACACAAAGACAGCTTGGTGCACAAGCATCCCGCATTAACGCAGGGTCCAGGGAAGGGCCGCACCCCAAGGGGTGAATTGTAGGCAGCCTAACCTGACATTTTCGGTGGCTGATTCTACGGCTCGAACCCGTGACCTTTTGGTCACACGGAGACAATCTTACCGTTGCTCCAAGGCTCCCCTTATATATATATATATATATATATATATATATATATA
>JACYFF010031956.1:63627457-63645384 GCA_017589665.1 Selenicereus undatus | reverse complement strand
ATATATATGTGTGTGTGTATATATATATATATATATGTGTGTGTGTGTGTGTGTGTGTGTGTGTGTGTGTGTGTGTGTGCATATATATGTGTGTGTGTGTATTCCCACATGCACACCCACCTATCTTTCTTGCAAACCACCCCTGCCCCTCCTCCCCAACCTTCATCTCATATGAACCTATTATGGAATCAAAATCTCAATCTGAAACCGTGAGAGAGAGAAGGGCAAAGAAATGATGAGAGATCACCCCTATTAGAATCAAACCATCCCAACGGAAGCCCCAAACAACAGTCAAAGGAAGATTGTGTAAGGGGCAATCTCTTACTCACAATGAGATGCCAATGGCAGTCCCGGAGAAAGATGTGAAATAAAGCAGTCTGCAGGTATCAAGGATGAAACTCCCATATCCCATGTGGTTATCCAGGGCCCCCTTCTTGAATTTCTTTTTCTTTTTTTTTGACCTGTTTTCTGTTTTCTCTGATATCTGACATATGTTTGGCACATGTCTGATTATTGAATGTGTTGGACACACGTATTCGGGGTAAAAACACATGTCCGTCCTTGTTAGCATGCTTTTCAAGAGCTAAGCACTTACTGCTAATTCTTTCTTGACCTTGACACCTTTTTCTTTTGTCTGGTACAACACCACCCCCCAAATGTTGATCCTACCTTGGAAAGTTATGAAGAGATCCAGATGCAAGCAACTTCTACAAGGAAAGAAATCATTCCTAGAGACTCACAAAATAAAATAAAACAAACAAAAAAACAAATTAAAGCATTGGTCACAAATGGTTTTTCATGGGTTAAAACATTTCTTAAGGTAGAACATGTTTGAAAATAGCAATGACAATAGCAAGCAACATCAGCTAAAGAAGCATAGAGCCTCCTATGCATTAAAACTAGTTGCTAAAGCTGTAAAATGTGTCATTCCTAAAGCTCTTTGGAAGCAAAATAATATGATTTCTAACAACCCCCCAAAATGTGCAATCTCTAAAGCTCTTTGGATACCAACTTAAATCTACTATCAGCCTGGGTTTGATACACTTCCACAGCTCATTTGGTTTACCTTCTTATCTTTTTCAATCCAAGTATAGGAATGGAATCGTTCATTACCTACTTAATGTTCGGTCCATGTTTTATTTATAAGGAATCACAAACTTGAGCTATCACTAAACCCTTCAAGTAAGAAATGAGTTGCCTCTTCAGTGCTTCAGAGATAATTTCATTAAACCACTATTTTGGGACAATGGCAACTTTTGTCTTTCCTCTCTTGATCTTGTAGATTTTGCGGATGGTTTCCATACTAGATGTATATAGCTTTTGTAGGATGCTAGCTTTGCATCCAACCTTTTGATCATGATATCTTATGATATCCTATTTTCCTTATCAAAAGAAAGGATTTGAGTAAACTTTCCTTGTCCCCATTGGTTATATAAACCTCCTCCGTATCAAATTTTCACATTAATGAAATCAACCAAACACAGTATATCAGGAGAAAATTTACATAATGCCCATTAAAACTATAGCGTAATAGTATTCCGAATCATGATTTTTAGAATTAACATATGCGACCATAAACTTTTAAAATGCCAACAAAGAGGAGAAAAATTAACAAATACCCTTATTTTAGTGATTTGATGACATTGTAGCTACTTTATAAGAAATGATATTTTCGTAATTTCTCCCCCGTTTGTTAACCTTCAAAGTTCAATGGTCTCATGTGTTGATTTTAAAAAATCATGGTGCCAAATATCATTACATTAAAGCTCAATGGACCATTATGTAAATTTTTCAACAAAAGGCACCAAAAACCATTATCATACCTCTTGGTTTCATTCCAACTTTAATGAACCAAACCACCTTATGGCTTCCTAGTACAACGATAGCCATGATATTCATAACATGCTCCCACGAAATTCAAATTCGTTAGCAAGCCTTAGGTCAAACGATCTTAGGTCAACCCACACACACATCATAAGCTGAAGGAGTAAATAAGGTTTTTTAAAAGACAAATTACAAAAAAACCCCACAAATCATAAAAACACCTATATTTTCCATTGTCCCCCAGTTAACCACTCTTGGGGAATTGCAATCTCATGGAATAATGGGAATCATGCTTCAATCTTATCAAACGAACAAAAGGCAATCCATATGATGGTGCATGATACAGAAAATGCAAAGAACTCTTATCATTTCTGGAATTTGTGCTCCAGCTAAAACTCGATCAAAAAACAAATTCTAGGATCACCTAGGCCAATAAAATAAGAATACAGATGCCTCATGGTGTTTAAGGGGAGATTCGAATGAAATATATTGCCCTGACGATGAAGTAGGATGTCAAGTACCGAATACCAATATATTCCAACATCTAAATAATTTTCTGTCCTCAGTTAATGTAATGGTAATATATTTACCTTAGGGAAAAAAAAAACGATTCATTAACAACTTATTTACGAAAGACTTGACCGAACTGTTGTTAGAGGTGATTTGGCTAGCTTATATCCTAAAGCACATGAATTCCATGATAGTTTTACGTACTATGATCATTGTCCTATTATTGTCACAACTCACATTCAACAAAGACGGCCCAAGAAGTTCATGTTTTGTTTCTAGAACTTTTGGTGCAAGTATCACAATGCCGACATCATAGTCTCACAGAACCGGAGAAATAGTGAGAAAGGGACTAATATGTGTAAAATTATGCGAAAACTAAAAATCATCAAACATGATTTTAAAGATTGGGCAAGAAAGCAATTTGAAATTATTCATGATAAACTCATGAGAAATGCTGGAAAAAAAAATTGAGTGCATGGAAGGAAAGCTAGTGGCTAACTCGAATAGCCATATATTTAACTCCCGGATGCAACGGTATTGAAACAAAGGAAGAAAGTGATGTTATTCATAAATATTGGGGGAAAATAGCTCGTAAGGAACAGTTAGTCAATGATGATCAAAACTCAATTCTTTCAAACTAGAGTAAATTCAAGAAGAAAGAGGATATTAGTTATGAAGCTTCGAGACAACTATCATGTCTGGATTGATAATTAAAAAATTATTATTGACAAGTTTATTGCCGACTACACTTAGCATTTAGGTCGGTCTCCACCCAATCCTGGGGCTACCCAAATTAATCTCAGCTAATAACAGTGAACTCATTAGACTCCCAAACTTGGAGGAGGTGAAGGATGCCCTTTTTAGTATAAAATCTAGCAAAACTCCAGTACCTAATGATTTTAGCAACGGTTTTTTTTTTAATATTGGCGTATTGTCAAAAAGAATCTTTTTAACTTCATTCTTGGATTTTTTACGAACGGAAAAATCCTAAAAGAAATCAATCATACCTTCAGTACCGTCATCCCAAAGCACCTCAACCCCAGACAAGAAGCCATTATCGACTAATTAATCTATGCTCCAATATTTATAAAATCATTTCTAAGATTCTATTCAACAGATTAAGTTCACTTCTTGACAGACTAATCTCCCCTTTTCAAAGTGTCTTTATTCCGGGAAGATACATTCATTATAACACTTTGTTAACGCATGAAATTATGCACAAATTCAAAATCTAAAAAACAAGGCAGCTTGAATTGCTATTAATTAGACATGGAAAAAGCTTAGATAGAATCGAATGAGATTTCATTATTAAATGTTGAAAAGAAATGGGGTTTCACGCAACTTAGAACTCTTGGATCCAAGAATGTATTTGCACAAAGTTTCGTATTCAAATATTGTTAATGATGAACCCAATAGTTTATTCACTCCAACAAAAGGTATCAGACAAGGAAAGCCCCTCTCCCCCCTATCTCTTTTTCTTATGTACGGAAGCCGAGTTCAGACAAGTCCAAGAGACATCAAAACTCCATCTCCTTTTCGTGGATGATTGCTTACTTTTTTGCAAAGTTAATTCAGACAGGTCTAACAAACTCAAATCAGTGCTTGATACCTTTTGTTCGAACTCAAGACAGATTGTTAACTACCTTAAATCTTGATGCAGGATAAGGATAAAGAAGAATTAAGAAGATATGGATATATCTTAATATTGGCATATGTGAATTTTATAATTTATTATCTTTGTAGGTTATCTTTTAGGATAAAATCTTTTTATTTTCCTAGATTATTTTAGTTATCAAAATCTTATCGTAATCTTTTTATTTTCCTAGATTATTTTAGTTATCAAATCTTATCGTAATCTTTAAATTTATTTTATATTCCTTTTTTCAGTTGTATTGATTCCGATATAAATCCCCTTCATGATTTGGGGAAAGACACACTTGAATAAATTGAATTATTTTCGAAAGGTCTTGTGTGATTTTCTAGGTGTGGGAATTGCTCGTAGAGCGTCCTATATCAAATTGGTATCATAGCTGTCGATCTTTGTCGCTTCCCTTCGCGTTTCCCTTTTTCCGTTTTTTTTCCCTCTCTCGTTCGGAAAAAAAGAAGAAGAGGAAAACAGCCAACCCAAAACTCTGGTTGTGCACTGCCAACCCTCTGCCGCCTCCCAGGCTACTGTTCACCACCGCCCGTCACCACCCCTCGCTCGACCACCACCCACCTGTCGCCGGAGGGTACCATTGCCGGCGTCGTCAAATCCTTAAATTGCAAACCCTAAGTCGCGGCCTCCCCTTTCACGAACCACCACCAACACACGCCGACCACAACCCAGCACTCGACCCTCCTAGTCGACCATCACTACACACCCATGGACCCCAGCTGCTAGCCTGAACCCTAGAAGCCCCAAATTCTAACCCTGGTTCTCGAAATCCCCAAATACCCGAAACCCTAGGCCCCAAATTCGCGTTCAAACCCTCACATTCATCCTAAATTGATTTCTTTCCTGCATTACCCACTAAATTTCGTCCAACACCCCCAAAACAATTGAGGTAAATCGCATCAAACTTTGCTTCAATTGATTGGCCATCACAGCGTAAACCCTAAGTCGCAAACTGCCTTGTACCTGCGAATTGAAGGCTTTCTGATCTTTCGAAAATTGACAGAGGGCCAAACACATCTTGGTTGTGTCGTCCCATCGCGGCCAACCCACTCTCTCGTCAAAAAACGCCTTTGCAGGCCGTCTCCCAGTTGTGGGTTATGAGTTTTGCTTCTCGCTACTGCTGTTCGACTCTTGTTGCAATTCCAGTGCTGCTGTTCAATGCTCGCAGTACTGCTATTCACTGCTGTTGTTACTAGAAGCCCTTATTGCTATGATTGCAACCATGACTTGGTGTGAAAAACATCATCGAGTTTGTGATAATTCACGATAAAGCACTTCCGGTTATGACAAATGTTTTGTACCAAGTTTTCTCTCCTTATGGAGATGTAGAAAAGATTGTCAGATTTCAGACAAGCGGTGATTTTCATGCTCGAGTGAATTTCTACTCTTACCTGGATGTTGTCCATGCTTTTCGCAAACTTCAAGGTCGCCATATCTACGATGGTTGTTGTGAGTTAAATCTTTACTTTGCTAGCAAATTCATTTGTGGTTGTGAGCCCTATATTCCTCACTATATGTGGGATTATGAACTTCCTAAAGCTCCTTTGATTCCTTTGAAGCTTTTCATTCGAGATTGTCGGGTCTCATCTCTAAAATCTTCCAGGAAAGAACCGACTTCTTATTTGCATGAAACAGATCCTGCCTATTATGATGCATATGATAGGGAATTTATCACTGAGAACAAGAAAGAAGAGACTTTAGAAAATGAAAATATGGAAGCGGATGTCCAAGTCATAGAGTATCGTCAACTTCCAGATATCGAGGCAAATGATTTTAACAGCAACATCCTCGATTCTGTGAATCAAGAAGTGCAAGTTGGGGATTGTGAGTCATATACAAATGACGTCCACAGTGAAGGAATGTTCATTCTAGACAGCAATGTGGATGCTTTTACTGAGGCACCTAATGAGCAGTGGCGAAGTCAGGAATTTAGGGGAGGGGTGTCGGAAATAAAATGGTAATTGTGATTAAGTGATATCGCTTCCACTTTCTTTATTCAATAGTGAGTTTCGAGTTTAGAACTTGAAGGAAATGATAATTCTTTAGTATTTCTTTGTACTTTGAGTTAGAATTCAAATTAACCGACAAATCAAATAACTGTGAAATTAAAATTGACAAATTAAACTCATAAATTAAAACTGAAAAAGTAATTTAATCTCAAGTTGAAGGATTAATCAACAAGTTAAAATATTGAGGTCAATTAAAGTGTTATCTTTTTGAAATATTTATATACTTTGACCCAAAATTGAAATTAAATTTACAAATTAAACAAATTTAGAATTAAAATTGAAAAATTAAACTTATCAATAAACTAAAAAACAAACTAATTTATAGATTAAGAATTGAATAATAAATTAAAGTAAATTAAAATATTAAACTATAATTAATAGACTTTTAACTTTAAATGGGGAAATACTACTAACCAAAAAAAAAAGAAAAAGAAATACTACTAATTGTGAAAAATAAAGAAAAAATTCAACAACTAACCCCAACAGCCTTCGAACTCATGACATCCTCCAGCATAAAACGACAATGTAAGCACCCCAACCACTCCACCACTCCACCACTTGCATTCTCACTAAATGTGTTTGCCACAATTTTAATTCATACACTATTTTGGCTAATTCCAGCATACTATTCTTCCCTTTTTGGCGAGGGAGGGGGGTCAGCTGATCCCACTGACCCCACGCTCCCTCCGCCACTGCTAATGAGGTCGATGTCCAACCACTAATACAAGTGAATAAAGAATCAACGATAATAGCAAACAACTCTTTCATTATCCCCCATGAATATTCAAAGGACATTCAAAAATCTAATCGCTTGCAAAGTAAATTCGAGATTGACCAAGCAATCGGTATACATGTTGATGCTGAATTTATAATCCCTGATAATGCTTTCATGGATAATACTCTACATTTGATGTCAAGACTTGAAAGTGAGCATGTTAATTTGTTGATCCCTAATGACCTTCTAGTTGGCAAGAAGCTACATCCGTTGATTGCATTATTACTTTTCTTGGAGAAGTTGAAAGCTCTACACTTTTTCCATTTGCAGCGTGTGGTGAAGTTGTTTCTTTACTTGGATCCCTTCTTTCTACCGCTGTACAAAACTTGAGGACGAGTTTTATCCAACCAGGGGAGAATGATGTAGGATAAGGATAAAGAAATTAAGAAGATATGGATATATCTTAATATTGGCATATATGAAGTATTTTATAATTAATTATCTTTGTAGGTTATCTTTTAGGATAAAATCTTTTTATTTTTCTAGATTATTTTAGTTATCAAAATCTTATTGTAATCTTTTTATTTTCCTAGATTATTTTAGTTATCAAAAATCTTATCGTAATCTTTAGATTTATTTTATATTCCTTTTTTCAGTTATATTGATTCCTATATAAATCCCCCTCGTGATTTGGGGAAAGACACACTTGAATGAATTGAATTATTGAGTTTTCGAAAGTTCTTGTGTGATTTTCTAGGGGTGGGAATTGCTCGTAGAGCGCCCTACATCAAATCTGTCCTGACCTTCTCGCACAATGCTACTCCTGCACACAAACAATTAGTAACTACAATCCTTAACATTCTGCAAAGGGAGTCCCTAGGTAGATACCTGGGTTGTCCTGGTTTTCAAGGTAGACCCTCCAGCACTACATTCCAAGACATAACCAA
Organism: Selenicereus undatus; assembly: GCA_017589665.1. Taxonomy (NCBI): domain Eukaryota; kingdom Viridiplantae; phylum Streptophyta; class Magnoliopsida; order Caryophyllales; family Cactaceae; genus Selenicereus; species Selenicereus undatus. The sequence continues at coordinate 63,637,722 of JACYFF010031956.1, read as the reverse complement.
TAAAGCAACTTCTAAATTGGAAGATTGGAAAGCAAATTGCCTATCCAAACTCCAAATCTGGCTAAATAGTCCTTAATCCACCTTGAATCATCACCAACACAAACCATGCAACGTTTTGAATTACCTTAACAACAACAGTACGGGTCGTGCCTGCATGGGGTATGGGGAGATCTAGATGTAAGTGGTCTTATCTATGTAGATATTACCCGCATAGAGGTAGATTCCAATAGAACCACAAAAATTTTGGCAAAATGTTTTAGAGTTCAAAATCTTTTGATAGAAGGGGAGCAAAATTAGCACAACTAACAGAAATGTTTTTTTGGAAAAAATGCATCATAGAAACCTGTTTACAGTTTATTGCGTGAGCTAAGATCTCTATGCCCAAAGGTAGAGGTGGGCTGGGACTTTGGAAAAATTGATGCCATTAACAAACGCATTTCAATGTAAACTAGCTTGGAAAGTTTTCGCAGATGCAACCAGCTTATAGGTACCATTTGTGAGGGAAAAGTACTTAGTTAACTCAGATCTATTTAGCAACAAAAGGAAAAACACGAGCTCACCAGCATGAAAAAATATTCTAAAGACTAGAGATTTACTCAAGAAAGGTGTCACCTAGAAGATAGGAAAAAGAGATCACATCTCCTTCTGGACTGATAACAGGATAGAAATATAGACATTTTGGGAATAGATAAAGAGAATGTAACCCATCCTAGACAAAAATCTGTGATTTCATCACACAAACAATCACAATGGGATGTTAAGCACCTCCAGAGAATCCACAATAACCATTCTATAATCTAGAAAATTTAGGGTATTCTCATCCCCATCCATGAAACAAAAGATTCCTTTTGTTGGGGATTAAATAGACTAAGCGTTTTTCGACAAAGTCTGGCAGCCTATGGTGTCCAAGTTCACGAAGCACCCAAGTGGTCCTTCAACTGGATTTGAAAAATTGACCCAATGCTCTTCGTATGACAATTATTCCATAGAGCTTTACCTCAAAGAGGACCTCTTGAGGAGGAGACTTTGGAGATGTGAAATCTTCAGAACTTTCTTAGTCTTTGACTGCTAGATAGTTAACAAGGTCTAGGAAGGTGCCAACAAACATCAGTGGTTCCTAATTTCTCCTGTTGGTTGTCGAGACCTATCTGAAAGTCTGGGTAGGATCTAGTCCTCTTATAACCCAAATTTTAAAAAAAAAATCATTTTTAATATGGAACATTGGAAAATCTAATGCAATGGTTTGCAAAAATGAAATTTTAAACCCCATTGCTTGCCTAATATGAACCCCAAAAAAAAAAAAAAACTACAAAATAGAGAACCTGATCTTGCATATTAGTTGATGCTTCTCTTAGGAGGACTTCTTCTCCCCCTACCATATTCCATCTTGGAGGTTGCACTCCCCTCCTCCAGGATTTGTCACACTTAATTTTGATCGATCGCTCATCAACTCAGCAACAAGAGGTTTCGTAGTTTGGGATTGGATTGGTAGATTACTCAAGGCACGAGCATTGCACTTTGATAACACCTCCATCTTAGTGGCAGCTCTGTGTCAGAGATTTTCTTAGCTCACATGCCATGCATGTGCCTGGTTGTTAGGTTTGTTAGTTGATTGCCAGGTCGTCAAGTTTGTTAGTAGTTTGTCACAGTTTGCTAGAGCAATTACAGGAACTCTTGTTCCCGCCTTTTTGTTTTTTCCAATGCTGTACTTAAAGAGCCAACAGAGCCATTTGGGAATTATGCCAAGATAATGAAAAGCTTCATTTTCTCTCTCTTCCATTCTGAATCTTCTTCTCTCTCCCTATTTCCTTTGATTGTGTAGATCTTAAGGGTTGTATCAATTGGTATCAGACCACCTGATCCTGAATGCTATCCCAATTCTCTGTTCTTCGACTAATTGGCTTGGTTCTCCAATCAGTCCGGCTTCAAACATCATCAAACACACTTGCTTTTTGTTTTTCAATTGAATTGGCTAGTATCCCCATTCAATCAGCTTACATGATCATTTTAGGATTTGGAAAATCATGGCCATTTCTGATAATACTCATGCAGGAAAATGGAGGAATTCCTTCTCATTTTGCAGCAATCATGGGCAAATTTTCAAAATGAAATCAAGAACCAGATGTTTGAGCAGTAGGCTAAGCAGAACAAGATCAACAGCACCCTAAAACGAACTGATCACAGGGTTAAGTCAACAAGTTCTACAGATTTCAATTCAATTCTCTTAGGGAGGTAGCCCAAATTCTTCTCATCCTAATTCTCCTTATTCAAAATTTTTCTAGGGTTTCCAAGGTTGATTTCCCAAAATTTGATGTTAATGATGTGCAAGGATGGGTGTACAAACGTGAATCTGTATTTGGAGTATATGGAACCCCATAAAATATTAAGGTTAAGATTGCACCCATCCATTTAGAGGGCAAAGCATTGTTGTGGCACCAAGCTTATATGAAACCATTTGTATTGGACCAATGACTAACTTGGGATAACTATAACATAGCCATTATAGCAAGGTTTGGAAAACAACCCTTTCATAACCCTTTATCTGAAATAATGCAATTAACACAGACAGGGGCAGTAGAGCAATATCAAGATGCATTTGACGCAATGTTAATCAGGATTGAAGATTTGCCTGCTAGTCATGCAATCAATTGCTTCTTGAGTGGGTTAACTTCAGAAATTCAGAATACTGTAAGGATGTTTAAGCCTAAAACTTTGCATGGTGCTTACTGTCTAGCTAAGCTTCAAGAAGCCACACTCACTTCAATAGCCAGGATGAAACCAATTCTGGTTAAACCACCTTTTTCACAACATTCATACCACTCTTCAAAGCAGACCCATACACCCTTTACGCCTTCTACTTCTGGCAGCTCCACTTACAGAGCAAACCCACCAACAAAAACTCAGTTTATACCCTCATTTTCACAAGCCAGTGTCAACTCAAGACATAGGAGACCTGGAAGAGCATTGATTGCCCAGGAATTGGATGAAAGAAGGGCCAAGTGCCTATGCTTTTACTGTGATGAGAAATACATGCCAAGGCATAAGTGTAATGCTCAAATATGCAAGATTGAGCTTATTGGTAGCACAGAGGAAGTAGCCCCAGAGAATGAACATTTAACAATGGATAATCCGATGGAATCTCCAACTCTTCCTGAGGAATTTTCCAATATTTCTATGAATGCTATAGCTGGGTGTAGCACCTATCAGACCATGACAATTATAGGCAAGGTCAACGGGAACTCCTTGCATGTTCGCATTGATTCTGGAAGTACTCACAACTCCCTAGATATAGCTACTGCCAAGAGGTTGAGTTTTGATATAAAAAGCACAGTTCCCTTGCAAATTTCTATAGCTAATGGGAACAGGCTCACCAGCTTAGCTGTATGCAGAAATTTCACTTGGTCTATGCAAGAAGAACAGTTCCTTACAGATGTGATGTTGGTACCACTGGAAAGCCGTGAGATGATCCTTGGTCTGCAATGGTTAGCTACACTAGGACCAATCTTATGGGACTTTGATAAGCTAACAATGGGATTTGATCATCAAGGCAGGTAAGTGGTCTTAAAAGGGCACCAAGAAGCTACAATTCAGTGGATTGAAGGGAGGGGTATGCAACATATACTAGACACTACTGCAGCACCTTAGATCTATGCTATTCAAGTACAACCTACTTCTACACTTTCAGTGATACCTCAGGTAATGAACTCTCCTTTGATTGAATTATTAGAGGAGCATCAAGATATTTTTTCTGAACCTAAAATCCTTCCTCCCCATAGAATTCATGACCACCACATATTACTCAAGGAAGGCACCGCACCCATTAATGTCAGACCATATAAATACCTAGCATTACCGAAAGATGTTATTGAAAAAACAGTGCAAGAGATGCTGGAATCTGGGGTTGCGAGACTAAATCAGAGCCCTTACTCCTCTCCCATTGTGCTTGTTAAGAAAAAAGACAATACTTGGAGAATGTGTGTGGATTATAGGGATCTAACAAGCATATAATTAAAGACAACTTTCCTATTCTAGTTATAAAGGAGCTGTTGGATGAATTATGTGTCCAAATACTTTTCCAGAATTGATTTGAGGTCTGGATATTGGCAAGTAAGAATGTATGAAGAGGACATTGCCCAAACTGTCTTTAGGACCTATGAGGGCCATCATGAATTTGTTGTCATGCCCTTTGGCTGAACAAATGCTCCAACCACATTTCAAGCTCTTATGAATCATGTTTTCAAACCCTATCTGAGGAAGTTTATTCTAGTTTTCTTTGATGATATCTTGATCTATAGCTCTTCCCTGGGAAAAACACTTATATCTAAGAACAACCCTTTGAAGTATTAAGAGCGAATACTTTATTTCTTAAAAATTTGTTAAGAAAAGCAAACGCACTTTTGGAGAGAAATAGGTGGAATATTTAGGCCACATCATTTAAGCCAGGGGTGTGACTACTGACCCCAAAAAAATAGAGGTGATCCAGCAGTGGTCTACTCCAACAACAATTAAGCAACTAAGGGGTTTCTTGGGTCTGACAAGGTATTACAGAAAGTTTATAAAGGGCTGCAGCATTATTAGCAAACCCCTTACAGATCTCCTTAAAAGGAATGAATTCAATTGGAATTCCAAGGCAAAGCAAGCCTTCCTAGCCTTGAAGAATGCTATGATGATAGCTCCTGTATTACCTTTGCCAAATTTCCAAGAAGAATTTGTTATTGAAACAGATGCTTCTGGGATAGGCATAGGAGTTGTCTTGATACAATAGGGACACCCTATTGCGTACATCAGCAAGAGCTTAGCTCCTAAATATCATAGCCTCTCAACCTATGAAAAAGAATTGTGGCTGCTGCGTGTGCTGTTGAGGAGTGGAAGCCTTATATACTTGGCAGCCATTTCATCATTAAAACTGATATGATCAGTCTCAAGTACATTTTGGAGCAGAAGACAGCTACCCCTTTTCAAAGTAAATTATTGCGTAAGCTCTTAGTCTTAGACTATGGTATAGTCTATAAAAAGACAAGGGAAAACACACCGGCTGATGCCCTCTCTAGAGTCCCTAGGGCACAAATAATGGAGCTCATTCTTAGCTCAATTGACATTGAATTATTGAGCAAAATCAAAAGAAGCTGGGAGCAGGATCAAGAGATAGAAAAACAGATTGCATAATTATCGCATTCTCCACACTCACACCATAAATACACTTGGTGTCAAGCTCTACGCAAGAGGAAGGGTAAGTTGGTTGTTGGGCAAGATACTGAGCTCAGGATAACTCTCATTAAATTGGTTCATACATCTCCCTTTGGAGGGCATTCTGGAGTGGAGGTGACTTCCAAGAAACTTTGCAGTTGGTTTTATTGGAATGGAACGAAGAAGGCAGTAAGGAATTGGGTCAGAGCTTGTGAGGTTTGTCAAAGGTGCAAACCCATTCTGCAAGCTGTAGTTGGAACTCTACAACCTTTAGCCATTCCCGGAGCAGTATGGCTGGACATATCAATGGGTTTTGTGGAAGGCTTATCTAGTTCAAGGGGTAAGGATACTATATTGGTTGTAGTAGACAGACTAAGCAAATATGCTCATTTCTGCCATTAGTTCGCCCTTTTACTGCTACAACAGTGGCTCAATTATATTTTGAACATATCTACAAACTACATGGCCTTCCAAAGACCGTAGTCAATGACAGAGACAAGATTTTTCTCCGGACAGAACTATTCACCTTGCAACAAGTAGCCCTTCATATGTCAACTTCTTACCATCCACAAACAGATGATCAAACTGAAGTTGTTAATAGATGCCTTGAAACATTCTTGAGGTGTATGGTACCTAAAAAACCAAAGGAATGGGCATTGTGGCTTCCCCGAGCACAATGGTGGAATTACAATTCCAATTCGCACTCAGCCATTGGAACTACAACATATGAAGTAGATTATAGGCAGCCCCCCTCTCTTCATGTTCCTTACATCACCGGAGACAGTTAAGTAGAGGCAGTTGACAGAAGTCATAGAGCCAGAGAGGAGTGTATTAAGATGTTGCAATTTCATTTGAACAGGGCTCAGGAAAGAATGAAGACACAAGCTGACAAGCACAGACCAGAAGTAGAGTTTCAGGAGGGAGATGCAGTGTACATTAGGCTGCAACAGGCAAAGCTCTTCACAGGCAATGGATCCAAGGACATGCCACAAACTGGCTGCTAAGTATTTTGGGCCTTTCCCCATTGTGGCTAAGATTGGAAAAGTAGCTTACAAACTACAGCTACCCCCTGACTCTAAGGTGAACATAGTCTTTCATGTGTCTCAACCCAAAGTTTTATGCCTAACATTAATGAAAATGGGTTGTAGAGCAGAACCTATTGCCATTCTGGATAGAAGATTGGAAAGGAAGGGAAACCATGCTGAAGTTTATGATCTGATCCAATGGCCTAACACACCCAGAGAAGAGGTTACTTGGGAATTGTATTCAGATAATGAGAAGAGGTTCCCTTATTTCAACCTTCAAGCTTGAGGGCAAGCTTGTTATGAGGGGAAGGGATTGTTTAGAGATTTTCTTAGCTCACGTGTCATGCATTTGCCTGGTTGTTAAGTCCGTTAGTTGATTGCTAGGTTGTCAAGCTTGTTAGTAGGTTGTTAGAGCAATTACAGGAACCCTTGTTCGCGCCTTTTTGTTCATTACAATTCTGTACTTAAAGAGCTAACATAGCCATTTGGGAATTATGCCAAGATAATGAAAAGCGTCACTTTCTCTCTACTCCGTTCTGATTCTTCTTTTCTCTCTCCCTATTTCTTCCGATTGTGTAGATCTTAAGGGTTGTATCACTCTGCGCGATGAACTATCTAGCAATTCATGCAGGCTTTGACCCAATAATTATAGAAGGAGATAATAAGATAGTTATCCAAGCATTGGAAGGGAATATTCAAATCACTAGGCAAATTTATAACATCACCAAGGATGTCCGCATTTGGAGAAACCAAGTTGTTCAAGTTAATACCAATTGGGAATTATGCCAAGATAATGAAAAGCATCACTTTCTCTCTCCTCCATTCTGATTCTTCTTTTTGCTCTCCCTATTTCTTTCGATTGTGTAGATCTTAAGGGTTGTATCACTCTGCGCAAAGGACTATCTAGCAATTCATGCAGGCTTTGACCAAATAATTATAGAACGAGATAACAAGATAGTTATCCCAGCATTGGAAGGGAATATTCAAATTCCTAGGCAAATTTATAACATCACCAAGGATATGTGCATTTGGAGAAACCAAGGTGTTCAAGTTAATACCAATCATGTGTTCAGAGAGGCAAACATGACAGCTGCCTAGCTTTCTAAATTTGGGCATTCTATTATCTCGTCGTTTTCATTACATGTTTTTTCCCCTAATTTTCAGAAAATTTCAACAGATGTAGTTTAGCATACTTTTGTGAGAAGAGGCACTTAACATAACTGTTGATTCTCTTTTACCTTTGTTTAAAACCAAAAAAAAAAAACCTTAATTTTCCATTGGATGACATGCTCATCAACATTGTTTATCTCCTTTAAGAGAGTTCTGCATCTTCCAATCGCTTCTCAAACCTTTTCCTCCTTTCTTTTGGCAATTAATAAAATAAAGAGATCAAGAACCTATCATGAATTCTTGCAGAAATATGAACTATGCAGGGATAAAACTGTCTACATCCATATCTCCCCAAACTCCGTAGAGGCAAGACCCAAACTAAGAATTGTTGTTTGTATTATTTTGAATCAATCATGAATTGACCTAAATTAACAGTGTCAAGATGTTGGTTTCTTGAAGGACTAGTTGATATGTGAGATTCTCAACTTTGGCAAGAACAATTTCACAAAGGGCCTAATCTAACACGAATAACACACTGAAATAACCATGGATACTAAAAGAAACATCGTCTATAGTTAGTTGTCACATCACATCACAATAGCTTCAGTTACCCATCCTTCTTTCCTCATTTCAGCTTTAGTCATCAATCAATTTAGCAAATAGTATTAACTTCATTTTTGTTACATTGGATTATGAATTTAGCCAGAAATGCTTTCAATCCACCACTGGTTGACAGTGGAGGATGGAGATGCAAATATATTGTGAACTCTAAGTGCCTGTATCACTAGCTTATCCATGAACTAATTATAATCATAGTGACCGGGATTGCTAGAATTTGTTCTGGGAACAACAGACCGAAGCCCAAATTAAACAAAATTTGTGGAAATAACTACCAATCCGCGTTCCAGACTAAGCAACCCGAGTAACGTTCCAGGTCACTATGATTAGAATCATCATCATTGCTAGAATGACAGGCAACAGTTCCTTAATGTATTTTCTCTCCTTTGTAGAGGTGCTATGACAATGCAACAAGACCTCCAATTTAACTTCGCTTCAAAGCCTGACCTTTTTTCGTTCTTGACGAATATTTTTCCTTTTATTCTGCTTCAAATCCATCAAGAATTCATCAAAACTGCACCACAAAACCACAGCACATCTATAAGATGAAACCAGATTGGACAATAGGGAAAATTCCAGGGAAACAAAAAATTAACATAACATGTGAATATGAAACTAAGGTATCGAGGGCGTTACACTGATTTATTAAAATCTAAGGCGTTACATGATTTATTAAAATTTAAAAGCAACTCTAGTAGAAACTATCTTAGTATCAGGATTCATTACAATCATTCTCTTATTTAAAGGCACAAGCGCACCATTTATTAACATCAACATGCACTATTTACTGTTCCAGCAATCCGCAGTTGACATTCAAATTCTAGTTATCATTCCCCTTTTTTCAATCAAGATTTTTTTCCAAAATCATTGTCTCCACAGATATATGATTCCTCCAACAGTAAAACTGCTCAACCAAGAAAAGAGGTTCTAGGTTGCTTCTCCCTTGTCCTGCAGTCCAGGTTGCTCTTCCCTTGTGCTGCACAAGAGACTTAAGTGTTTCTGATGGCTTAAGTTTTTGGCATTAATGTGGCTGTTATACATCCTCCACCAGCCAACTTCTGGAGAAGAAATCTCTTGCCTTGTCATATGTATGGTTCTGGCGTCAACAAACCACCAGCAAGCTAATAGCCATTGTCAGGGTATGGGCCCATTGAGTAGGCTACTCTGGGAGTCAACAGACCACCTTTCAAGTGTCCACATTCCTTTCACAGTCCACAGCACTGGCCTCATATATTCACATAATTCCCCAGCCATGATTTTAGTTATCCATGTTTTAAGCTCCTACCCTCAAAATAGATAAGGTACAGAAATGGCAATCATTATCAGACTGAAAATAGCCTAATCTAATAATTGACAGTGGATGTTAGCAAATAATGAAGCAGCTGAAACATGAAAGCATTAGTGAAGCGAACTTACAAACTTCTTGAAGCTCATTGGTCACTTGACTATAACATAGCCTTTAAAAATCTGAGGGCCTCCTCATGGTAAAATCCCAATCCCTAATAGAATGGATTTACAAGGAACCAAATAATTGGAGCTTTGAGATCCAACACTTGATTAGCACCGATTATTTAGTTTGGGATCCAATGTATTATTAGCATGAGTTATACAATGTAAGAGAGTTTTTATCAACCATGGATTCAAAATGTGGTCGTTCCACAACAAACATGTGCATCAGAAAGGTTCTTAAATTGAAGGAACTGCATTTCCATCCCGCAATAATAGCGCTATGTAAATCACTTGGCACATTAGAGCGATTTGGCCATGCCGGGTTCAAAATCGGTATGGTGACCGCAATCGCATTTTGAATCCTTGTTATCTATCCTTTATCACAGCAACGTAGCAGGAGATATCCATGATACTAGATCTTCGATGATAAGTTATTTTTTCAAAATTTTCAATAATAAGTTATAAATGATGAACAACCACGGCCCCATTTACGAAACAGTTGTTCGCAGTTAACCATTTGAATTAGCTATTCTCAAAAAACTGTTTCGTAAAACTAGCGATCTCTAAAAAAGATGTTAGTTAAATTTCATTTACGCCCTTGTCTACAACGTATATGCATATATATATCCATATAAGTATATGTACATCTACACACACACACACACACACACACACACGCAAATATATATACATATATATATATATATATATATATCTATATATATATATGTATATATATGTATATATATATAAATACACACACACACACACACACATATATATATATATACATATATACATATACACACATATATATCTATACACATATATATATACATATATATATAAATATATACATATATATATATATATATA
>JACYFF010031956.1:63584678-63607457 GCA_017589665.1 Selenicereus undatus | reverse complement strand
ATTGTGAAACCTTGGAATCTAGAAATGGAGATAAATTCAGCTGAAATAGTTTCTCTCCCAATATGGGTTCAACTTCTTGGATTAGATATAAAGTACTAGGGAGCTGCAAGTTTAAGCAAGATAGGTAGCATGATTGGAATTCCCATCAAAACTGATCGATAGACAATGGAGAAAACCATGCTCAAATACGCGAGGCTGTTAATTGATATACCACTTTCCTATGAATTTTCGGAATATGTGGAATTTGCTAATGAGAAAGAAGTCCTGATTAGACGACAGGTCACATATGAATGGCAGCCATTACAATGTACGCACTGTCACATGTTTGGCCATCTTGAAGAGCATTGTCGAAGAAAACAGTAAGTGAGGCAGGAATGGAGAGTGGTTCATCCTGCAGCTGAACTTGCACAAAGCAATAGCAAGACCCAGGACACAACAATGGATAAGGATGGATTTATACAGGTGGATAGAAGAAGCTTTGCAAGGGATATAACTCCCCATATCACTGAGCCAGAAAGGTAATCTCATTCCAATAGTTTTCTTACCCTTTTGAATGCGGAACAGGAACAGGAAGATCAGGTACTACCAGAGGAGGGGCTAGCCCCCAATGGGTAGGATATGCAACTGGAATGTAAGAGGCCTCAATTGGACTAATAAGCAAGAAGACAAGACCATCTTCTTGCAGCTGAATCAAATTGGGTTAATTAGAATGTTGGAAACAAAGGTCAAGCTGCACAAGGTCGATTTAGTAGCAAATAAGCTCTTTAGGGGTTGGCAATGGGTTCATAATTTTGAGGTCATCAATAGAGGAAGAATCTGGGTTGCTTGGAAACCCCAATGGTTTGCTGTACGTCTCTTATCTAAGTCAGATCAATACATCCATTGCATGGTGTTCTCTCATCTGACTTTGAAGCATTTTTATTTGACTTTTGTTTATGGGGATAATCAGGAAGGGCACAGATCTCACTTATGGGATGCACTGGAGGCATTAGCATATGATGTTGATGATGCTTGGTGTGTGATTGGAGACTTTAACTCAGTCCTCTATGCATGGGATAGAATGGGGGGGAATGCTGTGCAGGATTCAGAGATTACACCATTTGCAGATTGTATTTCCTCATGTGATCTTCATGAGCTTAATTTTAGGGGCCCTTACTATTCATGGACCAACAAAACTGTTTGGTCTAGAATTGATAGAGCCTTTGTCAATACCCTTTGGTATGACCAGTTTGATTTTAGTCAGGTCATGTACCTCAATAATGCTTTATCTGATCATACACCTTTGATGCTTCATCTCAACAGAGAGTCCTCAGCCAAAAAAGTCCTTCCAGTTTTGTGAAATGTGGATCAAAGACAAATCATTCATGTCCCTGGAAAAGAGACATTTACCCAATTACATTCACAGCCCAGCTTCAGGTTTATCTAGATAGGACTCAGCAGGCACTGATGAAGCTGAACAAGGACAAGTACCAGGATTTGAGAGGCCAACAGAAGAAAGCCAGGGTTGCACTGGAACAGATTCAGCAGGAGTTCTCAGAACAGCCAGAGAATGAAGGGCTTAGATTGAGAGTGCAGCAAGTGAGAGATCATTACATCTCCATTACATCTTCAGTCATTGATATAATTAGACAACAAAGCAAGGCTGAACAGATTAATTTTGGGGACACAAGTACCAGATATTTCTTTGCTAAAGCTAAGCAAAGGAAATTGGAATCATATGTTTATTCCATTCAGGATGACAAGGGTAGAACACAGCATGGGTTTGGGGAAGTTGCAAAGGTCCTTCATTCCTTTTATAGCTCTCTGTTGGGACCCAGTTCCCCCTCAAAATCACTGGATCCTAAGGTAATAGCCATGGGGGAGACACTTTCATTAGAGCAGCAGATGGCTCTATGTAGACCTTTCACAGCAGCAAACATCAAAGATGCAATGTTTTCCATACCTAGCACCAAATCCCCTGGCCTGATGGTTACAATAGCAGTTTTTTCAAAGCCACATGGGATTTCACAGGCCCTCTAGTTTGCCAGGCCATTACTAAGTTTCTGAGCACAAAAAGTATCCCACCTTTCTTTCGAAGGACAAAGCTGGTTTTATTGCCAAAAGTAGCCAACCCTATCCTGGCAAAGGACTTCATGCCTATCTCCTGTTGCTCAGTCATCTACAAATGTGTGGCAAAGTTACTATGTTCAAGACTTAAAAGTGTCCTCCCACATCTTATCCACCAAAATCAAGGTGCTTTGGTCAAAGATAGGGCAATTCTATACAATGTCTTGATTTGCCAAGATATTGTTAGAGGCTATTCTAGGAAGGAGATATCTCCAAGATGTATCATGAAGATTGATCTTCAGAAGGCCTTTGATTCTGTTCATTGGAGGTTTGTACATGACCTACTAGACCATCTCAAATTTCCAAAACTGTTTGTGGAATGGATAATGGCTTGCTTGCAATCTGTTTCTTTTTTTATTCATGTCAATGGGCATACAGGTGGGGACTTTCCTGGAGGTAGGGGATTAAAGCAAGGGGACCCTCTATCCCCTCTCCTTTTTGTCCTAACTATGGAATACTTCACCAGACAGATGAAGCTTATTGGCACCCACCCTCATTTTGCTTTTCACCCAAACTGTAGGTCTCTACAAATTAATCATCTAATGTTTGCTAATGATGTTCTGATTTTTAGCAAAGCTCACCCCCCCCACTTTGAAACTGATCATGGGAGTATTGAAGGATTTCCATAAGTGCACTGGACTTCAAGCCAACTCAGCAAAATCACAAGTTGTCCTAGGAGGATGCACTACAGAACTGCATGACCAGTGCATGCAGATTACAAATTTTTCAGAAGGTTCCTTCCCCTTGAAGTATTTGGGAATACCAATCACATCTAGCAGACTCAGTAAGGTGGAATGTAGATCTCTGGTGGATAAAATTATGGGAAAGGTCAAATTATGGTCCTCAAGATCCATCTCATTTGCAGGAAAAGCCCAGCTACTGAACTCTGTCATATTTGGAATGTTCACATACTGGGCAGCCATTTTCATCATTCCTCAAGAAGTTATTGATCAGATCAATAACATATGTAGGAATTATCTGTGGGGAGGGGTTGCAGATTACACTAAAGCACCATACATATCATGGAGCACAACTTGCTCCCCTACGAAGGTGGGGGGGATTGGATTGAAGAGTATTGCTGCTTGGAATAAAGCTCACATTGCAAAATTGATATGGAATATAGCTCAGAAGAAAGATGTCCTTTGTGTAAAGTGGATTCACTCAAGGTACCTTAAATCTACACCATGGTGGGATTACCAGGCCCCAACAGATTGTAGCTGGTACTGGAGGAAGGCGGTTTACATTAAAGAGATATTCAAGAAAGGGGTGCAGGACAAGCAAGACTGGAAGTGGATTGGAGGAGACCCATACACAGTAAAAGCTGGTTATAGATGGCTTCTTGGGGAACATGCACAAAAATCTTGGACAAAGGTGGTATGGGCAAGAACTGTTACCCCAAGACATGCATTTATCACTTGGGTATTTATGCACCAAAGACTACCAGTCTCTTACAGAATGGCCAGATTCACAGGAAACCGAGCAGACACAACATATAAGCTGTGCAATGAAGCAGAGGAAGACAGCAATCACCTTTTTTTTCAGTGCAAACAGAGCAAAGGTTTTTGGCTTCTGATTCAGCTATGGTGGCCTCATTCTGTCCAGTATGATAGCTATGAGAGCCTGCTGCACTCACTCAATCACATCCCAGGGCCCAGGAAGCATAATCAGATCACATATGCAATCATAGCAGCAACAATTTATCAGATTTGGAGGATGAGAAGTCTGAGGAGATACCAGAACCTAGCAGTTTCAGTACAGCACTTTTTCAAGCAGACCAAGGAACACATCATACAAAGATTTCTTTTTTTGAATCAGAATACACAAAAGTACAAAGGGCACATAGATAGATTAATGGGATGAACCTCACAGTATTGAGCTATAAGGGTGTACAGTGAATTTGCTCTGGATTTATTGAATTATCATTTTTGCAAAATATATATATATATATATTTATATATATATATATATGTATATGTATATATGTATATATATGTATATATATACGTATCTGTATTGGTATATATGTATACACATATATGTATGTATATACGTATATGTCTAAGCCTCCCAAATCGTCCGTAGTACCTAAGTACGTAAGCTCACCCACCCGATTTCTTAGACATCGCATTCCACATTCGTTTTTCCGTATCACATCCCGGAGCGAATGGTGTTCCATGTAACTATGGTCTATAAATTACTTTGAAATGGCATAATGTGTAATTTTTTTCAAACTTTTAGGCAGCTATGTCATTTCTAGAAAAAGCTCTTCTCAAAAGGGTATTTACCAAATATCTTTTGACTGTTTGACTTAGTCAAAATAGCTAAAATCCTACCAAACATGTGTTTTTGCTCAAACAGTTATTGTTACCAAACAATCACGAGTATTTCAAAACAATAGTTTTAAGAACAGCTTGAAAGCTTGTCCAAAATCATTTTCGATAAGACTCAATTAAGCCACATTATGCGTAAGACCAACTATCCAGGGATCCATTATCCATAGCTTCATGAGCTGATTGAAGCCTTTAGTCGACACCATTGACCCTTATGGTATAAAACCATGGTGATGGAAGATAAGAGTAAAGAATGGGTAAAAAGATTTAGAGAATTAAAATATTTTGATATTGAAGATCTTTTGTTTTTTTTTTTTCATAGGTTATTTTTAAGCATATTTTAGGATAACAAAAATGAGGATATTTAGTGATATTTTATTAAGATTTAGTTTCCTAGTCTATTAAGATAATATTAGATTATATATCTTTATCCTTTTGTCATTTATATCTTTTTTTTTTTTGGTAAGTAATCAATAGGTATATTAAAAGGACACCAAGGGGATGTCACCCATATACAAAAAGGGCAAATACAAAAACATTATGCCCTTATGCTCTCATCCATAATGCAATCGACAAAAGCCAAAAAATTTAAACTTCTGTTACCACAAAGCCCGGCACTCCAGCTATACAACAACCTCAAAAAATAAAGCTTGAACTCTTGAAACGACACGGCTATATCGTCAAAGATACGACGATTTCTCTCCTTCCATGTAGTCCACCAAATAGCCAAAGGCACCATGTTCCAAACTTCGAGGACCCAACTCTTCTTCATCCTTCTCTTCCAAGCTACCACCACGTCTCTAACATTAGAAGGTTGCACCCAACTAACCCCCATAAGAGATAGAGCTAAATCCCAAAGAACGGAAGCCCAACGACAATGAACAAGAAGGTGATCTATATTTAAGTTTCCTAATACTATTTAGCCTCTTCATTGTATAAAACCCTGTATGTAATTGAAGAAGGCAGATTATGAATAAGAATTGATATCGAATTTAAGTGAAAGTTCTTATGTGAATTTTCTAGGTGTAAAAATTGCTCTTAGAGCGTCCTACATCAATTATTCCACTTTGTAGGAATTGCTCTTAGAGCGTCCTACATCAATATGGTATCAGAGCTATTTGATCTTAGCCTTGCCTCTTGTTTGCTTTTCTCATTCTGCCCTCTTTCCCTCAGCATCAGATTCTAGTTAAAAAGGGGGCAAAAAACCTGTAGCCCAAACCCTAAACCACATGCAACCCAGCCAATCACCACCACCAAGTCAACCACCCAAATCTGCCAATCACCAACTGTTGTCCAAACCCCCATCCACTGTCGTCGTTGCCAACTAGGTTACCAATCAAAATTCTTCTCAACAAATGCCATTTTTGTTCACCTGTTGCTATTTGCTGTTACTGTTAACAAGTTGTTGCACCTATGGCTTGGTGTAGAAAAACATCATAGAGCTTTATTTGTCATCATCCATAATAAAGAACTCCCTGTTCGGAAAAATCTTTTAGACCAAGTTTTCTCCCGTTATGGGGAAGTGGAATAGATTTCTAGATTCCAAACAATGGGTGAATTTTATGCTCGAGTGAATTTCTACTCACATGAGGATGCTGCTAATGCCTTTTGTAAGCTTGAAGGTCGTCACATTTATGAAGGTTGTTGTGAGTTAGATCTTAACTTTGCTAGTGAGGTCATATGTAGATGTAACCTTTACATCCCTAGGTATATGTTGGACTACAAACCTCCTAGAGCTCCTTTGATACCCTGGAGAATTCCCACTAATGATTATGGAGTTCCATCTTCAAGCTGTTACACAAAACCGCGGAATTGTTATTTAGATAAGGAACATCCTGTCTACTCTAACGCAAACTATAGGCGAGCGTTCATTGAGGACGATAAGGAGAAAATCTTCGAAAAGGAGCCTAGCGACGAAGAAGTCGAGCTAACAAAACCCCACCGAATCTTAGACACCAATGTTTCATGCAATATGTTGTCCAATAATGAAAATCGTCATCTTCCTTGGGCTGACTCTCAATCTTACATGGATGAGACACTTAAAAAGGAATCATCCACTCTAGATCTTAATGATGAAGCTTTTCTAAAGGAGGCTGATAAAGATCATGTCCAAGCAAATGAAGAGGATGTGCAAGTACGGACGGATTTGGGCCGACTACCAGGAGAGACTAGAGTGACCCAAGGAGCTATTACACATGTTGACTTCTTCATTCCACAGGGCTTTTTTGAGAACACTGAACGTCATTCGATGTTTACATGGTTACTATCATTGGAGAATATTCTGATAAGTGAGATTCAAAAAATCTATATTGAAGTCAAATCAATTTTAACTTCTTCGTCTTCAATTCTGCTGCATTTCAAAACTCGAGGACGAGTTTCCTCCAACCAGTGGAGAATGATGGAGGATAAGAGCAAAGAATGGGTAAAAAGATTTAGGGAATTAAAATATTTTGATATTGGAGATCTTCTGTATTTTTTTATTAATTTCATATGTTATTTTTAAGCATATTTTCGGATAACCAAAATAAGGATATTTAGTGATATTTTATTAAGATTTAGTTTCCTACTCTATTAGGATAATATTAGATTATATATTTTTATCCTTTTGTAGTTTATATCTTATTATTTAGGTTTCCTAATACTAGTTAGCTTCTTGATTATATAAACCCCTTTATATAATAGAAGAAGGCAGATTATGAATAAGAATTGATATCAAATTTAAGTGAAAGTTCTTATGTGAATTTTCTAAGTATAGGAATTGCTCTTAGAGCATCCTACATCAATTATTCCCGCTTGTAGGAATTGCTCTTAGAGCGTCCTACATCACATGGAGTGTAGCCATGAAACAATTTCCAAAACATAAGCAAATCCGTTTCTCTTAACTCTAATCTCTAATGAGGAGTTCTCTCCTCTATTATGATCTCTCACATCGTACATATTTCTCTCTTATACAAAATGGTGACTCACCGTTGGTGCCTTTTTTTTTCAAAAGTTATGGTTCTCCCCCTAAAAGGCATGGATCATGGGACCTGTTCTCAAGACACTTGCCCCCTCACACATGCTTTTCTTAAAAGGCATCTCCATTACCAGTGCCCCTTTAAGATCGTTTTCTAATTATAGCTCATATGTTAGAAATAAACTTGGCTTTGAATTGGAAGGAATTTCAAGAAAATCTTAGGGCTTGTACATTGCTCAGTTCCTATGTGACTTTGTCCAAAACATTAGTCCACCAAATCAAATAGTTCGCTTGACATATGGTAACTAAGGTAGGTGGGTGGCCAAAATGCTGCTTTCTCACCGTTCATTAACCCACCCCAAAATAGATAAGGTTTCCCTCTTTAGGACCTTTTAACAAGCCACACTTAAGAATTTTAAGCACATCCATTGACAGAAAAACAAAATGAATGGTACATAAAATGTCATTTTCTTAAAACTTCCCATCAGAAAGATCAATGCAATGAAGAAATACCAAGTTGACAAGTTATGTGCCAAGGAGTTCAGTGCAGCAGTTTCTACTTACTTCTTGTAATTGCGATTTTTCCAGTGGTATTGCATTCCTATTCTCTGAAGAAAGCCCTTTTCTTTCATTCCATGCCACTCAGCTTCAGATGGAAATGTAACATGAAGTGACGAGATCTGGAACTGGGACAAGGCAAATATTGTCATATGTTCACACACTACGATGGACATCCTCAATGCATCTCATGGTAGAAGAAAATGAAAAGAAAACTCATGGACAATGTTATTTTTCTACATACTTAAAGTAACTTGGTCAGAAACCTAGTCGTTAGTCAAGAGTTTCTGAAAGCATCATCCGAAGTTCCAGTTCCCTGATTAATCTTGTTCACTGAAGTTTCAGTTCTCTGATTAGTCCAGTTTCCTCTATCAATGTGACTTACTAAAATTTCAGTTTGCCTGATTTTTCCAGCTTATGATAATTCTAACAACTAACTCTAGAAATAAGCAGAAGGTAGAGCACAGATGATCCATAAGGAGGACAATTTGATATATAACTTGTTCTTCAACAGGCATTAATCAAATGTCCAATATGTTGGGATCAAACTAAGGTGTAACATGAAATGACAATGACAAGAAGAGTCAATAAAGAATCAAACTTACAAATTGAACATGACATAGCACAGTTCAAAACAAAATATTAGACATCATGGCCATGAATTGTGCAAATTCAAAAGATTGATCAATGAAAATTGTGAATTTATAGTTAGCAGATCCACAAAGATCAGAATATGTCATCGTAACCGTTACCCCAGCATGCACTGTCAGGTAAAGTTGTTAACACGATATCATAAGACCACCTCTTATAGGAACCAGGGAATATCATACCAGACCTGTGAACTTTTGTACTGGACTTGCAGTTTTAAATGAATTAGAAAATAGATAAAATTAAAAATATTGCAGTTTTAAATCTCTTTGTCCAGAACCAACCACTATTGGGGAGCTGCAAGCTGCTGTAAGCCTGTGAAGACAGATACAAACAACTATTCACCGCTACTCGACCAATATAGAAATGGACAGTGGTACAAGTTTTTTTTTTTTTTTTTGGTGCAACAGCAGTACCAGTTTTGAACAGAAAGTACACATAACCGAAAAGTGCAATGCAGAAATGCAAATGAGACAATATAAAAGGGCACGGAGATTCATGATTGGGAAAGTACACGATTGACAAGCTCCCAAACTACTAAAGACATCTTATCCTCAAAAAAAAAGAGGATGTAATGAGATAGGTAGAAGCACAATTCATCAACATCACAAAACACCTATATTCATTGGGCAACAGCAAAAAGGAATCAAAGTTGCTGCTATAGCTATGTCCTTCACCACCATTGTTACTATTGCAGTCAAAGCATAAGCGGTTTTGGATGTTATCATGCTAGAGAAAAATTTTCACACTTTTAAAGCATTTAGTTGTCTGTCCAAACTAGACAGAAGTTCCCCATTTGAAAATCTTAACAAGTCAGAAGTTTTTAGAGAATAGTTTACAACATATAGGTAAATCTCTAATAAAAGCACCATGCATGAAAGGGTGATTATGCCAATGAACCAGACAAAAACACCACAAAATGAAGAAAATGCCAGTAAGTAACAGGACTGCTACATGTTTGCTTGCCACAGGAACAAAGATGTTTAAAGGGAAAACACATAACACATAAAAGTTAAAAGATAGTAAGAACTAGTTTCTTATCAATGCTAAACAAGGGCTCAGATGATTCTCGAATGGAATAAATCAGCTCTTTTAATAAAAAAATAATTAAAGTTTGACCAAGAAAAAAAAACCTTAGAGTAGAAGTATTAAAATATTAACAGTTAATTGCGTGCTTTGCTTGGATTTTGGACATTGTAGTTTATATGAAGATGGGTGTTGATTTAAATGGACCATGGCATAGGAGTTCTAAATGATGGTGAAGATTGTCTGCATAATCAAACCATTCAATTTTTATTAATTATGTGACAGATATGTAGATAGGGGTGGGTCAAAGCATATATCATACACACCTAGCAGTATATACGCCTACAAGCCACATCAGCACCACATATTACAAATTGTTTGTATGACAAATACACGTTTGGAAAATATATATATATGGCAAGTGGGAGCACACACTCCTAGATGTATGATATACATTACCAGGGTGGGGTGGTATATATTCCCTCTTATTAAATGCACCACTAATTGAGTCAATTATTGTAATCTACATTAAATTTTTCTTTTTAACAAATAAGACATAAATACTTAAGGACATTACTTATAGCCCAGTAGTAACCAGAAAACTCAACAAGTAAACTTCAGATGACACATGCCAAAACCACTCGCACAGTAACTAAATTAGTGCAGAGCTGTAGTGCATCAAATAAACACATACCTTATGCGTCAGATCCTTCAGCGCAGACACTACTATATTGAAGACCTCATCTTTGTAGGCTGTGTTACGGAGTAAGATTCTTGGACCAGTAACTGGAGTGAAAGGCACACAACTTTGTAATTTGGGATAATATCTCGAACCATAACTGTGATAGGCATCAGCCCAGGCATGGTCGAAAACATACTCTCCATAAGAGTGACTGCATCCAAATTTGAACAAAAAGCCAAAGTTAAGGTGGGTCAGCCAAACAAAACAGCTGTTGCATATAAGAATCAGCCTCTTGAACAGACTTGCATGTGCTGAACCTTTTAAGGTAGAGAGGAACTACACCAATGATGTTGTTAGCTTCATCTTTTGCAATTAAGTGTCTTGGTGTCCACCCAGTTTTCTGAAGCAATTAGAGACAGGTTGTAAATGAGATATCTACATGCTCACATATATTAGAAATGATATAACATAAAGCAGATAATATGTGGACAAAGATAGCTCGAAGAAGAAAGGGAGGAGGATGTGAACAACTTACTTCTGTAACTGATCAAGCAAACACAACAGTAACAAAAATGCAAAACTCAAAGGAATCATGCCACTGGCAGAGTGAAGGCACATCAATATGTATCCGGCCAAAACCCCTACTCAACAAGATTGGGAGGGTGGTTTCAAAAGACCCACGATAATTGGAAACCCCCTTCCAAAAGAAGAAACAAAAAGTTTAAGAAAGATGTAATTATGACATATGAAACAAGAAAGTCTCCGTGCTTGTAGAGGTAATTTTATCCACACCCAGACGTACTGGTGGTGATATGACAATCTATCTCCTAGTAGTAAAACAAATACTACTCCCTCTGTTGGTTTCTGAAACTAATAGTTCATAATTAAAGATAATGAAGACCATAAACAAAATTATGACCACAGAAAGAGTGCTACCAAAAAATAAACAAAAAGAATAGGTGTAAAAGGTTAGAAGAATATAAAATCAAAGGCAAGATAAAAGAAGGCAAAGTTTGAAAGTCATACACAGAAATGGAACAACAGACATACAGTGTAAGCGGCCAGAAGGACCATGGAACGTGCAACAACCATCAGAGAGAGAGAGAGGAGGAGAGAGAGACAGAGAGAGAGAGAAGGAACCAGGAATGAAATATGAAAGGGAAACAGAGGGAAGCCTACAAGACGCAATAACACAAATCTATCCACAAGGCCAAGTCCAAGGCCACATCCTCGGCAGGACATAGACAGCCAAAATTGTCACATCACCTCCCCTCCCAACCCTCCCCCCCCCCCCAAAAAAAAATCCTATATTTCGAAGCCTTCCTTTAGTGCATCACCCCCAATTTCTGATATTGATCCTCTTATATTCTCCTCACAATGGCAAAAACAAATCCTCTCTCAACATGTCAGGAGGCCAAAAAGATTTAGTCTTGCTGCTCCCAAACATTCTGTAACAAGGATCACGCGCACCTTGAATCACTTAATTCTTGGCATTATCTTCCGTAGTAAGAGCAGACCTATACAAACCATCCTCATCTCAACCATCAGGAACTTTCAAACATAGGTACACTGGATGACAGTTGCACTGGTCCACTGGCTACCTGGCTGTCTTAAATCAAAGTGGAGTTTTCTCAACACAGAAGACTCTTGAATTACATCCCGCATTTCACCGCTCAGTCTTTACAAAATCTATGAGATCTTCCTCAAATCTTTGTAGCCAAGCACGAAGCTAAAACTTCTTTGTGAGTGTTAAGCCAAATGTGGTTAAGTATGAATCAAGGGACACAAGATCAAAACCACCACAAAATAAGATGCAGAAACACAATTGAAACAGAAAAACGGTGAAAGATAGAGTTTGGCACACAGCCAGCCAAGTACTGAAAAATCCAAGCAAATAAGAAATGTCTGACATAGAAGTTATCTAAAACTTTAGTCCAAAATGAGCATAGTTTCATGCATCATCGCATACCAAAAGTTTGTACATTAGTGGAAAGCAAATGCGCTAAATCACAGTTCTCAATCCTTATTGCTTTATCCCATTTCCTCTTAGCAATCAAATGTTGTAATCTCCTTAATGGCTTCCAATCATATTGAGACGGTTACATCCTTCCTGCCCCAGCTATAACAACAAGCACACCAAATCCTTTGGGAACCCACTCGTGCAGCAAAGACATAAGCGCCAACGACTTCAATAAGGAGGATCACATCATGCGAAAGCAGGCAGAAGAAAGGCAATGAATTCACTTCTATAAAGAGTACTTGGTACTGTTTTGTAACATTTCATTCATATTGGATGCTTCTGATGTTAGCCAACCAATTGTTTACATAACATAGTGAAAGCCAAGTGACAAGTCCAAGCAAACATCCCTGAGACTTGAGAACAGATATCACAAGACCGAATGAAGTGCAGAATTCAAACCTTCACAGAACAACCAGATTCCTCCAAGCTTGAGAGAAAACCATGAGTAAGAAATGGATTGAACTTTTCAGGACCACAGGAATCTAGAGTACATGCATCCCATGCTTCCAGTGGAACCTCTGATATTGATGAAATAACTGAAACTGAAACTTTCTTATGTGAAGGTGCATTTGACGCAGTTCCCTGTCAGCAACAAACAGTCAGCCACGATCTCTGAGCGAGGTTAGTTCTAGTTATCACATTGAGAAATTAAGAAATCTGAAGTGATTTAATAACAAAAGACCAATAAACGAAACACCTCTGAGCCTGAACCTGTCAAAGTGAAATCCCCTAGCAAAAGAGTGGCATCAGGCAGCTCCACTATCTTCCTAGATCCCCAAAATAGTGCAGTAATTCTGGATATGCTTCTACTGCTCCAGGCAATACGTCGAGCTGGTATTTTTGGCTGCATTTGCATTCAAAATCACAGCCAAACGGCATCTCAGTATGGTAATTGAGAAACTTCATAGATATATTATAGCCGAGTGTATGCAATACCGAGGACATAAATACTACAATGTCATTCCAATATATCAGCTGTATTAAGCACAACAGAAATAATACTTGTCCCTATTTCTTCCCTCAGCTTCCGCATTGCAGCGGTGCACCTTCCACCTATTTGTCCTAAATAGTTGCCCTTATTTCCACTCGTCTCCCCCATGATCATGCACCTCGCATAACAACTATCTAATGCTCACTTTTTACTACTTAGTATGCTTAACTATGAGTTATATTCTTCAAAAATGTGCCATTTAAGTTGACTGACTTCGGGAATAAGGGAAATACAAAACCATATAACAGTATGGCAGTATGAAACACATATTACCATGTAGTGATGGAAATTAAAGGCCATTTAACACCAATGGTGAATTATGCAAAGAGCAAGCCTCAAAGATAAGCAGTTAATTTGTTAAATTACATAACCATAACCATACAGCTCTTGCGCCCCACCCCCCCCCCCCCCAATAATAAAAAAAATTAAAAAAAAGGAGGAGGAGGAGGAAGAAGACGAAGAAGAAGAAGAAGAAGAAGAAGAAGAAGAAGAAGAAGATGTTTATTTTAGCGATGCAGGAAGATGAAGGCTTGACAAGCCCATACTTATGATGGGAGTGAACAATGACCCCACAAGCATTCATTAATGGGCCTTCAAGATGCTGAATTTCTCTCAATATGAATGAGTTCCATGCCATCGAAATGCACTTGTAACTGAAGACGTTTATCTTAAATACAAATCCAATAAAATCAAAGGAAAATGCCAGAATCATAATCTCAATCACTTCAGAAGCAAAGCAAGTTCTTCTCCGCCATATATAAATTTTTCCTCCATTTTCTAGAACCCTTTCCACTTCGACAAAGTGATATGGAGAAAAGAAAAAGGTCCATCCAGATAGAAATAATTACTTATCTTAAGCTGTATAACAACATATATGGATAAACTTCAATGGGGTATTACAAGCATAAGCTTGTGTTTCCCGGATATTCAATGTTATACCATCCCAAATGATGATTCCGCAATCAATGGTTCTATGTATTAAACCCCCAACTGTTTACATCCAACCCTCTATATCCTGTCATAAGGGAAAACCTTATAAAGACAAGTTGGGTTTATGATAAAGTATCATAGCTCTATCTATCCCATTTCACAAGTCCATCATCATTTTCATTTCTCAGTCCAACTAATTCAATGCTGAAGCAATCTCAAGGATCAAAAGAGAATAAAATGAAGGGCCATCTACCAAATGGATAAAATTCCACACCCATAGTCTAATTTCCAATCATTTGGGCGGGGGGAGGGGGTGTTCAAATCATATTAAGCGATCATAGGAATGTAAGTACATGAACGTTGAATAATTTGAAAGGGGCGACGATTGGGAAAGGGCTCAATTGGGCTTACAGGAGGAGATTGAAATTGACCAGGAAATTGGGACGATTTCAGCTCAGGAGGGTAGTAGCAGAATACCACCGCCATGGCGGCCTACTTCAGAAACAACAACGGTATACCATTAATCTAAAAATCGACTTTGTAGAACAGAATTCTAATTTCAGAGGAAGATGGTAGACGAAAGAAAGACGACAAAATGTGTCACCACTCAGAGCTCACTAGTGAAGGAGCCTGGCTTAGATGGCCTGTGGCTGTGGCTGTGTCTGTGGCAATATCTAAGCCAGTAATTTGATCCTCGTTACACGTAAATGAGGTTTTGGATTCAAATCTTATAAGTGATAAAAAAATAAAAATATATAGTGAGAGAGTTTTACTTTTTTATGAACCAACAATAATCTGACTTTGGTAAGACAGAAATCTAGGATTCAAAATAAATAATAATAATATTCCAAGTTCTTTGATAAATTTGCTTCCATATTTTCATATGTTCTTCCATTTTTTTGGCTCTCTGCATGCTGCTATGTTATTATCACTAGCGTTGAAAGGTTTGTTTTAAGCTCTTTAATAGCTTCAAATGATAAACTTATTTAATTAGGAATTGAAAAATGTTAACTTCTTTTCAATGTAAATAATGAATTTATTACTTGAAAGTCATATGGTATATACGATAACATCACATTTAAATAAATTACTAAGTAAAATAACAAAATAAACCTTTCAATAGAGAAAACTATTTGAAACTGTTCTTAAATTCTCTTCCTCTTCTTGATCACTGCTTCATAATATGCACTCTAACAAGAAAATCCGTAAATCTTGTATAATCTTATCACTGAAAAGATTCATCCGTTACGGTAGTCTAAATCAGAAGAATTAACACATTCTGTAGACCAATCTTGCAATCGATTAATAATCCATTCACATACAAACATAACGGGATGCAAAGAAATTGGTAGATTCACTCCAAGCAAGAGAGACAATACTACCCATTATAAGAAGGTGCAGAGAGACTCTTACAAATAAAGAGAGAATAATTATTAACAAAACTAATAGGAAGAATGTAAATAAGGAAAAGATTGGGGCTTACTGTTGGCAAAAAACCAATGGTAGCCCCTAAGAAAAGGAAGACAAAGACAAAGAAGAAAAACAAACTAGGGATTTTTTATTTTTTTTTTATAGATAGGAGATGACAAGGATAGGTTTGTCTAGAGAGAGATTGTGAACTGAATTATTTATTAAAAAACTTTCAACTTAAATATTTAGTTGGTCAACAACTTCGAAGATGTTTTGAAAGCAAAAAAATTTTAAATATTTGGGCTACACAGTAATATTTTGAGAGGTTAATTAAAGAGACATGATTTCATAGATGTCCATGGTTATTTTATATTTTAGGTAGTTTCTAAACTCATGTCTTTAAAGGAGTTCAAGAAGTTACATATGCATTGTTATAAACGGGCTAGTGAGAAGGTTGAGCTCTTCCACTAGAATTTGATTGAAATTCAGAAAGCTCTACGGAAAGATCCTTTGTCTGCTGAAGTACACAATCACGAGAGGATTGCATTAGAGAAGTGTGCTAAATTTTGTCAAATTTAGCTAGAGAAGTATTATGAATTAGAAGCTAAGGAGAAATTTTTGAAAGATGGGGATAATAATACAGTTTATTATCACGCAATCCTCATTTAACACCCCGACCCTCCCTAAGTCACTAGCAATTACCAGGAACGACTTCAAGGATTGTCGACTGGCCCCATAAATCACCACAAACCTTTCCAACGTGTTTCGTCCAAACTCACATCCTGCCTGCGAAACTTCCCAATAGATCACTCATCATAAGTTTCCCCACAGCAAGCACACTTAACTGTGGAGTTCTTATGAGTGGGCTCCCTGAAAAGAAATGTACACCTTTGGTGGTATAAGCAGTTGCATCAAATCCTTTAAGATACTTACGTGATGTTACAATAACCCCCACTTGAAAAGCACAATGTCCTCGTTCTGCCTCATTAATCGACCGGCTTATAAGTCCTCTTAATCGACGGTTCATCCCAGTATCTTTACCCCGCTAGGTGACTGCTTAGGGCTCTCCTATCCACTGTCGCAGCTCATGGTCGTAGATTAGCTCTGATATCATCTATAACACTCCAACCCTCCCTAGATCGCGAGCAGTTACCAGCAGCGGCTTCAAGGATTGTTGATTGGCCCCATAAATCACCACAATTCTTTCCAACGTGCTTCGCTCTCGCTCACATGCTGCTTGAGAAACTTCGCAGGAGGTCACCTATCATAAAATTTCCTCAAAGCAAACATGCTTAACTGTGGAGTTCCTATAAATGGGCTCCTCAAAAAGAAAGGTGCACATTTGATAATATAAGTAGTTGCATTAAATCCTTTAAGACTTAGATGGTGTTACAAGTCCTCCCAAAAACCTTCACTTTTTTCATGCCTTGCTTATCCTTTTACTCCACAAAGAAACCCAAAAATAGGTGAAACACAATCCTAACCCAAACATAACCCTAAGCTCCACAACAAAGTCGTCACAATTTCTTTCCCAAAATCCTTTTCACCTCTTGTTTTCCTATGCCAGGGATGATATGACAATACTTGAATTTCAAGACCGAGTAAGGAGACTCTCAAGTCAAGTAGCACAAATGAAAGAGGTTGTGAGAGAACCAGCTTATTTTGAACTACTTGAAATGGGTTCAAGCCCTAGAGGATTACCTGAGGGCAAAAGATTTTTCTGATGAAGAAAGTGTTATGATAGTCACCCATTTGCCTTTTATTAGTTTAGATGCCTTGGGAGAGAAAGAACTCTTCAAGGCAAGCCTAGAATCATGACTTAGTTATGGCTTAAGTCATATATGGATGTGAGATTCTACTGAGAATTACTCTTTAAAGAAGAACTCTTGAAAGAAAAATTCATTGTTGTCCAAGAGGTGATCAAGGTTTAAGAGGAAAACCCTATTTTAGTATAAGAAGAGAAAGAACTTGTTTTGCATTTCATAAAATGAGGGATTAGGAAAACTTGTTCATGGATAAGAGCTCTCCTGAGGCTCCCAATATGGATTTTGCCTCACTAGATCACTCACATTGAAGAAAGTAACTGAGGAGGTTCAAACTTAAGCTCAAGTTGATGATGTCATGGAGCTTCTAGTTCATGTCCACAAAGTTGAGGCCATGAAGGTTCTACCCATGGTAACAAAAAGCTCATTTGGATCCTTATATATGCCTCTTGAAAGTGAAAGACAATAATCCAAACTTAACCATGAAGAGGTACCTTATTGTGAGTTCGCATTGAGAGTGCCTTTGTATTTTTAACAAGCTTATGAGCATTAGGGTTGGTGGGCAAAAATCACAAATTTTAAAGGACTCTAATTTCTTTAAAAACACTTATGTGTTCAAAAAAGGTGGGATTCTTAGCACCATGGTATTGTTAAGATAAAAAGGTGCATCTATCTTCCTTAGAAAATGATTTTTGGGAATGATGCAAGTGGTCACAAGGATTTGAGGACAAATCCTTTTGAAGAATTAGAGTTTGACCCAAAGAAAGAGCCCAATCACCCTCCTAAGTTGATTATGTTTATAATTCACTTATTAGTGGTAGCTTATATTAAACAAGCATTTAGCATAAGCTGTCTAGAATTTGCAGTTTTGTAGGTAAATTTTTCTCTCCTTTTTTGATGATCAAATAAGCTTCAAAATTAGTGTTTTAGCTATGGTTCGATAACCTTGGATGTCTATTTTCTAATAAGCTATAGCTTGCCTCTAGATTCCAAGCATATCTTGAGTTATGGGCCAAAGTTCAGGCAAGGGTCACTGCAAGTTCCGATATGCACGACTTTGATTATGGGTTTAGCAATCAATGGATGATTAAGGGGCAAATATTTTATAGGAAGTTAGTGTACACCGACGGAAAATTCCCATTTGAATATCTTCCCCAAATTTTTCCATTTGGGATAGTGGATAATGCCACCAAGTGACTACAAGTGTAGCAAAATTTTAGCCTTCCATTTGGACAACTCATCACTAGCTTAGAAGCTTCTAATTTCAATTTTCATGTGCTAAGATTGTTGTCTAAACATTATTGGCTAGAATCTTATGAGTCTATATTGGCCCCATAGATGCTTCATTTCTATTGGCTCATTGTTGTAGCTCGGGGAAGAGGACACTAATTTTTGTGCTTACAAATTAGCCTCCTTGCATCCAATTTGAATAAACTTTATTTAATAATTAATGAATGAAAACTAGAATGCTTTTCTCTTCCATAAAGAAAATCTTTCTCTTTATTTCAGTTACTTGTGTACTTGGATGGTGATTGAGTCAATCCTTTATATTAATTCTTAGTGCTTCGCTTTAGAGAATTAATTGGTGGATCTTTAAACTAAGTGGTGGGTCTTTATCTTAGTCATATCCCTTTTTATTAGCTTTTCTCCCATATTCAAAAATGCACGACAATTTCATTACTTTTTATTTTTTTACTCAAGGTTTAGGTTGTTCAAGGGCTTGTTATTTGTGGTCGCGCTACGCCTTTGTGAGAGAGATTGGTGGAAAGTGTTTATCATTTTAAAATCTGTATTTCTGGGCTCCAATCTCGCAATCACCTTTATTGTTTGAGATTGAATCTAAATAGGAACATCCATTATTTGTGTTTTCTCTTGTGTCTTTGATGATCTTGGGAAGTGAGGATTCATCCTCAGTAGGTGTTCTCGGTGTTTCTCATATGGGAAATGGTCAATGCTTCGTTAATTCTACTTTCTTACCCGCTTGACTCATGTCTTAGTCAATTAATCTTGAGGATTACGCTATTTAGATGTTTCAATTTTGAAATTGTTTATGAATGAACTATAATTGATACCAAGGTTTTGAATTTGTTCTTTACTATTTGTGTATCTGATTTTGTGTTTGTTCTCACTTCATCAAAAGACGTGCCTATAATATAACTTGTGTTTTCTAATTAGTTGCATCTAAAATTTATTAGCATTATATGATTCTATTGGTTGGCTATAATGTTACCTTAAAAAGTAAAAGATTATGCAATCTAATTGATTTTATTTAGTGGTTGATTTTGGCTTTTAATATTGAAAGAGAGAATTTTTTTATGTTTATACTTCTTTTAGCCTTTTAATCCATATCCTTGCATAACTAGAAGATTGAAATAAAAATAGATTACCTTCACCAGATTATAAGGCTTAGAGAGAAAACTAGATTACTGTACCTAGATTGAAATTAAAAAGAAAATTCCTATTCCTTTTCATGTATCAACTAGCAAGAGAGAGAGAGAGAGAGAGAGAGAGAGAGAGAGAGAAAGAGAGAGCAAGAAATTTCATTAGAATAAAACAAAATCAAAGAAAGTTCCATTAGCAAGTGAACAATCCAAGAAAGATAATTGGTCTTAGTTTCCCTCTTAAAATGTAATTATATGACAAAGTTAATTTGATCCTGACATGCCTATGTACTCATGAGATGTAAGTTAGTTAACACCTATTATCTCCCCCCCCCAAAGGGTGTTGTTTTGGCGAATCAATTTATATTTTGAGACAATGTTACCTGATAAGGGATGGATGAACATCAAAGATCGTTATAATAAAGGTTAGGAAAAAGGACCTCGAAGTTTCTTAGGCTATTCCATCACTAAAGTGGAAAAAGACATCATCCATGAGTCAAATGTGTAAACATATAGCTTGGAACTTATGATCATTTTCAAGAGCATCTACTAGCTTATGGAATTATCAAAAGATATACATTTTGGTATCTTCATGTGGAGAAGCTTACTGAGCCTAGTGTCGAGATGGATGACGAGGATGATGCGAATTAAGATGATGAAACGCATGGAGTATTAAATAATTATATCATGACTTTAGTGATATAGATTCCTTAAGCCAAGACAATCAAGCAGAGGAGCCAAATGATGGGTAAAGACATTTTATAAGCTATTGACATAGTCAAATGATCCTATTTGGATATGTAATAAGTCTTCAAAAATGTTTGCATTGGTAAAACTTTTGCACATTAAGACTCTTGGTCATTGGAGTATTGAGTCTTTGACCACACTATTATGATTCTTAAAAGATGAGTTCCTTGTGGATCAAATTTGTAAAATCCTAACTATGAGGCAAAAAGGATCATTAAAGATATTAGGCTTTCTTATCAGAAAATCGATGTACGTATTAATGATTGCATGTTATACTGTAAGGATGGTGAGAAGTTAGATAAATATAAGGTAAGTGGTGCATCCAGTTAGAGGAGTGATAAGCATAATGGGGAAGATAAGCATGGATCAAATGGTAAGAAAATAGCTCAAATGACATTATGATATTTCATATTGAGGCCGAGATTGTAAAGGTTATATATGTCCTCAAAGACAGCTTCCTTAGTTAGATGTCATCAGGACAAAGGAAAAAAAAGATGGGATCATAAGGCATCTAGTTGATTCTCTTACAAGGAAATCATTTGATGAATTATACTAAGGGTTTGCTTCTGAACCTCGCATTGTTAGAGTTGGCGTTGTTGGTGATGGTTTTCAACCCTTTTCAAACTCAAAAACTTCATATGGCATTTGGCATGTTATTCTAATTCAGTACAACTTGCCTTTAGTGTCGCGCATGAGAAAATCTAATATAATTCTCTAAATGCTTATTCCCAATCTTAATAGTCCTAGACATGCTATCAATGTATACTTACAACAATTAATTGAGAAGTTGAAGGAATTATGGGATATCGGTATAGAGACATATGATGCATTAGCTAAATGTCATTTTAAACTTCATGCAACTTTATTGTGGATCAACCATGACTTTCCAACATATAGAATGCTGTCAAGGTGGAGTACTAAGGGGAAATTAGCATGCCTTTGCTGCATAAAAGAAACCCATTTTATGAGGTTGTCTCACGGTTATAAGCAAGGTTACATGGGTGAACGACGATACCACCCTTTTAAGTATAAATTTCAAAAACAGAAAGATTTGTTTGATGAAACAATTGAACGTGGTTTACCTCTAGAGCCTTGTGTAATGAATGAAATCCTTCGGCAAGTTCAAGATCTTAGGAATATGATCTTGACTAGGACTCCTCACACTTTCGCAAGTGCACGGGTGTTGTAGTTTTTAGTTTAAATATCGTTTCTACAGAAACCAAATGCAATCTATTGAGTTTTGAGCTATTATAAAAGCCTAAACAAACAAATCCCAATTTGTTGTTTCAACTATCGCTATTTAAATATTAAGAAATTCAATCAAATTAAAACGTCTAGGGAATTGTCTGGCCTAGTAAAGAGTTGGATCATTGGACTTAAATGTGCACTTTACCTAGATCTGGATGATTCAAAGGAGCGCAATCGAACTAAAAATTCAATTTTTTCTTTCGAAGCAAATTGAATTGCCTAAACTAATCCAATTAACATTCTTTCAAATGTCCTTGTTTTTAGTCATTGTTATAGATTTTTTGATTGCTAGGATTTCCTTTCAACAAACAACTATCTTTTAAGAATTGTTAAATTAAGTTCTAACTTGTTCTAATAGTGAGTTTCTGCTTTCAGTACTTCACTCAACCATCTAGTATGAGCAAGCAAATATAGACAAAAATTTACTCACAACAGTTCATTCACAAGGTAGAATTCATACCAATTTAGATAAAGTACAAATAATGAAAATTAAAGATCCAACACCAATACTTTGGCTAACAAGCCCCTAGATTTAATAAAACTACTCACATATAATTGAAATTAACAACATCTAAACAAGAGTTTAAGAAGAGATTAGAAGGAAAGAAAGCTTAGCAACAATGGTGGTCTTCAATGGTTTCTCAATCTCCAAGCCTCCAAGTGTCGGTCTTTCAATTCAATTCCCTCTCTTGCTTTAAAAAAAAAAACTTAAAAATCCAAAAACTAATGATAGAAATGAGATAAATATTAGTGATAGATGTCGTGGCTCTCCTTCTTCTGCAGTCTAGAAACCCTTTTTAAGTATGAACTCGGGTGTACTTAGCCACAAGATCAAGAGGCAAGCAATTTCAAGCTCACCACAAACTGTGGCCTTCACTACGGATGGTCAGCGATTTCCTCTGTCTCAATTCTCTGGCTCTTCTTTTTCTCCACAGGTGTTAGGGCCACACTATTGTTTTACTGCCGATCAGTTGTTCTAGTTG
>JACYFF010031956.1:63567206-63584668 GCA_017589665.1 Selenicereus undatus | reverse complement strand
AAGTTTCCTATGTGTGCTATATGCATGCTCTAAGTATACTTTATGAATGAGTTATGTTTGCAAAGAAAGAAACGAAAGTGTCTGCACTTGAAACTTCAAAGCATGTGATAGTAAAGAATATGTGACTTCAAAGTGAGTGTACAAGCATTATAGTTAGAAACATGTGTTCAAGCAAGCAAGTGGCCATGTTGTTTTCATGATATATCATGAGGTGACTTCTTAAAGTACATATTGAGCATATAGGTGATAGTGCATCCCAAGTTTGTTTAGAGTCACATGATATGTAAGCAAGTCCCTAACATGCCACCTTTGTTGAAACTAAGAACCTATCATGAAACTGAGAATCTATCATGTTTAAGTGTTTATAATCTGTGACATGTAGCTTATTATTATAGTTGTTCATTGAGTGGATATTATGAGTTATGTTTATGAGAAAGAACGTTATGTGCTTAGCTTCATTGCTTGCCTAAGTGTTTAACTGCCTGTAGTCAAGAAGCTTGGTCATTTAAGGACCTAGAAATATGTTAAGTTGGTAAAGTGAAGCTTATGGTTAGTAATAGTTCTATAAGAACTTCGTGAATGCCTATTATGATATTATAGTATGAATACGTGATATGTGATTAATAAAGATATTATTGCCTGCAACGGTTTTGCTTTTAAGGGGGTTGGGGGACACTCACTGAGCGTGTGGTTGCTCATCCCACTACTCTTTCCCAATTACTAATGAAACTCTATAGTCTTAGCTAAAAAGGTAAGATATGTATTTGGCCAAGGTTCATATTACAGGTTTGCATAAAATTAAAAAAAAACATTGTCAAGGCTCAAAGGGGGTAGCAAAAGATAAATTATATACAATAAGGGTGGCTATTTGGTCAATGTAGCTTATAAATTCAAAGAATGGCTCTATCTCTCTTTTTTGCTCTTTTTATTGATGATTTGTTTGTTTTTTGTTTTTGTTTGTTTTTTTCTCTCTTTTGTTTTTGAAAAATAAGAAATGCAGCAAATACAGTCAAAGAAAAGGAAAACTAGTAAAGAAAAAAACCTCGGGTTGCCTCCCAAGAAGCACTCTTTTAGGATCAGGAGCTCAACCGTCTCTTCTAGGAGGGCTCAAGGTCAAAAAGAAGGTGGACAACGGACTTGTCAATGGGGTCCCCTCATAATAAGGTTTAAGATGTTATCCATTGACGTTGAATGCACTAATGAACTTGCTTCAGATCTCCACAGCTCCATGAGGAAAGACCTTTACTACTTTAAATAGTCTCGACCATCGGGATCTAGCTTGCTCAGAAATAACAACAATTTGAAATTGAACAATAGGACTAAGTGACCTTCCTCAAACCTTTTCTTCATAACATGCTGGTCATGCCATTGCTTGGTCCTCTCCTTGTATATTTTGGAGCTTTCATAGGCTTCCAAACATAACTCATCTAACTCAGTCAATTGTAATATAATTTTCTCACCCGCCGCCTTAAGATCGAAGTTGAGAGTTCAAATTGCCCAGTACGCTTTGTGTTCTAACTCAACCGGCAAATGGCAAGACTTTTCAAATACTAACCAGTAAGGAGTAGTGCCTAGAGGAGTTTTGTAAGCTGTCCAGTACGCTAAAGAGTATCATCAAGCTTCATCGACCAGTCTTTTTGGGATCAATCAACCGTTTTCTTCAAAATGCTTTTCAATTCTTGATTAGATAGCTCAACCTGACCACTTGATTGAGGATTATAAGGCGTAGCAATCTTATAAAAAACCCCAGACTTCTTTAAGAGAGACTCAAATGGCTTGTTGCAAAAATAAGTCTCATTGTCACTCAAAAGAGCTTTCGCTATGCCAAATCTTGTAAGGATGTTCTTTTTAAGAAACTTGATTACCATCTTGGAGTCATCGGTAAGGGAGGCAATGGCTTCTACCCACTTAGAAACATAATCAACCGCCACAAGGATGTAAATATTATTGTGAGAAGGAGGAAATAGATTCATAAAGTGAATCTCCCAAATGTAAAAAAGTTCTACCTGAAGAATCCCACTTTGAGGCATCCCATGCCTTCTGAAAATGTTCCTCGTCCATTGGCGTCGATCGTAAGTCCTAACAAAGTTTCCTGCATCTTTAAAGATAGTGGGCTAGTAGAAACCCGCCTGAAGCACCTTAGCAATGGTGTTGTTCAGTCCAAATTGTCGACCATAAATTGAAGCATGGTAATGGTGAAGGAAACTAGGAACCTCACCTTCCGAGAAACATCTTCTATAAACACCATCTCCACACAACTTGTAGAGTAGAGGCTCTTCCCAGACATAATATTTCACATCAGAAAGCAATTTATTCCTTTATTGATAAGATAACCTAGGTGGCATTACCCCACACTCCTTGAAATTCACCAAATTACCATACCATGGAGTAGCTTGGTGAGATATTACAAGGAATTGAATCTAGGAAGGAGTCATCTATGGGGAGCTCCTCTGTCACTGTGGCCTCATGAGGCAAACGAGATAAGTGATCCGCAACTACTTTTTTGTGTCTGGCCTTGTCTCGAATCTCCAAGTGAAACTCTTGACGAAGAAGCACCTAGCGAATGAGACGGGCTTAAAGTCAGACTTCCTCAAGAGATGCTTCAATATAGCATGATCAGTAAAAATGATCACCTTGGAATTGATCAAGTATGGGTGGAATTTCTCCAAGGCGAACACAACAACTAGGAACTCTTTCTCAGTTGTGGCATAGTTCATTTGAGCATCATCCAAAGTTTGGTTCACATAGTAGATGGTATATGGTTTATTGTCCTTTCGTTGCCCCCAAACTGTTCCCACTGTATAGTCACTAGCATTGCACATTACCTCGAAAGGTAATCCCTAATCCAGAGCTTGCATAATCGAAGCAAAAATCAAAGCCGCCTTCAACCTGTGAAAAAAATACTCTTCATTAAATTCAAAGGGCACATCTTTGACAAGCAAATGGGTGAGATATTTTGTTATTTTCGAAAAATCTTTATGAACCATTGGTAAAAACCAATGTGTCCAAGAAAACTCCTTACAACTTCTACAGAAGTAGGTGGCGGTAATTTCTTAATGACCTCTAACTTTACTTTGTCAACTTCAATGCCTCTATTTGAAACAATATGGCCTAAAACAACCTCTTCCTATACCATAAAATGACACTTTTTCCAGTTTAACACCAAATTCATACCCTCATGTGTTTGTAAAATTTTGGACAAATTATTTAAGCAATGGTCAATAGTTATACCATACACAAAAAAGTCATCCATAAAGACCTCCATTATGTCCTCAATAAATTTGGAAAAGATAGCCATCATGTATCGTTGAAATGCGGCGGAGGCATTACACAACCCAAATGACGGTTTTCGATAAGCAAATGTACCGCATGGAAAAGTAAAACTGGTCTTTTCTAGGTCCTAGGGTGAATAGGAATTTTGAAAAACCCTGAGTACCTGTCTAAGTAGCAAAAATAGAAACTTTTGGCTAACCTTTCGAGCATTTGGTCAATGAAAGGAATGGAAAAATGGTCCTTACGGGTGGCATTATTCAACTTCCTATAGTCTATGCACATACGCCTACCCGGAACTGTCCTAGTATGAATCACTTCATTGTTCTCATTCTTTACAACCGCCATCCTCCTTCTTGGGCACAACATTGTAACACCCCCAGCCCCTAGGGTCGAAAGCGTTACGTTTTCTTAACTTTTTACTTAAATCTGGAGATGAAACGGACAGAGTTCCCCTTAAAAACTGACCGTTTTCATACTAAAAGTCTTACAATAAATCCCTGCAAATCAACGGAAGTGTAAAACATTTAAAAGCAGCGCAACGGCTGCACGCCAGAGTTCATAACTCAACGAGCCACTCGCTCAGAGTACACCAATCAAAATAGTTTATTAATACATGAATAGTAAAAGACACAACTCAACGGTTCACACAAGCGGAGTATTGGGATTTACATCCTAAAACATAACTAACTTTAACCAAGAAGACGTCTAACTAACTAGGTGGTCGGCTCATATAGCCATACAGAGCGACTCATAATACAATATGCATTATATGAACTATAATACTAATTTACAAACGTTTACAAACTTTACAAGACTTTATTAAAGACGTAAGTAGGCACACACGACACCTTGCAAGCGAGA
This sequence comes from Selenicereus undatus, assembly GCA_017589665.1. NCBI lineage: Eukaryota > Viridiplantae > Streptophyta > Magnoliopsida > Caryophyllales > Cactaceae > Selenicereus > Selenicereus undatus. The sequence goes on along the minus strand of JACYFF010031956.1, from coordinate 63,580,534 downwards.
ATAGATTTCGTCTTGACATAACTGACTCAACTTCTTCCTGTCACAAAAAAAACCTGGGGGAGAAGGGAAAAGAGTAGTGGAATGAGCAACCACACGCTTAGTGAGTATCCCCCGACCCCCTTAAAACCAAAACCGTTGCATACAATAATATCTTTAGTAGTCACATATCACGTATTCATACTTTACTATCATATTAGGCACTCATAAAACCCTTATGGAAGGATTACTAACCATAAACTTCATTTTAACCATTCAAACACATTTTTAGGTCCCTGAATGACTAAGTTCCTTTACTAATAAGCAGTTAAGCACATAAGCAAGCATCGAGGGCTAAGCATAGGGATCTTTCTTTTTCATAAACATAACTTCTTATCATTCCATTTAAACTGTGCATGCAACCTCATTCATATGATGTGCACATAAGGTTATCTCTTTTCATAATCATACTTTTCTTGGCATTTCATTCATATGATATGCATACATTTCAAGTCTCATTCAAATCTCATTCATAGTGTATGAGTAAAACATGCTCATAAGGCTTTCTTTTTCATAACCGTATCTTACTTAGCATCTCATTCATAAGTTATACTTGGAACATGCACATAACACTTTTATTTTCATCAGCATACTTTACTTAGATCTTATTCATATGATATGCACAAATCATGCACAGGAAGCTTTCTTTCTTTTACTGAAAACACTTCATTTAGCCTCTTGAGGCTCATAAAAACTCTCCTCTTAGCCTCTTGAGACTCATATTCTTTAGAAGAAATCTCTTTCATATCGGTCGCATATAGACCCTTATAAACTTTTCACATTTGATTCAACTGGCCTTTTATCGCCCCATAAAAACATTCTTCCTGAAATACTTGAATTGGCGTAATGCCAACCGCTTTTCTTTGCTTATTAGGAAAATACATCTGGCATAAGATCATTACAGGGTGCTGATTGGGTGAGATCTATTCTCAACCCCATAGTGAAACCTAACGCTCATGCTTAGGCTCTTACTCCCGGGATGGCTACATATAACATATCGGACCATTACATTACCCTCGTCACAGTCTTCTAGGGTTTCCTAGTACCAGGACTTATCCCCTAGGCTAACATCGTTCATATCATATTGTCCGAAGCACATTATCTTAGCCAATTTAAAGCATATCGGCCATAACAACTAATAAGTTTGCTGCCTCTCACAGCAAAATCATTTATCATACAACTCACGCCTTTATAAAACTCTTTACGAATTCCCCCGTTCAAGCAAGTTCACTCCTAAAACTATATTCATTTAGTTAAAATAGGCCATCATGCATTAATAATTATGGCTACTATTATTTCAAAACATGAAATCCTTCTTTGAAAAACTCACCCTTATGCACATAATGTAACTTGAGGACATGGAAGGGAAGGGAGCCCACATGTGTCACATTCAAGCACTTCATAATCAATTCAGCACAATGAGCCACACATGGTCTCGCAATCCACACGATTGCGGTTAATTCAAAACCCGGACTCCCTCCTCACAAGCACCGTACCACAAAGAACCTTGAACCGCTCATAGTTCTACCTCAAACCACCCAACTACCATCTCGGTTTTCAATTCATTAATCATAACACATTATCATGCTAGCTTATAAAAGGAATAGGGTTTATGCACTCACCTGGGCAAGCAGCACCATCCAACGGTGTATTACCGCAAACATACATATATATATCTACCCACATCCGCATTTATAACTATAATGCCATAACGAACCAACTTAACTATTTAAACGAACCAACTTAACTATTTAAACATGAATCTTATCGCATTCGAGGTGTTCATATGCCATTTCAAACTTCTATTCAGGCATTAAGCAGCTAAATTAAACAAACATTAAATCGATGCATTCGTATGTCATTTCAAATTACTATTTAGGCATAAAACAACTAGTTAAGCAACATCGATTCAAGGCGTTCATCCATTATTTCGAGGTTGCATTTCAAGCCTAATTTAACCATTTAAACATAATACGATTCAAGACGTTGGTTTACTACATCGAAGTTACTATTCAAGCATAATGAAGTCATTTAGACATAATACGATTCAAGACATTGGTTTATTGTATCGAAGTTACCATTCGAACCTAATTAAGTCATTTAAGCATATTACGATTCTAGGCATTTATTTATTATATCGAAGTTATTGAACGATCATGATTTAACTAAGCATATATATAACGATTCTAAGCACTTATACTTTACTTCGAAGTTATTAAACGATCATGAGTCAACTAATTGTACATATAACGATTCTAAACATTCATAATTCATTTCGAAGTTCATAAATGATTATGAATTAACTAAACTTATATACATCGGTTCTAAACATTCATAATTCATTTTGAACTAACTTTTCAGGCATGTATAAACTTAACATATTCGAATCGATTCTAAACATATATAATCCATTTCGAACTAACTTCTCAAGCATATATAAACTTAACATATTCGAATCGATTCTAAACATATATAATCCATTTCGAACTAACTTTTCAAGCATGCATAAACTTAACATATTCGAATCGATTCTAAACACGCATAGTTTCTCATCACATAATCTATGAAATTAACTAAACCTAAGCTGACATAAATCATCGTTTAGGTTAAAACGTTTCGAAATTAATACTAATTTGGGAAGCAAGGAACACCCACCTCAATTCCATGCTAGAGGACCCGTTCTAAGGGCTTTGGGTCTACTTTAAGGGTCGGAAAACCTCAATCCTCGATCCAATTAGTCCCAAATGCATGTCCAACTGATGAACCTAAAACCCTAGTCCGTTGAATTGCTTGAACCGAACCCTAGCTCCCAAATTTGGTGACGTTTGAAGGTGATTTGGGTCGAATTCAACCCCCAAATATATAGGGAAGGTCGATTGTGGTGTGGGTGGCCGGATTCCGGCACATGGGTGGCAAATTTGGGGCAGTCGACGCGTGGGTTTTCTGGGTTGATTTGGCCGTGAGAGGTGGGAGATGAGAAGAGGTGTGGTCGACGGGCGGTGACGCGTGGGTAGGGGACCGGTGGCCTCCTTCTTTAGCATGGCGATGCGTGGCGGACGGCGGTGATGCTAGACGGTGGGCAGTGGTTGCTGGTGAGAGAGAGAGAGAGAGTAGCGAGTGTAGAGCGAGAGAGAGGAGGGTTGGGGTCTCGGGGTGTCGGAGACCGAAATCGCAGCCCCCCCTTTTTACTAATCCACTTCCCCCCGTTTCTTGGTCACTTGCCCATTCAACTAACATCACCTGTCTAATTTCTAATCTCATACCTCATAACCTATCTCGAATCGATAATACGACCCTTCATTGATAATTCGATCCCAAATACACTAGGTTCGATTTAATAAACCACAAACTAATTCTAAGGTTGAAAACCTAACCGTACTCGGGAAACGACTAAATAAATCGAATAACGACTAAATTAAACTATCGATATAATTTAAAGGCACAAATAGCATAAATTAACTTTAAAATCAATGATAGCAATAATGATCTCTTTTTATAAAATTATAGCTCCCATAAGCACATCGATAATAATTTAACTCATACAGTTACTAAAAATACAAATTTAGAACATAAAAAGGAAATTCAGTTAGCTTAACGGAAAACGAAAAAGCAGGGTCTTACAAACATGGACCGGGCTCCCCACTTACTATCGGATATCGGGTAGATAATGTCGGCCTTAAGCAATTTCAAAAGTTCTTTCTTGACCACATCTTGCATACTTTGGTTCAACCTTTTTTTGTGTTCAATCGAGGGTTCATGGTTATCTTCCATCAAAATATAGTGCATACACACAAAAGGTGAATTCCTTTAAGGTCATAAAGAGTATACCATATGACCTTACGATGCATCCTAAGTATTCTTAGCAAAGAGTCAACTTAAGATACATTTAGACTCGCATTCACAATCACAAGATATGTAGAATTGGGGCCAAGAAACTCGTACCTCAAAGAAGGAAATGGTTTTCATTATACCTCGGGGGCACGTTTCTCATCAGATGAGGGCACATCATCATTCACTAGCACTTCCACCTTAGCAAAGGTTGGGTGAACTTATGGAGAAGCTTCCAAGAACTGAGCACACATTACTACTTCGAGATTTTCATCTTTAGTAGTACCATCATTGAATAAACAATGCTTAAGAGGATCATGAGAAACACTATTAGAAATGGTCCCCCATACCAAACTATCCACTACATCAATCCGATGACACTCACCAAAGATGGGAGGAAATTGAGAAGCTTTAATAAAATTAAATTCTACATGTTCGTTTTCCACATCAAAAGATAGTTTACCGTGTTTGACATCTATATGGCACCCAACAGTGGCCAAGAAAGGCCTCCCAAGAATGATGGTGGTGTGTGTATCCTCTTCCATTTCAAGGATTACAAAATCTACGGGACATACAAATCTCTCACCTTAATGGGGACATCCTCTAAAATGCCAATGGGGTACTTGACAGAACGGTCCACCAATTGTAAAGAGATGGAGGTGGGTCTCTTTTCACCTATGTCCTACTTTTTGTAAAGAGAGAGAGGCATTAAACTTACACTGAACCTAAATCACACAAAGCATGATCTATTGATACATTCTCTATCAAACAAGGAATATAGAAACTACTAGGACCTTAAGCTTAGCGGGAAGCTTGTTTTGGATCATGGCACTATACTCTTTAGCTAATGCATAGTTTCATGCTCTTCTAGCTTTCTTTTATTAGACAAAATATTTTTCAAAAACTTAGCGTAAGAAGGTATTTGTGATAAGACATTAGTGAATGGAATGTTAATCTACAATTTCTTAAGGACCTCTAAAAAACTTCCCAAATTGTTGGTTAAGCTTAGCCTTAGCGATTCTTTGGGGGAACGATAAAGGTGGAACATAAGGTCTCGGGGAAATTTTCTTGGGGTCATTAAGAACTTTATTAGAATTATGTGCATCATCGCCTATGATATCATTAGGAGTAGACACTTCCTTCTCAACAACCACATCATTTTCATTAAGCAATTGCTCATCTTAGCTAGCTCCCTTAGGTCCCTTAAGTTGCTTGCCCCCTCTTAAAATTATGGCATTACATTACTGCCCAGGGCTAAGTTTGTTCTTACTAGGAAATCTTCCTGGGGGTGTAGATGAAGAGGTTGCTTGTTGGGCGATTTGAGCTTCTAATATCTTATTATGAGTAGTAAGCATATCAACCTTAGAGGCTAATTGCTTAATGTATTCATCTTGCTTTTGCTACACCAAAAGCATACTCTCCATCATTGTCTCTAAATTGGATTTTTGAGGTGCTTGTTGAGGGTAAGGCGGTCTTTGAAATCCAGAGGCTTGTCTAAAATTCATTTAAGGCATACAAGGGGCATTAGACCTATAGAAGAAATTGAGGTGATTCCTCCAACCACAATTGTATATGTTAGAGAATGTGTCGTTGGTTGGTCTAGGGTTATAGTTACTGACATAATTGACTAAGTCACTAGTATCTTGGGCAAATGGACTCCCGACTTGACAATTCACAGTCAAATGATCAATATGCCCACAGATTTCACATAATGGGGAAGGGGTTCTTGAACTAATAGAATTAACATTGAATCATTCTAACCTTTGAGACATGGTGTCTACTTTAGCAGAGAGCATAGAAATAGCATCAAGTTCTAACTTAACTCCAACCCTCTTGGGTTGGCTTCTTTCATTAGACCACTGACAGTCATTAAGCGCCATCTCCTCAATAAGGGTCTAAGCCTCATCTTCCATCCTGTTCATAAGAGCGCCACTTGCCGCGACGTCTATAGTAGACCTCACCGGTTGAGTGACTCCATTGTAGAAGGCTTGCACTGTCATCCACTGTTGGAGCCCATGATGTGGACATAGCCTCAATAGGTCCTTAAAATTCTCCCAAGCTTCATATAGTGACTCTTCTTCCCTTTGAGCAAAAGGTAGTGATTTGATTTGTTAAACTCGTCGTCTTGCTTGGAGGAAATAATTTTGTAAGAAAAACCTTAGTGAGCTCATCCCATGTTGTGATGCATTCGAAAGACAAAGAATGAAGCCATGTTATCTCTTGTCCCTAAGTGAAAAGGGAAATAACCACAATTGAATAGCATCGGTAGAAACTCCGTTGAGCTTCAAGGTGTCACACACCTCTAAAAATACCGATAGGTGTAAGTTGGGAACTTCTAATAAGGTGCCTCCAAATTGGGATTGTCGAACCATGGAAATAAGAGCTGGCTTGAGCTCAAAGTTATGGGCTTTTATGTTTGGTCGAGTAAAACTGGAGGCAATGCCTAGGACTCTTGGGGTGACATAATCCCGAAGCGTCCTTCTTTGGTCATCTCCTCCTCCCGCTATCGTTGAAGAGGCTTCTTAAGATTTGGGTTTTTGCTCGTATAGCTTCAACTTCTTCATCCTTTAACGAAAAGTTCTTTCTATTTTCAAATCGAATACAAATGAAAGGGACTTCGCATATAATTAGAGAAATCCTGCAAAGATCACTACAAAACACTACCAATGCAAATCAAAAATTACAAAGAACATAAAAACTCCTAGTCAATATAAATAGGTGAACTTAACATGCACAAAATTGGTCCCCGACAATGGTGCCAAAGACTTTGCACTTTCGCAAGTACAAATCTGTTGTAGTTTAGTTTAAATATCGTTCCCACAGAGACCAAATGTAATCCATTAAGTTTTGACCTATTATAAAAGGCTAAGCAAACAAATTCCAATGGGTTATTTCAACTATAGCTAGTTAAATATCGGGAAATTCAATCAAATTAAAAACATGTAGGGAATTGTCTCGCCTAGTAAAGACTTGGATCATTGGACTTAAATATGCACTTTGCCTAGATCTGGATGATTCAAAGGAGCACAATCGAACTAAAGATTCAATCTTTTCTTTCGAAATAAACTGAATTGTCTAAACTAATCCAATTAACATTCTTTCAAATGTCCTAGTTTTTAGTCTTGGTTATAGATTTTTGATTGCTAGGATTTCCTCTTAACAAACAACTCTCTTTCAAGAATCATTAAATTAAGTTCTAACTTGTTGTTCCAATAATAAGTTTCTCCTTTCAGTACTTCACTCAACTATTTAGTATAAGCAAGCAAATATGGCCAAAAATGTACTCACAACAGTTCATTCACAAGATATAATTCAATCATACCAATTTACATAAAGTACAAATAATGAAAATTAAAGATCCAACATCAATACTTTGGCTAATAAATCCGTAGATTAAAAAAAAAGGACTCACATATAATTGAAATTAATGACATTTAAACACAGTTTAAGAAGAGATTAGAAGGACAGAAAGCTTAACAACAATGGTGGTCTTCAATGGTTTTCCAATCTCCAAGCCTCCAAGTGTCAATCTTCCAATTCAATTCCCTCTCTTGCTTTAAAGAAAATTTAAAAATTCTAAAACTAATGATAGAAATGAGATAAAGATGAGTGATAAATGTTCTGGCTCTCCTTCTTCTGTAGCCAAGAAACCCCTTTTAAGCATGAGCATGGGCGTCCTCAGCCACAAGATGAAGGAAGGCAAATAGGCAAGCAGTTTCAAGCTCACCATGGATCGTGGCCTTCACCACGGATTATCCGTGGTTGCCTCTGTCTCAAAATTCTCTGACTCTTCTTTTTCCACGGGTATGATGACTTGGGGGCATCTGTGGGGAGTCAAATCACACTCAATTAGGGTCAAAGCTAAGGCAAAAAAGGTCTAAAAACCTACAAAATACAAAAAAAAACTATACCCAAGCGTTAAGCGATAATACGAGCATAGACTATAACATAAAGTTCATAATTCTCCCAAAAAATACAAAAAAATGTCCCCAAAATAAAGTATCCCCTAAGCACTTATCAACTCCAGACAAAAAAGCTTGAAATATCTCACAAAAAGAGGGCAAATAGGTGGAATAAAAAAGCACTCTCTTTTAGCTTCCATACAGGGAGGATCTTTTATTATGCCAAAATCTAGGTATAATGAATACTAAGAAAAACATTTTTGGCAATATTCGTGGAACAATCATAAGCATGAAAGGAACGAGCAAGTATACTGTGACGACTCATCTCGACTTTAAAAAATGGGCGTAAGATCCAATTTGCATTTATTGAAATTTGGAGACAAGTTTAAGATGTCTCTTGCGCCATATACTTTATCTGTCCTTGAAAAGCACTTGTTTCACCAATTCTTGAAAGAGCTAAAAGTTCTAGATGAGTTTTCTTCCAATATATCTTATTGTATGAACATAAACGAAGCAAAAATCTCTAGACTTAAGAGTAAGATTGCCATGTTATAGTCCAACATCTTTTACAATTATCATTGCGCAGTCTTCTTATAAACCTATGTGAGAGGTGTTGATTGAGCTATCCATGTTCTTCAATATATTGGGCTCTGAAGCCCTTAAAATGCATGAGTTAGAGCAAATTAAGGCTCAAATCCCCATTACTCTATCTAAACTAGAAAAGACTTTTCCTCCTACTTTTTTGATATTGTGATCCATTTGCTAATCTACTTAGCTCAAGAAGCTAAATTGGGGGCCAGTCCAATTCAGATGTATGTATTTAGATGAACAAGATAGATATATACATCCGTAATATGGCTTGGCCAAAGCATCAATTGTGGAGGGTTATTTAGCTTATTTACTTGATGAGTGTATAACCCTTGGTTCAAGATATACACATACCATGGAGATGCGGTTTAACCATCTCGATCAAAAGTATGAAAATAAAATTAAGGCTTACCTATCTTTAATCATCCTAGCCAGGGACTGGGATCTCAAAGAGCTCGTACTAATGTTGAGAGGCAAAGGTTGGATGAAGCTCATATCTATATCTAGAAGCATTGCGATGAAGTTAAACCTTTTCTAGAGTAAGTTATTCCTTTAAAATATTTTTCTTCCTTTTTGTAAAGTCTTTCCATGTCAAGTTAGCTTGTCAACTTAAGTAACTATTGTTTCTTTTAGAAAATAGTTTATGAGTGGACCGTCTGATGTTGTAATGTCGGAGGACCAATGGTCTAAAAAATTTAGGGAATGGTTCAACTGTGAAATAAGAAGCAACATTATCTCAATTAAGTCATGTCATACATAATCACTAAATTAACAAATACAAGATTAATATGTCATAAATAATCTTTTCATTGGTAACAAAATTATGCATGTATGATAAGATTGAGACAATGGAAGATTTTCTTTCATTGGCATGTGGCCCAACACAATATGTCACATCTTTTAGTGACTATTTTACCAATTGATATATATTCCACATAGAGGAGCAAGAGTCGAGTTTTGTTTTTTTGTAACCTATTTCTAGGGAACCTTATTTCAAAATAAATTAAAAGACCTCATATTCTATGGTAAATATTTTAAAGGGATAATTCACTGCTCTTATTCACATTTGTAACACCCCCAATTTTAATGCCTGGTTACTCTAACTTAATTACTTATTTCCTAATGATTAGCAGCGGAAGTCTTTTGATTGGAGGTGATACCGCCGTTCCATAACGGAGCAAGGCTAACTGAAATTACCTGTAACATTGCGATTAATTTAATTCTAGTCTCACCAATAAAGAGAAATAATACACGCTGAAACATTTATAAGGCTTCTGATACACATAAGGACACAAGGTATGTTTACCAAATATTAACAACCGTACCTTCAAAGGAATATACAACCATTAGGTTATTAGCAGTGCTAGCCTATAAACCACTATGAGCTTTTAGCTAGCGATACCTCAGCAAAAGGAATTGTGACGCCACTTTCATTTCTTGCTACCTCCTGGTTTGTCAATGGGAGGACTGTTCACTGATCCCTTGCCTAAAACAGAAAACATAAAAAAACATTAAAAATATGAGCCAAAGCTCAGCACGTACATCCCTATGCAGTAAAATAAGCTTTGAGTTAAATTAGTTGGGCACCCGCATTTTGAAACATTTTATTTTGCAAACAAGAGAGAGAGAATGTATGAGTAAAACTGATTTGCAAGTTATTATCTGGAAGTGGACCCCTGCTGAAGTTTGCAGCCATCTTGTGATAGGTGCACACCTCCTAGGCCGATCGGAGAGCCTGAGTTGCAGCCGCGCGGGTAAATTGAAGGGCATAAACCCTGATGATTGGTAATTGATGAGGCCACTTGATTATGTTACAAAACATTGCTCAAAATAATTCATTATATGATTATTATATTGATTGTGCATAATTTGATAAACATGTGAATTTCGAAAAGCACAGGCAATGTACGTTCCTCGTTCTTGAAAATCTCTCTCTGTTTTAGTAGAATTGTTTGCTGGCAGCTTGAAACAACAGAGATGGCCTCACTTCTACTCCAAACATGTCAGTTTCTCGATTAGTACGAGATTAAGAAATTTTATTACATTTCTCAACTTAATGAGTAATTTGAATTCCTTTGACTTTTCTTTTTATTATTAGTGTAATTATACTTAACTTAATTTGATTCTGTTTTATTTTGTTTTTGTTCCTCTCCTTTACATAGCCAATGTTCGTTTAAAATGAGCTATAGTGACGTAACGGTGTGACTCTTCTTGAGTTTGTTATTAACGACGTTATCGATCATTATCATTGTTATTATTATTATTATTATTATTATTATTATTATTATTATTATTATTATTATTATTATAATTGTGATTATTTTTGGTAATAATTGTTATTAATGATATTATTACGATTATTGCTTTTCCCTTTAACGAATCATCGTTAACCATTAAACTTTGGTTTACAATACATTTTAAGGTGATTTCACGAACTTGGTCTCATGATCAAGTCGAGTTCCAATCATAACATTATTCATTAGCAAAATAAAATTACGAAGGCACATTACGTTAGTAGCTCCAAATCCACAAAACCACTTATTCCTTTCCCTTTCCTTTAATGCCCAAAATCCTCGAATCTCACCAAACCCTGTACTTAGTCCATAATTTTCAAATGATGAATCTCCCTCCATTCTCATCTCCACTATCCTCACTTGGAAAATAAAGCTTGTTGTAACTTATGTAACAATATAATACATATGCTTCTATCTCTTTATTTCTGTTCGATTATCACCAAAGACTTGTTTAAACACTACTAAAATAACCCAATTAAATTTCAATTTCATCCAACATCTAATCCCCAATCCCCCACTCGTCACGAACACACATACCCAATACAACATTATAAGATCAAATTTTCATTCATTTTATTCGAGGATTCTTTATAGTTCTCCTAAATCACCATACAAACCACAATCATTAAATCACCAAGTTATGATCATAAATTAACACACACACTAATCTCATATATTTTTATACATACATCACTATTTAATCATCCACTAACTCATTTAAACATTAATAATTCAATAAAACTAACTTAAACATTATTCAAACCCTAAACCCTAATCCTTCAATTTCATAATCACCTCTCACTCATCCAACATATTTTTGTTTTTAGGTTCGTTCACATATACCTTAGCATCCTCTTAAACTTCATTAAATCAACATAACAAACTTCCATTATAATCACAACCCTAATCACTAACCCATGATTAAAAACATAACACGCATCTCCCATATATATAATCCATAAATTTCCTCTAATTATTCATGAACCTAATCTGAATATCATAAATCAAACTAAAATTCAGTCATAACATTCAAACCCTCACTCATCACTTTTCTTCCCAATTCCTTCTAACAAGCAACCCAATCCAACCATTCAAAATACTTCAAGAAATTTTACAAATAAACACTTATCAATGATAATTAGACCATTTAATATCAAAATCCTAGCATAAAAGAGCAAAATTGAATCAACTGGGAGTTAGGGTTTCACCTCCCAATCACTTGAATACACTCAAGGAAGGGCTGAAACCGGTGGAAAGTGGTGGCACTGGGATGACCAACAGCCGGGGGAGTGGCGGCGGCGGTTTCCGACCAAGGTTGCCAGAACCGGTTCGGTGAAGCTAGCGGGTCATTGGTTGGATCGGTTGGATTGGTCGGACCGTATTAGACCGGATTTTTGAATTATTCAAATTAACAACTTGTCGTAAATATTTGTATATTGAGTATTTAAGCTATTGGCTTTTAGACTAATAAATACAAAGTATTAACTTTGAAAATTTACGAAGTTTTTAAATAAAAATAAGTAATTCATCTACACATTCTTAAATTTTTTATATTTGTCTACAACTTAAAATATATTATTATTTATTTTAGAAAATAAATTAATAAGAAAATGCACCCACAATATAATTTGGGTTGATAATATGTTATCAATTCATTATACAAAGTGTCACAATGGAAGAAATTTTTTTAAAAAAGAATGAAAAGTAGTTGAACAAATCTATTTGGTCAAAGACAATGGAAGAGCTATTATACAATAAAGAAACGAAGTGGGTCAATGGTACAAAAGTGTGATTGCTCTAGTGGTTGAATTGGAGGAAGAGTGCATTGAATGAACATGAGGAGCATGGTTCGAATCTGCTCATTGGTAATGCTATTATTTTTGTGAAACTATTTCAGCCCAAAAAAAAAAACAAGTGAACCAGTTTGGGCAACTGGTTCAACCGGCAGAACCGTACGGTTCAACCGATCTTTGACCGATTCTTGATCGGTTCACTAATGTGGTGGTTCAATACTAGCAATCGGACTGGACAATGGTTCGGTTCCTGGCTGAACCGGTTGAACCAACAGGTCTGGTTCGGTTCTGTTGACCATGTTTCCGGCGACGAGGAACGGCCAGCGGACGGCGGTGGGTCGCAGCAGAGTTGGCAACGAAATAGGGAGGGGGGCATTGGGTTCCTAGAGAAGCAGGGGGGGTGTTTGGATTTTTTTGGTATCTTTTTGTTAATTTGTTTTATTTATTTAGTTTAGTAGATTCATTAGTTTGGCTATCTCTAATTATCTTTCTTTCCCCCCCCTTTTTTTTCTTTTTTTTCCACCTTTCATTTGATGACACATAACCCTAATTCTAGATTTTTCTTATATTTATCCACTTCCCTTGTATTTTAATTATATACATATAGACATTTTTAGATATCATTATATTTATGTATAATTGAAGTAGTAATTTTTTTAGCTAGAACTAATACCTCTAAATTTTACATCCTTTAAATATAAATTTGGGGAAAAGGCATTTCTCATTTCCTTTTTATTATTAATACCATATTTGTTCCTAATTCTTATTATCATTACCTCACAAATTAATTCTTTAACAGTTAGGCTCTTTTATTTACTTTATTTATTTATTTATTCATTCATTCATTTATTATTATTATTATTATTATTATTATTATTATTATTATT
>JACYFF010031956.1:63555520-63567196 GCA_017589665.1 Selenicereus undatus | reverse complement strand
TTATTATTATTATTATTATTATTATTATTATTATTATTATTATTATTATTATTATGCGGGCATTCAAATATTTACTCGAGCTTGAAGGAATTATTTAAGGAGCATTACAATGTTCATTTAGAGGCCACGTCGTCGTTTCAACCTGCAATACACATTATAAATACATATACATAAAATGATAAATTGAAATGTGGTACCCAACTTAAATAATTTTTGATTAGGGTAGTTTGAAGTAATTAACAAGAATTTTAGGTTCGGACCATTACAACATTCATCACCAAGAACTTTTTATATTTGCATATTTTACGTCAATAGTTAAAAGCTTGCATTGGGAAATTTATATCTTGCGCATGTCGTGCAACTCGTTTTAGTATTGTTAGAAGGCGTGTTTTAACTAGTATCAGAGTCGTGAGCAAAAAATTATAAATTAATTAATTTAATTAATAGTTAATTATGCTAATTAATTATATTTAATGCTTGAGTCATCATCTTCTTCTCTCACTCCAAATTATTCACATATTGTCCACACCTCAGAGGGATCCACTTTTATAGCATCTCAATTAAACTATATTATTTATATATTTTTAGAATTAAAAACAAAATTAGCTAAAGTTAAGATTGAAGTTATGGAGGTGCAGAAACAATTGTCAGTAATCCATCTTTCATTTATCAACGGAGTTATACATAGTAGTAAATTAGATCTAGGTACTAGTACTTTGTTTTAGCATAAACATCATTTCCAAAGCCCAAGAAAAAATCTATTTTCATTGCAAGGTCAAAAATTCAAACAGGCAGAAATCCTTTGAAAAATCATATTAAAAAGATGGAACATGAGCAGCACAATCTAGAGGAGTTACAAAATATGCTTGATAAAGAGCAAAATCGAGAAGAATTAAATAAGATCATGAGTGCAGTAGTAGATAAAAAGGGGGCATTATCTGATGATAGTGAAGAGACAAATCATGCCTACTTAGGATGTAACACCCCTAATGTCCATCTCTCACTAGTTATATACTCTTTAATTAAATGCTTAATTAAAATTGATAATCCCGATGATTGGGGTGTTACCGCCGTCCAAAAGGACAAGGCTTTAAGCATCTGCACTAAATATGACATAGGTAAGCATAGATCACCATCATAAACATTCAGACATTATCAAATCATTACAAACAGCTGCTAACCACCATCAGGTTTACACATCACAATTGAGCAATTCTCCATAAAGTTTACAACTTCGTCAACTAAAGATCTCAAAATTCAATTCCCGAAATATGCTTGAACCAACATCATCGCTAATCCATCCATATTCCCTTGCCCACTTACTTTCTTTAGCTAGTTTGCTAGCATAAGGGCGATTCGCTGAGCATTTGCCTAAAACAAAACATGACAAACATTTCGAAATGTGAACCCAAGCTTAGTACATGTATTCCTATATTGTTAAATGATCATTGAAAAATTGGTTAGGCACCCGCTTTGCAGTTCATTTCATTTTAAAACAGTGAATGAGGTGAATGTAAAACTGTATTGCCGGTTATTATCTAGTAGTGAACCCATTGTAACTGTTATGATCTATAGATAAGTGTACATCTATCAAGCCGATTGGGGGACCTAGCCTAAGGCCGCATGGGTAACTGAAAGGTAAGTGCCCTATAAATGATAACTGGCGGGGTCACTAATTAGGTGATAAATCACTGAGTAAACTGATTCATTAATATACTTACCATGACATTGTAACTTTGATAAATACATTCTGATTTCTAAATATACATGCAATGGACGTACCTAGGGTGTTTAAAATGCAATCTCACTCGGTAATGTTTATGCACAATGAGGAACAATGAACTAGGCCCCAATTCTACTTGAGAAATATAATGGTAGGTATATGTAGTTAGTCAACAATGCTCACTTTCATAATTTGTATCTTTAATAGAAATTGATTAATTAAATGGCATTCATAACGCAACATTTCAATATAAGATAGAATTACACTAAGATGATTTGAAAACTAAGCAAATTAAGGTACTTTAATTCGAGGTAAAAAAATTGGAGTAAAATAGACCAAAATAAAATAATTGAGGTTATAATGGAAAGACTTTAATGGTTATAAATGAAATATGGATTTTTGATATTTCTGAGATGAAGAACAGGGGTTTAAGGCTAAGAGGGGTGTAATTGAGTTCGAAATTACTTCGATCACTCCGACTTGGCCTAACAAGCACTGTTCTTGAGTCATTACTATCCCCACTTCTCCAATTTCATTCACATGTCCATTTAACTCAATTTTCCAACCCAAGTAACCTTCTATATAAAATCAAAGTAGTTGAACTCGCTAAGCTTTGTAATTTCTCTGCAATATCCATAATTATTTAGAAACTCTTGATAATATATCCAAATCTCATGATTTCTTTCTTCCCTGATATTACCCTTTCAAGGTCCACCTTAGAAAATTCATATCTTTCAACCCCGACTTCAAATTGAGGCATAAAACCCCTAATATGAAAAGTTTAAGAAGTCCCGCAACACTTTTATTCACAGTGCTAAACCCAATTACCACAACACGACTCCTAAAATTGGGCTTAAACAAAACCGTGCACAGCTTCCACATATGTTGTGCAGTCTTAGCAAATCGGCTATAACCTTTTCCACAAAACTAGGAATAAAGTGATTCCAAAGGCATTTGAAAAATAACTGATTGATCTATCTATCCACCAAAAATCATAATTTTTCAAAGGATTAAACATTACCAGTTTATTCGTAAAAGGGACCCTTGATTCGGGTCTGTTCACAATCCTATTGCCTATGCGCCCAACCTTTTCTTCACATAATTTCCCTCTAAAATCACTCTTTAAAATCACCAACCCATGATTTGCTCCTTATCATCACCTTACAAAGCCATGTTACTCAAATTTACTCCATAATGATCTTCATTTAATTTTCAATTCTTCTCTTTACAAAACACTTAAAACACATCCATAATCTCACTTACTTGCATAAATGTATAAAATAACCTCTTTTAATCAATTGAAGAAAACTTCCATAATCTACCCCTTTTTGCAAAAATCACCTCAACGCATTATCCAAGGTAAAGAACACATCCAAATTTCATTTTCCATCTAATTATATATATTCAACACATTTGAAGCTAAAAATAAGCTAATCCATGCATGATCACTAAAATTCTAACTTTTGAGCAGCTTGTACTTGCGCTTAAACTCATATAAAATCAACATAAACATCATGATCTCCATTAATAATGCCAAAGATCACAAAATCAAATATAAAACAATCCCAATCCGTCACTTCAACTTAAGCTTGCATGATCATGAACAATCTCAACCCTTGTATGCTTTTAAGCTTAACCAACAATTACAACATCAAAATAATTCTTATTTCTGTCAAGATTAAATGATCAATAATCAAAACTAAAAATCAATAAGAAGAGTGTTAGGGTTTACTCACTAGTAGGTTTAAAAGAAGAATTGGAGGTGGAGTTGCTGGTTGCGGGAGTTGAGGGGGTGGTGACTGGTGGCAGGGGTAGTGGCTGACTAGCGGTTGGTGTCTGGGAGTGGTGGCAGCAGCTAGAAAACAACAGCAATAGTGATGGCAAGGTTTGGTCGTGGGGTTGGAAGAAAGAGAGGGGGAGTGGAAGAAGAAAAATGGGATTTTGCCTTTGCTTGATATTTATTTGATTTATCTAGATAATTGGCTGGTTTTATATGGCCATAAAGTAGCTTTTTGCTAATTGAAATTTAGCACAAATGAGGGTGATTAATTAAATTCAATTACTAGCCATTTGGGCCTCAAAGTGGGCTCAAGAAAAAATAATGCTCCATTGTGATTAAATTTTGCGTAGTTCAGAATTAAAGTTTGATGATGCTATGGAAAATAATTTAATATCTTAAATCATAATTATTGAGACCTAGTATCGATTCACCCGAAATTTTACGATAATTAAAACCCAAATTGCAAAGTGGGGCCCAAATGAATTTTTTTCAATCAGAATGATTAAATACAATAAATAAATGCAAGAAAATTATCACATTACTTACTTAAATAAATAAACATGATTTAGGGTCGAGCTATTACATAAGAGAATCTGGATGATTTTCCTTTAGATGAAGTTAGGAGAAAATTGGACAAAGAATTTGGACGAATGGCTTCTAAAAATGAAATCAATGAAATTGGTGAAGAATTCAATGTTTACAAATTTAATTCATATTTGGTTAACAATGCAATTCCAAAACATGAAAAGCTTGATGAAACTTCTAGAAGAAATACCCATTTCATAAAACCTAAAAATGTTTCAACAAGTGAAGCAACTAATTTTTTGGGAGGGGGGTTCATTCCATAGAAAACTACATCCTTTAAATAACTACGTCTTCCTCCAATTACCCAAATGGGTTACATCATGAAATTTGATGGAGTTCATAATTAATAGAGAAGAAATATTCGAACATTGATGAGAGGTATGAACAATGTTGCTAATTTAAATACTACTCTGACTATTAGAAATTTTCTAAATTATATCAAACTAGATGTTTTGCCACTGTACATGATTGGTGCCACCCATTAGACAAGGAAGGTAAATACCAGCTACTATTTAGAAAATTATGTATGGAAATTGAAACTGAATTTATTAGGGCTAAACTTGACTCTAAAGAAAAAGATAGAGAATGGAAAAGAAAAAATAATAATGTGGAACTCGAGGACATGAAGTATGTATAAAAATTATATTGCTGAATTTAATCAATATTATTACAAAATTTGAGTATAATGAAACTAATCTCCCTATGTTCTATGATAAATTTTTATCCCATAACTGTTATAACCAATGAAAAGTACATTACATGGCATGAAAAACAGATGTTATTGATACCATTTGTACGTATTAGAATTTTCTATTTAAGAAAATGGGTGAAGATCAATGCATTGATATCAAAAAAACAAAAGAAAATGAAGAAATAGTTTCTAAATTGTTGGGTTAATCCTCATCAATGGTGAACTAAACCTGAAAAGAGAGAAAAAAGAAAATTTTATAAGAAGAAGAGCTTTAACAAGCAAACGGGAGAAAAATACAAGAGAAAGTATTACAACAAGCCAAGCCCAAAAAAGCAAAGATTTTTTAGAAAAGTTACTTATTGTCTTGCAATGAAAAATAGTTGTAAATGTATGGCATAGGAAAAGTAGGACATTATGCAAATAAATGCAACAATTGGAAGATAACAAGCTTATTGAAACTTTAGAAAGGTCATCTGGCATTAAAAATCAACACACAAATTGAAGAGAGAGTAAGAGAAAACTAATTCAAAGAAAGTGATTTTGAAGACACTAGTTACATGATGTAAAGTACCTCAATTAGTCTTGAAGACTTCAAGTAAAAGAGTAGACAGTAGATAACGAAAATGAACAAGTAACAAAAGATTGAGTTATTCCTACAATATAGAAAGATATAATCTATAATAACTCCACCTTTCAAGTAAAAAGTAAATACATATGTGAAATGATGGAAGGAGATTAAGAGATAAAAGACTGTGAATTTAATGTGGGAGAAGTAAATCTCATCAACTGGGAAAATATCCTTAAGTATAACATTAGAAAATATAGGTATATCTATGTGGGAAGTTCGAAATTTAATTTCACCATCACAATACTATGGAAAGATATTGTTCTTTATCAATCTTTATACTTTGTCCAGTGACATTAGGCATACCAAATTGAATAATCAAATTTTCATAGGGAATAAGACCAATTTGTGTAATGATTCTGTGGGATTCAATTACCAACCTGAATATTATATGAGCCTAAAAGACGAATTTGCTAAGAAATTTTCGTTTCTTAAGATAAAAATAGTGGGCATGGAAATGAGGACGTTACCCATTTAGGATATTTTGAAAAATAATCTACAAATTAGATAATGTTATATATCCAAAGACCAAGGTAACGATGATAAAGACAGAAAACTTTGAAAGTCCTACTCCTATGCAGAAGATCTAATGGATACAATCTAATCCATAAGAGAAAAAAATTAATAGGTCTTGGACTACTAGCTTTGCCAATCCTACAAAAATCAATAAGAAAAATGCAACAAAATCGATAAAAATGAAAAGATTGCCATAAAACACGAATGATTAAAGAGTATGGATGCAAGATTAGAATCAGGAGAAGGATCTTTGTTAGTAAAAGAAGATGTTAAGAAAGATGATACAATTAGCAAGACTAGTGAAATGAGTGCCTCTTTCCCATTTTTTATTGTTGAAATATTTGATATTTGGGGCATTGATTTCATAGGTCATTTCCCATCATTTTTTGACTTTGTGTATATATTGGTTGCAATTGATTATGTGTCAAATTGGGTAGAAGCATTGGCTACTAGGACAAATGATCACAAGGTAGTGATGAGTTTTGTTACAGATTATATCTTTTGTTAATATGGCACACTTAGAGCTCTGATTAGTGATAGAGGTAGTCGCTTTCTTCACCGTCATTTGTGTCTTTGCTTAAAAAGTATTCGATGAAACACAAAGTAGCTACCTTTTATCACTATCTAATTAGCGACCAAGTAGAAGTATCTAACTGGGAGGCCAAGTCTATATTTGAGAAAACGGTTCGATCTAATAGAAAAGATTGGTCTTTGAGTTCAAATCATGTCCTTTGGGCTTATTTCACTGCCTAGAAGACCTTCATTGGGATGCCTCCTTTTAGACTTGTATGGGGTAAGCCATGTCATTTAGCTGAATAGGTTAGAGCATCATGCCTTTTTAGATATTGAAACTCTTAATTTTGATATGAAACAAGGTGGCTCTAATCGTAGGCGTCAATTGAATGAATTGGATAAATTATACGAGAATGCTAAGATTTATAAATCCAAAACCAAACCTTTTCATGACAAACATATTCTTAGAAAAGCATTTGAACCTAATCAGAAGGTTTTGTTGTATAATTCTAGGCTAAAACTCTTTCCTGACAAGTTAAAGTCTAGGTTGGATAGTCCATTTGTTGTTTAGCAAGTTTTCCCTTATGAGCAGTTTAGATCTTGGATCCCTAAGATGGATAAGTTTTAATGGTTAATAGTCAACGTCTAAAACCATTGGCGGCTAGTGATATTGAGCTTGGAGTGATTGAGTTTATTAATTTGACAAACCTAGTCTATAGTGAGTAGTTGTCATAAGTTTTTGGTGTTCACCTTTTTGTACTTGTTGGGAGGCAACTCAGCCAAGATAGAGTCCATCTACCCTTTTTGAGTACCTTTGTACTTCACCTGGTTCGTTTTCTGGTGGCTAGTTGTGATTTTCCAAGATGCTTGAAGCCGCGCTTTACGGGAAGGCAAGCTTGTGGAGCTAGAAAGTTATGCACTTCGCACTTGGAGCGACTTTTGCTTGCGCTATTCTTTTCCCCACCTTTCTATTTATCTCTATCGACATCCTTTACATTCAGGACAATGTAAGTTTTAGGTGTAGGGGGAATGAAATTGAAGAGAAATTTGGAAAACTTGAGCATTTTTGGAGGTGAATTGGATTGAAGTGAGAGATTTGGTGGTTTTTATTATTCACTTCTCTCTCTTATCGTGTTAATCTAGTTCATGAGACTTATGCTTGTTGGAGAGTGTTATTAGTTTCACTAAGTGAATGGCCTTTTTTTTGCGATATTGATTTTGGCAGATAGTAAGTTTATAGTTATACAAAATAACCCCATTTTTGTTGTTATTTGGGTATGTTTTTAAGGTTAAATTCCCCATTATCTTACTTGATTGCATGCAACTACTAAATAAATTATGTTATATTCTTTTGTCGTTATAGCCCCTGTTATATCACCAACATGGGTAGATTCAAGTGGTTCGACACCTATGCCTTTTAAGTTTAGGCCTTGAGTTTGAGCCTTACAAAAGAAGAATACCTGTGCTAGGAGAGGTATGCCCCCTTTTGGACCAAATAATAGCTTAGACCATACATACGATTTATAAAAAAGGAGGGAATAAGAAAAAGAAAAAAAAAGAAGTCCAACATGAATAAAGCCTTTGTGAATTTACCGAAATAGGTTGGGATAGGAGGTTCAACACCTTTTCTCCTTAAGCAAAGGCCTCAATGTCAAGCTTTGTGGATGAAGAAAACCTTTCCTTAGGGAACTATGACCCTTTCGGTCCGATTGATAGCTTGAGCAACAAGCAAAGTGTTAAAAAAAAGAGAGGGTTCATGTTTTGTTTTGTTTAACTAGCAAAGTAGGTTATGTTTTGTCTGCTAGTTGATATGATTGTTTGATTTTGGGGGCTTCATTTTTAAACCACTCTTGTAATCTTTGATATGTGGGGTGAAATTCAATGCTATTGACTTGCTATTTTGTTGATATTATGTGCTCAAAATGCATGAATTTTGTTTGTTCACGTGGTCCAGATTTGAAACGTTCAAAGATGAGTTGTGGGCTAGCAACAACTTGGGTTCATTTGGCTTGGGTTGCATGTCTGTTCATAGCGGGGGAGTATAAAACCTCGTTACTTAACCATGTTTAAGTAATCTAAGTTCTTGCATTAGTCATATGATTATGATTAATCAGAGCAGTGAGTTGCACATTTCTCTATTATCATACAAAACAATGCTTGAATTAAGAAATTAAGTCATTGTGGAGTTTTTGTGGAATTTTCTATAAAGTATATAAATCTCAGATAATTATGTAAAAGTATAAAATTTCCTACAAATATGCATTTGTTCCCAAGTAAGGTCGGAAATCTACTAAGCAATAATAATTTCTTAGTAACTAAGGAAAGAAATAACATTAGCAAATCATCATAATTGTGTGACCACGTGGAAAAGAAAATATTCAAGGTAAGATCACATTGAATTTGATGTGACCAAGTATTTATCAAGGTAAAAAAAAGGGGACAAAGAGAAAGAAATAAAGGAACCTTGCTAAGTTAGAATATAACTTCTTAAAATAGCATGTGGCTTTCTTGTAAAAAAAAATAATAAAGAAACCAAAATAAACTCTCTGCCTCCCTCACCCACGCACGACCGCCCACACCCCCCTATCGTGCTGTTGTGGCAACGTCGTGACCCTAGCTGACCCCGTGTCACCATCTCCTCCTCTTCACAACCCATGGTTGCGCTCATCTTCACCTCTAGTCTATTAGAAGGTAACAATTTTGTGCTTCTTCTATATTCAACTTCATATGGTAACTGTGATTTATGTGAGTTTGAGGTAGTAAGATGAATTATTATATATTAGGCTATGTAATTGTTAGGGCGAATTGAATGAATTTATGAATGGAAGGGGAGCCTTGGAGCAACGGTAAAGTTATCTCCGTGTGACCAAAAGGTCACAGGTTCGAGCCGTGGAATTAGCCACTGACAAAGTCAGGTTAGGTTGCCTACAATTCACCCCTTGGGGTGTGGCCCTTCCCTGGACCCTGTGTGAACGTGGGATGCTTGTGCACTGGGTTGCCCTTTATGAATTGAAGGAACTGACATGTAATTGCAAATACTCACAATTTGTGTATGAAAGCATGATTGCAAGGAAACTTTATTTGATAGACAGGTGTGTAAATGATAATTTTGAGGGAGTTTAAAGAAGAGCAAACATATTTATGTTGCTTGGTCTAAGTAAGTTAGCTATGATTAATTATATTTGTAAGCTTCAGTAGTTGCAAAGAACCTATGGAGATTGATGGTGTAAAACTAGTGAGGTTAGTTGAGGATGGCCAAGCATGGTTATATTATTTGCTTAGGAGTTTATCCATGGATGCTTGATTAGAGTATGTTGAATTCATAGTGAGACTTGTGAGGTAATTCTAGATAGATGTGATGCAGCACATGAAATTGTTGAAGTTGAGTAGCTTACATGGTATAATAATTATGATGGAATTTATTTGTAATATGTATAGATGGATGAGTATGATTGGATTTGAGTTAGCGTTTCAAATTATGGATTAATTAGTGGATTACAAATGTGTAGTGAGAAAGGTAAATATGTCTGAATGATACCATGATTGAGTGTTCCATCACTTGGGTGAAATTGTACAAATTCAAAGTGGGTTTATTAAGGGGGAAAATTGGGTGAATATGAAGTTGTGATTAAGTAAGTGAATTCATGAAAGCAAGTAAGAATGAATTATGAATGAGGATGACATATGAACCTTGATGTCTTGCTGGGAGTAAGAACAACTTACTTGGAGTGACTTATGTCATAAACAGTGAAACTACTACTTGTGAAAGAGTTTGAGTCAAGGGGAATGACTAAGTAATGAGAGCTATTGGGTAATGAAAGAAATTAAGTTAGCAAGTAATTCTAGATGAAAAGCGAGGAACAAAGCGTCATAATGTCTGTGAATTAACTGATGGAAAGTTGGGGTTAAGTAAATTATGAATTGGGGTATGCTTACCCAATTTATTCATTGCTAAATCAAGGCCATAAATGAAATGAGAATTTGTAACAAAATAATGGAAAACGAATATACTAAAGTATCGAGACTTATGAGATAGGCAAATTTTATTATAATGCTCAAAGTATGCATAATTTGGCTTAAAACTTGCAAGTATTAATTTATAACTGGTACAAAGTCTTGTTGTGTTCATTTTCGAGAAAGGCTTACAAAATTATTTAAAGAAGAAACGCAATAACTGTCAAGGTATGTTACTGCTTGCACCATTCATAAATATTTAAATTTACATTTCCTAATATTAACAAGTTCTATTCGGCCACTGGAACCTTAAGGACTCATTTCATTGTTCATCGTTCAATGTAATATTCAATATTCAATGTTCACAGTATCTGTTAGTAGAATTCAATGTTGGGGCCCTTCCCATTAAATCGAAAATTCACAGTTCATTGTTCATTGATGTCATAGCTGCTGTTCATATGTTTGGGTCTCTATCTAGGCCAAGAAATAATTAATTTCACAGTCAATGTTAAAGGCAATGTTCCTCAAAAGACGTTTAAAAAGCATAGTCGTAACATTACGCCTACGCTCATTGTCTCCCTGAAAAGTCATTTGTTTGACTGTACAAGCGTAACGTTTTGATCTATAGCTCACTTGTCTTATTGTTTTGTTTTTTCCAAACTGTTTTATGGAAGGAAAAGCTAGCTAAGGTTAAGCAGGAGCCCACAAAAGCTAAGAGTTCGGGAGGTGCTAACCAAGGCAATGACTCTTGATTTCCAATCTTGGTTAGATTGTTTGGTGAACTTGGGAACTAGCTCATGGTTCAAATGCTAGTTAGCTTAACTAAGATGCAATTCATTTGGGGCGCTAGCACATTTTGTGTCGTGACAACCTTTAATATTGGTTTCCATAATCCCAAACTTATTTGATGTATATATTGAGTTTAGCTTATGTATAACTCAGTGACTTCTAATTTCTAAATGCAGCATTGCCCACGACTGTAACAGTCCGGGACCCCGCTGGCTGATATTGTCCGCTTTGGCACACCGGCCTCACGGCTTTAAAACGCGTCAACCAGGGTGAGGTATCCAGCCCCTTATAAAGAGGCCTTCGTTCCTGTAACAGTCCGGGACCCCGCTGGCTGATATTGTCCGCTTTGGCACACCGGCCTCACGGCTTTAAAACGCGTCAATCAGGGTGAGGTATCCAGCCCCTTATAAAGAGGCCTTCGTTCCCCTCACCTGCCGATGTGGGAGACTCCTCTCCCCTTGGGGACCCCGACGCCCTCGTCGGACAAGATAAGGGGCCCA
>JACYFF010031956.1:63535024-63545359 GCA_017589665.1 Selenicereus undatus | reverse complement strand
TTGTTGTTGTTGTTGTTGTTGTTGTTGTTGTTGTTGTTGTTGTTGTTGTTGTTGTTATTATTATTATTATTATTATTATTATTATTATTACTACTACTACTACTACTACTACTACTACTACTACTAGTGCTACTACTATTGCTCCTCCTCCTCCTCCTCCTCCTCCTTTAATAATCATATTATTGATAATAGTCGTCATGATTTAGATTATTGGAGAGCGATTCAATTTACACGACATGCACTTGGTTTTGGGTCCAAATTGAGAGGTGTTTGTTTCATTTTTCCTCACAAGTCCCAAACATGTGGACAATATGTAGCTTATCCACCATCATTAGGATTATTGACTAATTTAAGAACAAAACTTAAAATTTGTCAATACTTTAATCACACTACAATTACCCCCAAGCTTACATGCTTAACTCAAAGTTCCTAATTTAATTTACATTAGTAACAATTGTCAAATTAATTCTCAAATTTACGTTGAGAATAATCACCGAATTAGTTCAAACAATACACTTCCCTTCATGCTTCCTCTCCCCTCATGTTACACAGGAAAGATTACTCCCGTGTCCATCGAGGTTTGGGCTAATATTTTTCTAACCTGACAATTTAGGGAAAATATTTCCAAGTCCATCCAAGTTTGGGCAAATATTTACTGGAACCAAAAGTGACCAAACTTAACTTTTTAAATTGCATAAAACCCCTTAAACTTTTAAAATTTGCATTCTAACCCCAATTCTTAAAAACTTACTTTCTAAAATTCAAAAATTGTGCTTATAGTTTTCTACTTATAAGCAGTACTCGATGCCCTCTTTCAATTGGTATCAGAGCCATGTGACCGAAAACAATTAAGATAATTAAGCTAATTAGTGATTAATTAAGCTAATTAACTATGATTAACGCTAGAACCATCAACTGCTTGCCCTGGACCTAATTATTCACATATTGTTCACTCACTGGAAGGCCTTTCTCCAATAGCACCCTCATTAAATTATATTACTGATATAGTTTAAGAATTAAAAGCAGAATTAGCAAAAAGTAAGACTGAAGTTAATGAGCTTAAAAAGCAATTATCTGTAATTCACCTTTCTCTAGTTAACGAAGTAAGACATAGCTCCAGTAGTAGTATTAGTACTCCATTTCAGCTTAAATATCCTTTCCAAAACCCAAAAACCAAAATTTCATTTCTTTTGCACAATATAAAAATCCAAAAAGAATTAAGAGAAAAATTAGGCGAAAAACCCGCTGAAAAAACAGAAAACGAAGAAGAAGGAGTATAAGTAGTATACTCTGGAACAACTATAGAACATGCTCGAGAAAAAACAAAATCCAGAAGAATTAAACAAGATCATGAGTGCAATTAGCGATAAATGTGACGTCTTATCCGATGATAATGAAGCGACTAATAATATCTTATTAGAAGAAGAAATATATCAGTAGATGAACCTCATTAAATTAGAAGATCTTAATGTGTTACCTTTAGAAGAAATTAGAAGAAAATTAGGGGGGGAGTGGTAAAATAGCTGTTCAAGATGAGATTAATGAAATCGTAGAACTTGACTTAAGTGAAACAGAGACCAATCTAGTTAACAATGTTGTTCATAAACCTAAAGAATTTGGTGAACCTTCTCGAAGAAATACTCATTTTATCATACCTAGGTACGTTCCAACAGGCTATACAACTAATTTTTCCTTCGGGTTCATCCCAAGGAAAATTACAACCTTTGAAGAAGTTGGCCTTACCCTAATTAGTCAAACAGGTTACATCTTAAACATAGATGGAACTCGTAATAGAGAAGAAATATTTGAACATTGAAAAAGAGGCATAAGTAGTGTCTTAAACCTAAATACTACACAAACTGCTGCAAATTTCCTAAACTACATCGAACATAGCTTTTCTGGCACTGTAACTTACTAGTATGATTCATTAAATGAAGATGGTAAAAATGCATTAAGAATGATGGAAACACCAGTTGTAATGTTCAAAAATCTTTGTAAGGAAATTAAAACTGAATTCATTGGAGCTAAACTTGATTCTGAAGAAAAAGCAAGAGAATGGCAGAAAACGATTAATAACATAGAATTATGTAATATGAGATATCTAAAAAAGTATATTACTAAATTTATTCAATATTATTATAAAATTGGGCAAAATAAAACCAATATGGGTATGTTCTATGATATTGCCATATCCTATAAATTCCATAATTCGTGAAAAATATGTTACATGGCTTAAAAGAACAAATGTCGTTGACACCCTTGGTTCAAGAATCTGTTATTTACGAAAATGGGTAAACAATCAGTGTCTTGATCTCCAAAAACAAAAGAAAATTAAGAAGCAATTCCTAACTTGTTGGGATTCACCTCTCCAATGAGGAAAAGAGCATGAAAGGAGACGAAAGAGAAAATTTTATAAGAAAAAGAGCTTTAATAAGCAGAGGGGAAAGAAATATAGAAGAAAATATTATAACAAACCAAGTCCTAAAAAACGAAGATTTTTTAGAAAAACAGTTTATTATCCTACAGAAAAAAAACAACTGCAAATGTTGGGCATGCGGAAAAGTAGGACATTATGCTAATGAATGCAAAAATAGGAAGAATAACAAGCCTAGATTATATTGAGCTTAGTGAGGATGAGGCATTAGACTTGACCCTAAATAACAACAAAGAAATTGTTGAAATTATAATGGACAATGAATATGAAGAAAGTGATTATGAAGAAACAAGTAATATGATGGAAAGTTGCTCAATCAGTCTTAGTGATATTCAGGGAGAAGAGTTTGTTGTAGATAATGATAACGAAGAAGTCAAAGGAGATTGAGTTCTTCCCATAATCCAGAAAGACGTGTTCTATAAAAAGTCCATCTTTCAATTAAAAAGCAAATATGTATGTGAGATGATAAAGGGAGATCTGGAAATCAAAGATTGTAACTATGATGTGGAGGAAGTTAATCTCGTTAATTAGAAAAACATCCTCAAGCATAACAAAGATAGAAATTATTGCTATATCCATGTTGGAAGTATCCAAGCTCAAATCACTCCATTACAATATTATGGTAAAGATATTGATCTCTATGCTTTGCTTTGTGATATTAGGCATACCAAGTTCAATAATTAAATTATCACAGGGATAAAGACTAATTATGTAATGGATCAGAATGATTCAATTGTAAACCTGGCTATTATATGAGTCTAAATGATCAATTCGCTAAAAGCTTCATATCCCTTAAGATAAAAACAGTTGGAATGGAAGTGAAAAGAGGAGGATATCCATTCCATTAAGGATACTCTGAAAAATTATCTACAAATTAGATAATACTATAGATCCAAAGACTAAGGTCACCATGATAGAGGCAGAAAAATTTGAAAGCCTACCCTTATGCAAAAGATCCATAGGATTAAATCCAATCCATAAGAGATAAAGATTGATCGTTCATGGATAACTAGCTTTGCCAACCCTACAAAAATCAATAAGAAAAATATAATAAAAATCGATGAAAAAGGTAAAATCACCATTAAACCCCAATTATTAAGAAACATGAGTACGAGATCAGATTGGGGATAAGGATCTTCATCAGCTAAAGAAGAGTTTAAAGAAGATGATACAATGAGTATGACTAGTGAAATGAATAGAATGAGTTTTGAACCCACAAGACATAATGTAGACCGGAGTATGAGTCTAGAAAGAAAAGTCATTGGGTACAAAACAAGAACTATAAGTGAGCCAATTTATGAGGATGAATTAGTCAAAATTATGACTTTGGAGATATGCTTTGAAGTCACCAACACAAATCCTAATAGCATTTACATCCCAATAAACGTATGCTTAGAGGGATATAATAAATATGAGTTATGTGCCTATATAGATAGTGGTTGTTCTATATACTTTGGAAAAATATCGTTATTTCCAGAGTTTATGTGGAAAAGAGCTAAAAATCCTTTACAAGTGAGAATAGTATATAATAGCATCATGAGTCACAATGAAGCAATAGAAGGGTTATCCATAAAATTAGGAAAAGTTCAATGCATTATACCAATTCTATGGGCTACTGATCAACCCTCTCATGATATGCTTATTGGAAATAATTTTCAGAGATTATATTCTCCATGCACACAGACCATAAACCAGATAATATTCACAAATAATGGTCACTCAGTTCCTATTGAAAAATTAAGTAAGGCTTACACTCATCAAAAAATTGAATTTACACGCAGCCAGTGTGGTAAGAAGGTAATGTCGACACAACGAGAAGTAGCATTGACAATTTCATTACTCGAGTTATCTATTAAAGAGCACATTGTCAAACAACAAGAAAAATTATGCAAAAAACTCTACTCGGATAATCCACTAAAGTTTTGGGATAAAGATAAAATATTTGCTAAAATCACTCTATTAAACCCCAACACTATTATCTGAGTCAAACAAATGGTGTATACACATTAGGCTATCCAAAAATTTGATAAACAAATCAACGAACTTCTGGATAAAGGGTTAATCATAAACAACAAAAGTCCTCACACCAGTCCCGCTTTCATGGTAAGAAATCATGCAGAAGAGAAAAGAGGAAAAGCAAGAATGGTAATCAACTACAAAAAGCTTAATGATGATACAATCTTTGATGGATATTGTATTCCTAACAAAACGGTCCTTTTTAACAAAATTCAAGGAGCCTCTTGGTTCTCGAAAATGGATTGCAAAAGTGGATATTGGCAAATAAAGATAGACGAGGAAAGCATTTCTTTAACCGCATTTAGTGCCCCATAAGGACATTATGAATGGATAGTAATGCCGTTTGGTCTTAAAAACATACCTCAAATATTTCAAAGAAGAATAAAAAATATCTTTAAATACCTTAATCATTGTTGTTTAGCTTACATCAATAATATCCTTGTCTTTTCCAAAACCATAGAACAGCACAAAGATGATGTCTTAGCCATCACCCAAAGATGCATTGATCATGGTATCATACTTAGAAAAAGCAAGCGCATTTATCCTAAACAAGAAATTAATCTTAAGTCTAGAGATAAAAGCTACACAAATCATTCTACAAAAATACATTCTGGAAAAAATAAAAAATTTCCTTGAAAAAAATGAATATAGGAAGCAACTAGAAAGGTTTTTTAGATGTCTTACTTATACTTCAGATTTCATTAAAGATTTAGCTAAACTAAGAAACCCATTGTAGCAAAAACTCAAGAAAGAAGTAAGCTGGACATGGAGCACTAATGATACAAAGATTGTTCAGAATTTTAAAAAGATGTGTAAAAATCTTCCTGTGCTTAATTTGCCTAATGAAGGAGATAACTTAGTTCTTGAGACAAATGCCAGCAATGAGCACGGGAGCGCAGTACTCAAAATCAAAGAAGGCGAAAAACTCTGCAAATACTGTAGTTGAAGTTTTAATAAGGCAGAATGCAACTATCCCATGATGGAAAAAGAAACTCTTGCAGTCATAACGGGAATTGAAAAGTTCTGAATCTTTTTAGCCCCAAAACCTTTTCTTATTCGAACTGATTGCAAAGGAATACTTGGTTTTGTGAAAAAGAATTTATCAAATATGCAAGCGCAATGGCGACTCCTACGTTGGCAATTATGGCTTAACTAGTTTTCCTTCTCTATTAAACGTATGCAGGGATCGAAGAACTCTATGGCAGATAGTTTAACTCGAGAACTCACCAGTGGTGATCATCAAAGCCGACCTCCTTCCAAAAAAGGAGGAAATCCACAATGAGATGTCATTCATACTATAACGGGTTTCTCCTTCTAGTAAAGTCCTTATTGATAACTTAGAATTCCTTATAAAAGGCAGATCACGCTTTGGTCTACTTTCTTCTACCTACCTAATAGCCCAAAGAGTTTCCCTTCTAAATTTACAAGTTAATTACCTTAGATGTCCTTATATAATCCAAGAAAAAATTGGCTTTCATGTTCAAGAAAAATGGTTCAATGAGTGATATGCAACTTGTATCGATTATTATCATAACTATTCTTATGATATTTAGAAATCTTGGAACACAGTGATCAATTTTCCTGATAAGTCTGGAGTTGGTGGTGTTCATTTTTCAGTCAATTCAATCTCTTTAAATGACCCTCTCATTAAAGCTTGGGAATACAGGATGATAGTGTACTTCATGAAAATTCCATATCCAAAGTTCCCATTTTTCTCAACATTAACTAAATTCCAATAATGCATGTTCAAGAGGATCCATTGGATTCTTACATCTGCTGAAGATCCAACAAAAATCCCACACAACAGACCTCTTTATTTAGAGATGCATTGTGCACTAATTGAATATGAAAATGAAAAAGTCAAACCAGCTTATTATCTTGTCCAGATCATTTATTACAACCAGAAGGGTTTCCAAAACAAGGACGATTTGTTACTGATCCCACTTTAGCAAGAGCCATCGGATTTTACAACATTTATCGTAAAACTTGGGCATTAATTGAACAAGAAAAAACGATAATGCGTTGTGGAAATACTACTTTCGCCTATGACATTGAGTTTAAAAAACACATGAAGATGGGAAGAGCAATCTCAAAAGATATCTTTGACTATCTCTTTGATGTTGGAGCTGGAAAATTCTTATCAAAAAAGAAAGAAATATCTTCTTGAATTATTTGAGAAATGGGATCCAAAGCATCTTCAATTAGATGAAGGTTTTGATAATTATCCAGATAATGATGGTCTGGAAGATATAATTGGAGATGAAGGCATGTAGAATCTCAATAATGATGACTAGTCTTGTCGTCATTAAAAGTTCTGAAAAGCGCTTGCTCCATTATTGTATAAGTATCAGGTCTGTAAAATAAAGCAATGTACTATAGTCATCAATATGTACTGTAGCCATTAGGGCATCCTATGTACCCCCAACCCTCTATAAAAGGAGAGGTCAAGTGTTGAGAAGGGACACGATCATTTGAGCATCCTTAAGCAAAGAGAAGTCAGAATTCTCCATTTTTGTATGAGCAAGCATCTCTAATGATCTTAGCTTAAGTCCCTCTTCAAAGCTTTCCATTGTAATATTTCCATATTTAAGCTTTCAATAAAAGAAGTTTTCCAGTAGGGAATGTTGTTCAATTGAACCTTATGTCTTAAATATTATAATTTCTTAATTAAAGTTCCACTACCCATAAAAAAGATTAAGAACTTGATTAGTGACTACGGTCCAAGGTAGGAAATGAAACGGATTTGTGTTGTACCTGATCTATGGAAGGTGGGGTTGAGATTAGCAATCTCTGTAAACCGGAAGCTAGAAGAACGCCGGAGTCCATCGCTGACTAAGTTCAGGTAATGGTCGAAACCCTCTAATTAAGTTTTAATTATTTTGCTAAGCATGGTGGGCCGTCAATCACAAAAAATATAATATTTGAGATATGAGTAGTAGATTATAATAAGTAGTACCAGTGAAATCATTATAAGAAGTCCAAATAAAAGTATAAGCTTAGTTTTGCAAAAAAATCCCAATAAGTTTGAATATTTGCAAGAAAGCCCAAAAAGGACTAGTAATCCAAGCAGTAGTATCTCCAAAAAATTATTACCCATACCTAAGTAGATCCAAAAATATTTATCCAAAATTAGTGGACCAAATAAATATTTACCCATACTGCAGTGTACCCAAGAGTCAATTGTTCTGTTACACCACACACATAATGACTATCTTTAATCTAAACTTTGCTAGTTAATATTCCATTACCTTTAAATTATCCCACCAATTCCTATTAACCCAACAATTTTTCAAATCCCCTAAAGTGAATTTATTTCTGTACTTTTTTTCTTCTCATCTTTAGTCTCAAAATCATCAACATTATTAGTCAAAAGAAACACCCCTTTAACATCCTACTCTTGTTGTAATCTAACTAAACTTCATACTTAGCTCAAAATATTCAAAACATTCAAGATGGTTACGTTTCTCTTTCGTACTCTTCTCCACCATCCTCACTTAGAAATCAATCTCATGGTACACATGAACACGACAACATCATACACATATATATCTCACTATTTTCATTCAATATTCATTAAAATTTATCTGAACATCATTAAATCAACATAAACAATGTTAGATTTCCATTCAAACTCCAAACCCTCACCACCATCTTCATCCTCAACCTCAAGCATCACCGATTCAATTTCACATCCAAAGATCCAAGGAAACTACAAATTAATGTTCACTTAATCTAAATACATCAACTAGTACACAAATTCAATCATAAAGCACTAAAAATCAAATTAAGGGGAAGTTAGAGCTTCACCTTCTCAGCCCACTTGAACAATTTAAGGGAGGTGAAGAGGGTGGCAACAGCACGGTGGCGACAATTGGATGGCACAGTGGCAGCAAAACTGCGGCGGGGCCAGGCAGCTATGCAGGTTGGTCGGCGACAAATAGGGGGGTTCTGGTTAGACGAAACAGGGGGTACTAGCGAAAAAAAACAGAGAGGGGAATGGGGGCTTTCGTGTATGGGGGGAGGTTTAACTGTTTTAGTTTTATTTATTTTTGAATTTTCTTTTTCTTTTTTTTCTTCCTTTTTTTCTTTCATTTCATTGGTAAATTAGCTTGCTAGAGTTTTCTAATTTGATCCTAACAATCTTCGTTTCTCTTTTTTTTTCACCCAATATACATTTTGGGCTAATTTCTTTGCTAAAATTAATGAATCAAGAGGGAATTTTCATTTTTGACTTATTACTCGTTGCACTCTTTATACACACACACACACACACACACACACATATATATATACACACACACACACATAGACATACATACATACATACATACATACATACATACATACATACATATATATACATATATATATATGTATATATATGTGTGTGTGTGTGTGTGTGTGTGTGTGTATATATGTATATATATATATACATATATATATATATATATATATATATACACACACATATATATTCATATATACATATATATGTGTGTGTGTGTATTCATCTGAAGAATTTGAGTTTTAATATTTATAACCCCAAGTGCAAGGTTTTACAGTTGGTACTCAGGGTGTCGTCCATTAGGAGTTGGTTTCAAGTACCCAGATTCACTCAAGCGTTTCAAGCTAGGCTATGTGAGAAGGAATGAAAGGCAAGCTAAATTAAGCTAATAAACACAAGAATACAGGCTTGGAGTCATGATTTGACCAATTGACGGACCAACTAATAAAGATGAGTTCTAACCTACCCAATCTATTCATAAAACTAGAGATGGTTAGTTGCACCTTCGAAAACCACCCAAGCCCTCTCTCAAGGGTCATGAGCTAGCCTAATTAGTTTAACCACCTATTTTTATGGGGTTAGTCTAATTCGGCCACCAAATTAGCAACCATCAAACCTAGCTAAATTAGGACTATCTTCATGTCCAAATCCCGGCTATCCTGTCTCCCACACCAGCTAATTGACATCACCTCTCGGCATAAGTCAATCCGCCAAAAATAAAGATGAAAGCGCTCTCAAGCATTTCACCGAACACTTAGCAGGCATAAGAGAAAACTCTAAGTTCTAGGCATAAATTGGGAGTGGTTAGGCCTAATCCTAGACTAATTAGTCATCAAGAAGCTAATCACAATCCAAGCCAACGAAAATTAACAACTAATCATCAGCAAAACTCAAAAACCCCAAAACAAACCTAAACTAGCAAATAACTCAACAAGCATGAACTAGGGCAATCAATCTAATCTAATATGGATTAATACAACTACTAAACACAAAATCATAATAAAAACTAAACATTTAAGCTAAATATAATTTAAGCTAACAAGATCAAACAAGAGGAAACTAGAACAAATATGAAATAAAAAGAGAGAAAGGAAAGAGTGAACTTATGAATTGCTTGGATGAATTTGAATTGATAATGCTTGAATCCTAAAAACAACCCAATTAATCCTAATTGACCAACTTTATTTCCTTCTAATGATTTTTTAAAGCTAAACCCCAAGCTAAACTAGCCTAAAAATCGCCAGAGGGACCCCTAAAAAAGTCCCAAAACAAGCCCTTTTAAAAGGGAGACAAACCGGGCAAAACAGCATGCATGGAGGCCACAGTTGTCACCTGGAGACAACTTGTCTCATTCAAGACAGGCTAGCCATCGCCTGGAGACAGCTTGTCTTGATCAAGATAGGTTGGCCGTTGCCACCCCCTGGCCAGGGCTACAGGGTTTACCAATGGTCGTCGTCGGTCTCCCGACTACTTGTCGCCCTACTGCTTCGTTTTCTTCTTTTGTTCCTCTTTTGCTCCTTCTCGCGGCCTTTGCTTGATTGAACTTATTGGCTACAAAAGTAAATAAAATAAGTAAAAATTCTAAAGATTATATTATTAT
>JACYFF010031956.1:63503619-63534624 GCA_017589665.1 Selenicereus undatus | reverse complement strand
ACACACACACACACACATATATCATACCTTATTACTATTGTTGCATTGTTGTAAATGTGTGTGCGTGTTTTATTATTATTAGCATTATTTTCCTTCCGAAATCACCCATTCAATAATTAGGCTAACTTTATTTAGCTACTGTTCAAGTATTTATTAATACTTTGATTAGGTTATTTGGGAGCATAACAGAATTCATTTTGAGACCTCTCTATCAATTCAACCTGCACTTGTATAAATAGATATACGTATCTGAAATACTAAATTAAAATGCGGTGCCCAATTTAATTAAATTTTTATTTATGATAATCCATGATAATTAGCCAAACTTTAGGTTCAGGGCATTACATAGAGTTTCATGCTCATTAAATTTTATTGTCACTTCCCCAAGATTTCCCACTATTGACTTACTTCTAGGTCTAACATTGGGAGTAATCTTTATTGGCCAACATCTAAGCATCATCTTTCATCTTTCCTATCCCGAGTAGCAAGGTGTTATTTTGGATGGTGGAATGTACTCAAGATGGGTAGTGAAAACGAAAGGTTAGTGATCTTGGATATAGGCTGAGGTAAGATGACTAATGACCTAGGGCTGATGAGAAAGAGATGATAGCTTAGTGGGCTTACAGGTTTAGGTTAGGCTGGGAAGGAATAGGGTAAGGATGATGGATTTCGGCTGTAGGTTCTAGATGAAATTGGATCTTACCCTAGACTGGACTCTAAGTTAGGCTTGGACAGTTGATATGTGGGCCTAAATTGGGTGTCAATCTAAACCAAATGAATTATGGACCTAAACTAGGGCTAACAGTGCCTTTGGTTTGGTTTACTTATATTCGGCTAGTTTACGCATGTCGATAAATCTAGGTGTACTAATGGATGTTTCCTGGACCTCATGGATGGATGTGTGATGCATTAACCATTGACTTATATATGGATCAAGTATCTAGTCCTAACTGAACTTGTGCATTATGAGTATGATACATGACTAGATACAATCATGAATTATGGACTTTGGGACCTAGATGGACTCATGAATTGTGCATGATGAAATCAAATATGCATGATTGTTTGGTAAGATGTAGCCCATAATCAATATGTTATTACCTTCAAACTTTCCTATTCATATAATAGGACTTGCAAGCTCATAACATAGTGTAACTTGGGCCTAGACTGATGATATCGACTCCATATTATGATACATGCAAGGTATAGAAATTAGACAATTTCCTCCTAGTCCTGCCATAATATAAGACTAAAATACTTGGACTTAATGGAATCTAAGAGAATGTTGGGCTTCAAGGGTCTAAGAACTGACTGAGCCCATGACCAGGCCAGACAAACGTTTTCCTAACCTGGGCCCTTAGACACAATGATGATTTTATGAACAATAAAGCATCAATACATGGTTCTTTGGGTATGGGTAGTGGAATAGCTAGTTTCGGACCAAGAGGTGTCAAGATTAAACATATACATGATATAAAATTTAACATCAGCTTTGAAAATGAAAGTGCATAGCTAATACATTTAAAAAGTTGTTATCGACGAGATCTCATGTTTTGAAAGTGATGCAAAAGCCTGTGAGTTTCGTGAAAGTCCCCAACCAATTGTTTGAACCAAAATGGTGAGTTAATATTGAGTTTTATGATTAAGTACATAGCCAATACTTTTTAGAGTCAATAATGAGTTTTGTGATGCAGTAAGTGAACCAACTGATCATTAGTTATTTTTTTTGAAAAATTTCTCCATTTTAAACTGGAAAATAGTTCACATGTTATATAAGTTTTTGGTTATTAGAGCCAACATCAATAACAGAACCAAACTAATTCCTTTTACAAATTGAGAGCACAAGAATCCAAAATTAATTTAACTCACTAATTTCTAAGGTTCCTTTTAGAAATCAAGTGCATAACAATTCAAAATTAATTAACTAATCAATTTCCCCTGTCAAGCAACAAACAATCAAATTTCCCTGAGTCCACAACCAAGGATGCTAATTCTTTCCATGAGAGTAAATTACTAAATCTACCATTATTTAACACAAATGTGACTAAAATCAGTAAACTAAACACAATAATTTGCAAAAACAAATTATAAACTAAAATTAGGGATATAATTAACATTTGGCTTTAGGATGCTTTGGAAATTAAGGGGATGGAATCCAGCAGCAAAATTTTTTTGGAAAAAACAAAGGAATTAAAAACAAATTCATGAGAGGACATCACTAATTCCACCTATTCTTTAATGCAAATTTGACTAAAATCTATAAATTAAGCATAATAACCTACAAAACAACGTAATTATTTACTCCAATTTTGGTTTTAAGATGCTTTGGAAATTGGAGAAGAATTAAGTGGCCAAATTTTTTAAAAGAAAAAACAAGATACTCGCGCACACTTGATTTTTAACACATGACCCACGCAGCAAGGGTCAGAATAAAGAGTTGCCCCCACCCATGCACTCAACAACTTGTGAGGCCTTTACTAATTAAATCATATATATCATTTTTCTTTTTTCCCTCAGAATTTCTAATAAACAACTTTTTTCCCTAAAACCTGAGGTGTCAAGTCACACTTCTTGGGCATATGTGGCTTCACCCATGGGTATGGGTTAGTTTTAGATAGTCAACTAGAGTTCTTAACATTCACAGAATCACGTATGTACATGAATTCCAACCTAATCCAAATTTCTAAGTTATAACTGGTTTAGATGAGGTTTGGAACAGTCCTCTCGTGACCAGAATGCTTCTTCATCTATGGGGTACATGACAGGACTAAAACATTCAGTTGTTTCCCATATATCATGTGGATTAAAGAAAGTATGTCGCAAGTGGGTGAAATAGTTGCCTACCCACCGAGTGGCCAACTATTCTCCCAAGAAGGTATTAATGGGGTTAGGCCTACAGGCACTGTTACCCCCCCCCCCCTCGTAACACTTATAATGCATGATGCCTAATGCAAGTGCAACTAAAAATATTTTTCAATTTGATTTTCAAATCTCAGCCTCTTAGAAAATTTCCCAAAAGAGTCACTACTACAAGGATTACAGCTTGAAACCTAAGTGCAATCCCCCACGAATGGATGGAACTTTTGGTGTGCTTCCGAAGATTTTAATTATTAAAGAAATTAGAGCCAACAGTGAGTTACATTAGAAGCAACTGAATTTTAAATTTTTTAAAAATATTGCTTTCCTAATAAAGCCCTCAATGGAAGGGACAATCAAAAGATACAGACTTGATTAAAAAAGGTTTTCAAAAGATCTCGAATAATGCTTGGTGTAGGAATCATCTTACTCTATTTCTTTGAATGAAAAGATCTAGATCCAAGGGCAAAGGTACAACATAAGAATGGAGTGCATCCTAATGCCTCCCTTTATCGTTGATGACCTCTACTGGAAGATGAGATAGTTACACTAAAAGAAACAGCTTGCAACATATTAAGTAGAATAATGCAAATAGAAAATTATAACATCAATTATAATCTTAATTACAAGAAAGGGAAAAGAATAAAATGAAAATCTTTAATGGGCGGGACTAAATTAATTACCAAAAATTACATCTTTAAAATTAAATAAAACTAAACAAAGGAAAGAAGAAAATGGGGGAAAAAAGGAAAGTAGGTTTCAAAGATTAGTGCCTCCAGGCTTCCTGCCTGAGCGACTTAAGGAAACCTAGGATCGAGAACTTTGAGTCTTGACTTGTGCCTCAGAAAGTTTTGAGAATATATTTGAGATAGATTATGTCAACCTCTCAATGTTCTCTTAGAGTTTTCTCAGATTTAGTTGTATGTTTGAAGGTCAATTGAGGGGTTGCATTTATAACTGGAGGAAATGAGGGTTTCCTAGGGTTTCTTGAGGTTTGGCACCGTGTGAGTTTTTTTCTAGGTTGAGTAGCGACTAGGGTTTACATAAATTAAATAATCAAATAAGGAACCTGATTTTGTTCCTTTTGGCCCTAAAGACGTACGTGCTTCGGGCTAAGCTGTGAGCATATTTTCAACTTTGATTATTTGGTCATAACCCTCATGCCTAACCTTCATTTTAATGATTATTTTTCCCCCTTAAAGCTTAGTGAATCTATTTTTTAATGACACCAATTTCATAATTTTGGATAAGTGTGGAAGAAGACATAAGTAAAATGGTGAACATGTATTATTTTTAGCACACGTCATAGTAACTGGCTCATATAGCTTTCGTTGTTTATCAAATTCAGGCTCATAATAAATCATCATGAAGCTCATGAAATAAGGATTACAAATATTTATACTTAATACTTTAGGGTGAAAATGAGGAAAGAAACTTAGCAAAACTCAAATAAGGTCAATTTGGGCTTATTTGGGTTGTTGGATCCTTGTAGCCTTTTCGGTTCGGTATAGATATTTAAGTTAAGGGATGCTAGCACATTTTAAGGCTCTTAATTTTAGTCCAGCAGGCCTTATTAGATTGATTTATCATCATTTGATACTTTATAAATCAAGACACCATTTTTAGGCGCCTACACTAACTAGCTTCATAATCACGATAATGTTCCGTTTTAACTAATCTTATATGCCCATACCTATTCATTCTTGGGAGACACAAGATATCCCATGCTACGACTGGAGGTTTCTTATGCACAAGTCTACAGTTCCAACATAAGGATCTATAGAGTTGAGTTACTTTTTCGAAAACATTCATAGGCAATAAGAGTATTTCGCTCTAATAAGAAAGAATACTCAATAGCACAGAGTTAGTTAGCTACACCTTACCAATATAGGATAATTTCTTAACAGGTTGGCCCTTATTCTAGTAGCAATTCTTTCCACTATTGTTTTGCAACCTTGCATTGATGGCATTTGAGGCTTAATAGGAAATCTTAGATATTTGAAGGGCACAGTGGTTTACATATGTACACAAATGCTCCTCTGGTGTTTGTTAGCTCCATACATTAACATAAAATATTTATCTAGATCAGCCTCCAAACTAGAACGAGTAATGAAATGGTGAAATATTACTATTAAACATTGAACACTTTCATATCAACTCTATATAGTAGTAGCAAATCATTTGCAAATTCAATGAACATTTTTTGAGTCTATAAGATCCAAAGTGAAATTTAAACTTGTCCTTACATTAGCAACTCTAATAGCCTTCACGGGTATTCTATAACCAGCGCAAAAAGAAGGGGGGAGACAAGTTCATGCCGCCTTGATTCTTTTTAGCTACCAAAGTAACCATGTAATTCACAATTAAAATTTATGGAAAACATAGTTTTTGCCTATTGTAATATAACTTTTGATCTTTTGTACAAGCTGTATAGGAAACCCATAACCAATAAGCAACTTCTTAGTAAATCTGCATCTTATTGAACCATATGCCTCTTTTAGATCCACTTTCATGATGCATCTAGAAGATATCTCTTTCTTGCTATACATTATAATCAAGTTCTCACATATCATTTTATTATGTCGAATAGATCTAGGACCAGCAAAGGTACCTAGAGAATCATCCACCAAACTAGACAGGATAAGTTTTAGCGTTTTGCAAATCACCTTTGTGATGCATTTGCATACAACATTATAGTAAGCTATAGGCCTCAAATTAGCAGCTCTAATTACATCTTTACCATTTATCTACCAAGTGCTTTTAAAAGAATAACTCACATAGCCATTATGGCCACAAGCTTTATCATTATCAATGTTAAACATGGCCCTCTTGAGTTCAACATCTGTAATTGGTCTAAATAATTCTAGTCGTTGCATTTTAGTAAGGCATTTTCCTTGCATAATAACTTTAATTGACCAAGAACCGCATTATC
Source organism: Selenicereus undatus (assembly GCA_017589665.1). Classification (NCBI taxonomy): domain Eukaryota; kingdom Viridiplantae; phylum Streptophyta; class Magnoliopsida; order Caryophyllales; family Cactaceae; genus Selenicereus; species Selenicereus undatus. Next base: position 63,528,836 of record JACYFF010031956.1, on the reverse strand, counting down.
TTTATAAGAAATTATAAGGAACGAACCACCCTGTGCTACTCAATTTCTGGTTACTCTTGAGTAATACTTCCTTGAGTATTCTAGATAATTTTAACGACTTTTGTAGTACTTGTGAGCTAATTGGTAAAACAAAAGCAGCTATTGTGGTACTTGTAGTCTAACTAGATTTTTTTAATTTATGTTTCAGAAACTTCCTTATACCTTTGAGTAAAACTTAGATGGACTAGCATGTATAACCTTTTGTATATCAAATAGGTGCTCTTGAGCCTTAGTAGACTTCAAATGCTGCATCTCCCCAAATTTATCCCTGTTTAGTTCTCTCAAGGGCTATTTTAAGTTTTAAGCTTACAAACCAGTTTAAACATTAGAGTACCATTTTGGTTAGAATGCTAGTTTGCTGCCACAATATTTTTGAAATATGAACATAGAGTCTACATATTGGAGAATTTTAGTTGATATCTCTTAGATATTTGACCTAATCCTAGCTGAACTACCGTAGGGTAATGATTCAGAGCACTCCCTAGTAGTATTTCATACACAGTGGTAAGGTATATACCTTTGGCAAGCTTCTTCATTGGCAAGCACCCTATTAAATTTAGAGAACACTCTTGTAAGGGCTTACCTATTAGTCTATGTGAATTATGGACCCACATACATAGCTCTGGCGGAGCATAAGCCCTAATGAAACTAACAAAGTCATCAATCTCAAAAATCATAATCATACCCTTCGTAATTCTCTCATCTAATTACAACAAATTATTGAAATCACACCCATTATCGAGGGGGTACACTATGTCATACCTATAATACTAAGTTCCTGCCATAGTACTTCCTCTCAACGAGTCTCAACGAGATCGTTAGCTCCACAAACTACTATGACATATAATTTTTCAAATCAATAAACAGATGATGAATCTTCAAAACATTTACATGAATTTTGCATGGTCCTTAAGAGCCCAAATCCCACTCATGGTATGAGAAAGTGCATTGGTAGTCAAAAACCAATTGAGACTAATAACTTACTTAATAACATCCATCCTTTCCTTCGTAACTTTAGCTTCAAGCAATCCCAAGAGACTGCATTTATTTTGTCCAAGAAAGAATTGATTGCATCATGTCAGTTAAGGTCATTTATGCTAGTAAAATCTAGCTTATCCATGGTCCTTTGTCAAGGAATCAAAGCTATCTTGTAGCACAATTCCCATTGGAGATGTAATGGGTTACGGATCCCTAGTAACTTGAATAACATTCTCTGTTTGTAAGAACATTAAGGGCCTATTTGGTGAGAAAAACTGGAATTGAAAAGAATTTAGAAGTTGAATCTTAAACTCAGTTGTTTGGTAAAAAGTGAAATGGAATTAGGTTTCAGTCCATGCTATTTGGTGAGCAATTATGGAATTGAATCAAAACTTCTTTTTGTTTTTAAAATATTATATACAATTATAAGTTATTGATTTAATTTTTATCATTTTATTTGTTAAAAATGAAGTTTCAAATCCTTATTCCTTAATATTTGACATTTATATTTCATTTTATTCATTTACAATTTATTTTTTTATTTTTTAATAGTTAACTATTAATTTACAATTAATCAATGACTATAGTTTATTGAGAAAAAAGAAAGCACACACAGAATGGTGATTCCTTATACAATGGACAAGAGCAAATTCAAATTAAAGGATATACATATATTGAAAAGAAAATAAATAATTAATGATAAAATTAAAAATAAGAAGGAGCGCAAGCAATGCAGGAAAGGAGGCTGAGGGTAGAGGAAACACTATCTTGTTCAAGGTTGGAGCTGCTTCTCTTGAATTTCACCACTTTTCTTGCTTTTTATTGCTACAAATAATTCTCTCTTATTCCTATCCCACCACTACGGATGGGAGTTGCACCCGAACCCAAAAAACCCGCCCCGAACCTGCCCCATTTATAGCGGGTATGGGTATGAAAACCTGTAAAAAAAAAAATGGGTATGGGTGTTGCGTTTGAAAATGGGTCTGAGTATGGGTATGGATTCTTAAAACCCGTACCCGATTGTGTACCCGAGTTGTTAGGAAAAGGTGACCAAAATACAGTAAAATCCAAAAATAAATGTTTTCCATGAAACTCTAAGTGTATAGTGTTTATTGATGTAGAAATGAAAAATTAAATTCTTTTACATTTTTAACTTCCATGAGTTTATCCGATATGAATTTTAATAGCGTCGTTTGAAATTACTAATCAAATATATAGTGTATGCAAATATGAGTTGAATATGGATGACACTTTGCACACTCTATAAATACCCAAATAAAACCCGTAAACCCGAAAAACCCGATGGGTATGGGTATGGGTACAACTATCCAAAACCCGATGGGTATGAGTATGGGTATAGGTATGATTTTTGAAAATGGGTATGGGTGCGAGTATAGCTCAACCCGCCCCATGCCCATCCCTACCCACCACCATCTTCTTGCCTACTCCTCATGAGAAGATGCAGATTACTGATACACCAAACCATCTTTACAAACACGCACTGTTATCAATGGAGGTAGTACTTTGAGATATTAAAAAAAAAGGTTTCAAATAAAAGCAATAAAAAAGGAATCAAAACCCATGAGAGGAATATGATGTTCAGAGCGGTCGGCTTATCTACTGCTATTGGATTGCGGCTCGATGGTGGTTGGATAACTGCGACTCAACGACGGACAGGTAGCCGGCGGCGAGAGCAGTCTCTCTCTAGGGTTTTTAGGTGAGGGAGGATGCAAATGGGAACTGTGAAAGAACGATGACAATGGTTGGAAATGAAAAGCAATTTCTTTTTCTTTTATTTTTTTCAAGTACAATGCTCATCCTTATGCGTTGGGAACTTGATACCCCTCATAAGTGTGAGGTTTCAAGTCCCTTAAGTTTGAGGGAAAATTGAAACCCGGGGTTGTCAAATCCCTTCCCTTTAAAACTCTCCCTAAACAATAAAGAAAGGAACTTGAGCCCTCAAGTTTCAAGTTCCATTCATGTTTATCTCACCAAACAGGCCCTAATAGTTTCTCTTTTAGCATCGTACTCATTGCAATTAAGTTTACTAGCACAGTAACAATTGTGTCCTATCCATTATTAGTAGGCACAATCGCTTTCCTTCTCTAAATCTTCTTCATTTTCTTTCTACAATCATCCTTAAAATGGCCAATTATATGGTACAACCCACATCATGAGCAAGTTCCACTTAAAGTCTATAGTTTGCACAACTAAATCACTTTTTAAGAATAGAAAATGAGAATTTTAAGCAAAGGATGAAAGAAGTTCGACTCAGATGGTTTGGTCATGTGAGAAGGAGGAGTATAGATGCACCAGTGAGGATATGCAAGAGGATAGTCATTTCGAAAAGTAAAAGGGGTCATGGTGGACCTAAGAAGAGCTGGAACCAAGTAATTAGACACGATTTGAGAACTTGAGGATTAACAAATGATATGGCTTGGGATAGGAAGTTATATAGATATAGGATTAAGGTTGCAAACTTCAGGTAGCTAGCTACCCACTCTTCCCTATGTTCCGGAGGGCACAAAAATTGTTGGTGTGTGGTTCTGGCCATTTCACGTATCATGTGTTCCAGCACTTGTGTATGCTATTAATTTTTTCAACTATACATGTATTGATTATTATAGAACTTACTATGTTCGTGGAATTATGCCTATATAATATATTTATTCACTGTTGCAGCTTGCTAATTTGTGCTGTTTTGCTCCTATTTTGTAGCAAAAGATGTTTCAACTCTAAAATATTTTCTCAAATCTTTTGTGGGTCTATTGAAATCAGCTTCTTTGTGGGTAATGATACCTATAAAGGTAAGATTGCTTACATTTGAATCTCCCCAAAACCCTCTCAAGTAGGAACCATACTGGAAATTATCGTTGTATTTGCCACCCTTTGTGTGTCAAAAGATTTTTCAAATATGAAACATTTTCCCAAAATTTCATGGGCTTCTTGTATAATAGCCCAAACCTAATCCATTTAAGGTTGACAAAGTTGAGTGTCATATTTCAACTCAACATTTGAAATATTTATGTGACTCATGATTGAGATGATAAAAATGCCCTTGAAATAAGATTTATCATGCTCTATATAAATCATTCAAAACTTATAAATAAATAAATAAAAATTATCCCAATTATAAAGGTCGGTAAAATTTAGAATTGTTAATGGGATGTATGTGTGTGTGTGTGTGTAATTTACTCACATATGTTATGTAAATAAAATGATAATGCGAATAAATGAAATATTAATAAATACACAAGTACGAGTTAATCAAAATGGGTAAATTTTATAATTTTCTTCCAAATAACCCATAAAAATACTAATAATAGCCCAAATGTTAGCTCAAATATTTATTAGTTAAAAAGAAAGATTCTTTTACTTAAAAAAAAAAGGGCACAAAAGAAAAAGAGGCTAAAAATAAAGGAAATATCTTGATTTAAGGAGTAGATTGTATCAAAATTAATAAAACTAAGTGAAACCTTCTTTTTTTTTTCTCCTCCCAGCATAGACTCCCCCTCTGCCTCTCTTAAATGCCCCCTCCCCTATTCTTTTTTATCATAGTGCCACCTTTCCTCTTTGCCGTCTTCGACCGCTTGTACTATCGCTTAACCCTTGCACCTGCTAGCTCTACCACCATCATCTCTCACTCCTTACTTCGCCATGAGTAGTGATTGGAAAGGTGAACCCTAAGTTCCCCTTCAATCGTTTTCACCTGTACTTCCTAATTTTGTTAGTAAATATGTTGTTCTAATTTGAACAAATGCTAATTGGTGTTAATTTAGAGTTTGTGATGCCAAATTTTAGAGGTTGGAATGTGTGGATGCTCATAGGTGTTTACAGAAAGCTGGTTTGATTTAGGTTGTGAGATTTTAACTCATATGAGCTAATTAAATGAAATTTAAAAGGGTTTTGATTGTGTTGAATGAAATTAAAAGTTCATTTTAGGTTGGTGTTGGATATTTCCATGAAGGCTTAGAGAGGTGTTTGAGGTTGAAGATGGAGGAAGAAGGGAAAAAGCTATTTTGGGGCATTTTGAGGTTTTTGAAACCAATTAATTCAACATGAATCTTGAAGTTTAACTTAGGGAGATTGAATGGTGTTTTAATGGGAAATTTGAGTACTAGTAGCGACTAAAGGCAATTGTGGAATTTGATCCATGTAATTTGATGTAAATAGTAAGATAAATGGGCTAGAGATAGTGTTGGTGATTAATTAAGCATTTTTATGACTCAAAAAGATGAATGAAATTGATTTATACTTAAGTGAGTTGAGAATGATGCAACTGATATAGTTCAAACAAATTAACTGGTAATCAAGATCTCCTCGATGCCTAAAGAAGCTAAAACCTTTTTGATATGAGACTGGAACATGAGCTTGACATCGCAAATAAGCTTAGAACTACAAATCGAACTCGGCTAACCCCAAACATCTTCATGGATAAGTCACTAAAAATAATAATAATACTACTCCTAATAGTAATCATAAAAACAATCGAACTAATAACAATAATAATCATAATCATAATAACGATAATGATAATAATGTTAATATTAGTAATAATGAAGATAACAATATTAGGACCTATAATAACAATTATAGTATCAATACCATTAGTGACAATAATAAGGACAATAATAAAAAGGGGGATAATATGAATGGGAAATAAAATCGATTTGTGTGTTTAAGTAAATAATGGTGAGTGTACTAATAATTAAGGAAAGTGCCAAGAAAAACTATAATTATTTACTAAGATTGTAATTAATAATAATTATTTGAAAATCTACTAATGACAAAAATATATATTTGGTGCAGAAACGAGACCATTTTCATCATTGTCAAGCCATAAACAAATACCTTATAAAATGGTGAGAGATATTAAAAAGTCTAGGTACGTTTGTTGTTTGTACTCTTCGAAAATTCACATGTCTCAAAATATATAAATTTCATGCAATATCCATGCAATGAATCAATTTGAAATAATGTTTTGTCACCTACTTAAGTGGCCTCATAAGTTATCACGCTTCAAGGCTGAAGCTCATCAGTTTACATGTGAGGCTTCAGCTCAGGCTTCTCAATCAACCTAAGAGGTTTACACCTTACTTAATGATCGCATTAGACATCAACACGGGTTCCACTTCCAAATAACAACAAGCAATGCAATTTTACTCATATTCTTACCCTATCTTGTTTTCGAACTAAAATGAATCGAAATACGGGCACCCAAATAAATTGTTCTAAAAGTCTATTTTCCAGTATGGTGATAAACATACTATGATTCGACTTAATTTTTCAAATATTTTGCATTTTTTGTTTTTGGTAAAGAATAATTAAATAGATGTTTTGTTGATTAATGGCAGTAAATGCTAACAGTGGTTGCATGAAGACTTGATAGAGTTTAAAGGACATGCCTAGTGTATATTAGAACAAACATGTCTAATAAGGGATTTAGGAGACAACATATCAAATTGTAATTTGGTCATAACAAAATTAAAATGTGGTGTGAAGTAGACTTATACTATGACTTGATTTCTCTGAGCATGTTTGAACTTGTACATGTAGAAGTACTGCTATTTAAACATTTAGTTCTTTTTAATGCCTTGGCCAAATCAAGACGGCGGTAATGCCTCCAATGTTAAACCTTCCACTACAACTATATTTATAAATAATTTTACAAGCAGTGATGCTCGCATAGCTAAGGCAGCCTATATCTAGATCTCTCAAAACGTAGTGCAATCAGGACTCATACTCGGAGTTGTTGTTGCTATTATTATTGTTGTAATAGTGTATTTTTGTATGCAAAAAGTGTGAGAATGGCACATGACATTTGGGTGCCACATGACATGGTCGTGGCAAGTTGCGATTTGTTAAAGTCGTCAGTTATATAGTTAATTGATTTTGTTAGTGATTAGCTTTGCTTATTACATTTTTAAAGTATAATTTCACTTTTAAACTGCTATATACATTTGTGCATGTTTATGATGTAAATGTCAATTTATTTTATACGGAATATCTTTAAAAAATTATACTAGATCTCTACTATTTGCATTTTCCTAATATGTAATGCTTTACCTTAAAAGTTATATACATTGGTAAACCCTTCAAGACTTAACTTTTGCTAATAGTAGTTAATATTTTAGAATTTTTATTGTATTTATTTCTTTTTTTTGGACAACAAAAGGATAGCAAATTTGGATAAATAGTTTCCATGAGTCTAAATTTCATTGAGATGAATAATTTGATTTGAAGAATAATAGTTTTTACTTAAAATTTTATACTTATAGATTTTGTAAATTATCTTATAGATTGACTTACTAATCTTGTATTGATTTATGTTCTTTTGTTAAATTATGTATTTATTGGCAAGGTTGTGGAATACATTATGCAACCTAAAAAAGAGAGAAATAACATAATTCTATATAGCATTGATTTGTGTATGTTTGGAGGGGGGAGACCACATGCTGGAAGCAAAATAAGTTCATAATAAAGCAATAACCTGAGGGTAAAAAAAGTCTATCAATTTGAAACTTTATTGCTCTAACGAAACATAGTGTAAACCAAAAAAGAAAGGGAGAATTGGACACAAATTATCCAACTTTGGGGGTATTGGATGAAAAGGTACCAACATTTTTCTTAAGCATTAACAGTTCGACCTTTAGGGGTAGTTTGTTTAATAAATCGCCATTTATTTTCAACTACTTTGACTCACCAGAAAATTGATGTATTAGGTGGTTTAGAACATGGGTGCACTGGCGGGACTTATTAACTTATTCTTTTTTTTTATTTCTTAATAGAAACACAATGTTAACAAGTATTATCACAATTTGAACGCATGGTCAACTTTCAATCGTCACAATCTAAGCTTCAAATCAAGTTTAAATTAAGTTAATTAGTCTTACCCCTATACAAATGTTAGAAACCATCTGACATATTAGCTTCCCAGCAAGCCAAGGTATCTACAAATAGGTGGTTGTTTGTTTAAAAAAAATACCCTAAAGGTGAGACTATTGGCATTTAAGGAAAAAGTTTGATATATTTTTATCCAAGATCCACAAAGCTTGGATTATTTATGATGAGGATGGATCTTCAAAAGATGAATATCTCAATCAACCAACACAAACAAAACCAAGGTTAATTCCACCTTGGAATCAATCTCAAACAATCAATAGATTGCAAGATTAAAGCCCAAGAATGAGAAAAAAAAAATGATAAAAACTCCTCATTAAATATCTCTCCTAAAGGGACAATATCAGCATAGAGAAATCTTAAAGAAAAGACTCTTAATCGCTACTCCAAAGAAAAGATAAAGATTAAACAGAATTTTCGAGAGAAATGAGCTTTTGTCATTCAATCATCAACTTCTCAACCATGAGAATTACAATGGAGGAATAGAGCTAAATACCCAAATAGAAGGAAACTAGTTGTTAAAAAAAGAAGCAAGTGGATAAATAACAGTCCTATAAATTATCTTAGAAAATAAATCCAAACTCTAAAGATAATAAGAAAATCAATAAGCTGAAATTCTCAAGATATTTCTCGCATGTTATAGGAAACTTCTAGAGGATTGTACGTATCCAATGGGAGTGATGCCATTAGAGCATATTCCTTGATGAATATAGAATTATGTTATGTGAGGAAATCTAAGGCTTACAGTTGTATGTCCCCCACATTAAGCAAACACTTGGATTAGTCTAAAGCCATATTTTTTAGCACAATTCAAGAAATCTTGACCATTTCTATCTCAAATGGAGTCCAATGCCAATTTTAAGCACAGAAGGCTAAAATAGACGTATTAGGCAAGCAAATAAACATAGACTTTCATCAATTGGGCATCCTTAGGAAAGAACCAAAATTTGCCCAATATTCAACAATTAATGGGGTAAAAATTTGCACTGGGGTAGCAGAGTTTTGGCCACTTTTAGGAATTGAAATGTGAAGAGCTACTAAAAATCATTTCATATTCCTAGAGTAGACTCATGAATATTCCCAATGAACTATGTAGCACCCAAGTCAGATCTTGTTTGACAAGTGAAAACTTAATGCAAAGTTTGGACGGATGTTGAATTTTTTTTTAGGCGATTATGATTTTGGGGTGTTGTTTCAAACTTGGGAGAGGATGAGGATATAATTAAGAGTTGGCATGGAGTTTGGCATGAATAAAAGTCCCCTTCTTGAGAAGTATTTATCCTTAAATCCTCAAAGTCATCTTTTGTATAAAGAGCAAGATGACCCACAATAAAAGTAGCATTTACATTCATGTCACCCCGATGGTTCTAATTTGTAGGCTTGTACCAACTATTTCAAGCACCTTGAATAGCCCATCTTCACACACCATGAGTTTTTTGCCTTCTTGAAGGGAATCTCTTGTTTCTTAGGTGCAACTAAATCAAATCATGCAAGTTGAAAACTAAAGACTTCCTATGCTTCTTCGCTCTAGCCTTATATGAGGCCTTAATTTTCTCTATTTGAGCTCTAATTTGCTCATGGAGCTTCCTCATTTTCCTTAATTCTCTCTTAGGCCTCACACCTAACCCTATGCTCAATAGGAATAGGAAGAAAGTCTACAATAGTAAGATGATTAACCCCATAACAAGCTTTATAAGGGGAGTGAATGTAGCACAAGTAGGAACCAGGTCCTAAGCAAATTCAAGTGTGAGAACTTTAGACCCCATTCTTTGAGGTTTGTACCCTTTATGGTGGATAAAGTTTAACAGATGACCTTTATTTGCCAATGAGTTTGGGCATAGCAAGCAATGCTAAACAAGAGCTTGGCTCCTAATAATTTCCACAAGCACCTCCCAAAGCAAAATATAAACTTAGTGCCCCGATCAGAAACTGTTCTTCTTAGAACCCCATGAAGCTTGATAATTTCCTTGAAGCAAAGGTAATCAATATCAGAGGCACGCTCTTATAACATGGAATGAAATGAGCCATCTTAGAGAACTAGTCGACCACAACCATTATAGAACTATGCCCCTTTTGCGTTCTTGGTAATTCCAAAATGAATTCCATCCCACATATTTCCATGGGCCATTTGGAGTTGTCAGAGAAGTGCATAACTCTTTGATGGAAAGTTCTCATGGCTCTACGACATGGAGCACTTTTGCAAACAACATTATGGCATCACTTGCCACTATAGGCCATTAGAAATGTTCCCCTAATATTCGGCAGTTTTGTGGATGATAAAGTGAGCACCCAATGCACCTCCATGAGCTTTCCTCATAAGTAGCTACTTTAAAGAGCCTCTACATACACAAAACTTGGTATTCTTAAAGAGAAGCTCATCTTGTGCTATATATGCTCCATAAGCCTTGAGGTTTGCCATGACCTCTTGAAAATCCTCATCTTCTTGCAAAATTCTTAGTGAGCATGAAATCCCAAGATTTTGGTCTCAAGAATAGAGAAAAGAGTGTATCTTCTTGGTAGAGCATTGACCACCACATTTGCTTTGTCATACTTGTGCTTGCAAGTGAACAAGAAAGTTTGGAGAAACATGACCCACTTAGCATGCCCTAAGTTAAACTTAGTTTGTCCACTAATGTAAGATAAGGTTTTGTGACATGAGTATATAACATAACAGTTTTGGCCTTTAAATAGTGACTCCAATAAGTCAAAGCCTAAATAATAGCATAGAACTCTTTATTGTAGGTGACTCCAATAAGGCGCTTAGCTTGAATGAGAACCACCTTTATACCAATTCTACTAGCATCACTTTCAACTTCAAATGGGAGCTCAAAATCAAGAAGAGCCAAGATAGGAACCAAACATAACTTGTACATGATTGCCTCAAAGGCCCTTTAGGCAGTCTTTATGCACATAAAAACTTCTCTTCTTCATGAAATCGATTAAGAGAGCTATACCAGAGCTAAAATTTTTGATGAACTAGCGGTAGAATGATGCTAACCACTTAAATAACCTCTTCTGAAACAACATAGCCAAGGAAACAACTTCTAGTGAGAATTGTTTACATTTCTCACGTTAACATATTATTTTTGTTCCATCAAGACATGAAATACTTGCAAAAGATGCTGAAGAGCTTGTTTAGAATGGTTATGTCCCTTGCTTGCTTGAGCCATTGTAGAGTGTAAGGAGTTGGAAGCACCTAGGTTGGCAATTGTAGCTTGTCGATGAGTGTCATTGAACCCACAATTTTATAACTTCTTCCATCGATGATTATCTCGCATATGTTGCCTCCAATCAAGGTTGTTAGAACCAAAAGTCTAGCTAGGAGCAATGTGGGGGTCTTACGATTAGATTGTAAGATTGGATAGATTATCGTAAGAGTCCAAGTACAAAGCTTAATTACCACCTGCAACTTTATTGTTACCCTAAACCAACTGCAAATCAATACAACTCTAGGAGAATCATTAATAAAAGGCCCCTCATCAAAGCCACACAACGATTAACCCTTGAATTCAAGTACTTCATAGTTCGTAGTTCGTACATGGTACTAAATCTACCAAATTAAATAACCAACTCTCACTTTCAACATCAATATCCCAAACCTAGGTGGGCATATGCTTCACACCTTACTTAAATATAACATAATCTGAAGAAAACCACGATTCTAATTATTTTGTCATAACACAAAGATCATTAAAGTTGTAACCATAATTGCCAACTCTAAGGTCATCGGAGCTAGTCACGAGCCCTTTCATCATCTCCATCTTCATCATTAACACCACCTGTAGACATAATGACATCATCCTGTAACATCGTAGCATCCACATCATTTGATGCCCCAAATATTGAGCTTGGATTTGCATCATCAACATCTTGAATATCGTTGTCGTCGTCAAGGCAGTAAATCACTTGTATGCATTTCTTACCATGCCAACATTCACTCTACAATAATTTTCATCATCTGAAGCTACTCTAGCTTCCTTATGAGTTCTCCTACCAAGCACACCCTGCCAATTTAAAGTTGTTGGAAGAGTTAGTGGCTCTTCCTCGGTGATCCACTCATCATTAGATGGTAATCATTTTAGAAAATAGGACACTGAATAGAACTTGATCTCTTTGTATTTCTTTGCCTTAATTTTTAATTGTATATAACAAAAACAAGATCATTCATCTTTTGTTGATGAAGTCTATTTCTATGCTTTGAATGCACCTATTAGGGGGAAAACATTAGTATAAGAATACATTATTTATAAACAAGGACATTTATAAAATTAATATAGAGGAGAAAAATCATTATTTTACAATTTCAAAAGCACTCCAATTACTTTCACATCCAAATGAGCCACAAGTGAGGCTTAAAATTCTTATGACAACCTCTACTTAGGGAATTCATCTCTATATGAATCCCTCCAATTAACTGTAAGTCATAATGGATACCATAAATTAGAATAGCTACCAACCTTGAATTTTAAATTTCAAAGCTAATAAATAAATCATTTACCTGGACTTTTCTTGCACCTTGTTGCTATTGATATTGACATGCCAAAAAGATCATTTATGTTCTTAAAGGCATCGACTTACAAATCAATTTTCACTCTTTCCTTAGGGTCAAATACCGTGTGATGAAGACAATTATACAGCCCAATTTTAATTTTTGTATCAACCTTGAAATTTGGACTATACTAAAATTGAAAACACTGCAGCATGTAATAGCCTATGTAAGAGCTTCCTATCTTTCATCAATGAACTTCCATATAGGCTCATAACTATTTTATTCGAATAAAAATATTGAAAGAAATTAGCAAGTTTAATATAAAGAGTGCAAGTAAATAGAGAGTACAATACCTAAAAGAGAAATATAAAATGAGCATGCATGAAGAAATTAGCATGTATAATACAAAATAAAAAGTATAAGCTAAAATTAAATATAAGGTTAGAGCAAACTTACCGCCTTTGGAAATTATTAACACTTTTATTTGATCATTCCCTCTATCAATAGCTTCATAAATAACCCCCATGAGAGGATTTGCATCTCAATCTACTATTTGAAGAACTTTGACAAGAAGAAGTTTTTGCTTCAAACATGAAACAACATTTGTCCAAAAGTTATAAGCTCACAATACTTTTTCCATCCTTTGCTTTCCTAAATTAAATGTTTCTCCACTTACATATGAGAACAATGATAGCAAAGGGCCCTTTTGCTCATTAAGGCATCTTAATATCAAGAATGAGGTAGCAAAACAAGTAACTGCAGGCCTTAGAAGTTCTTTACCTTTTGTGAATTATCTCATGCAAGTAAAAACTAAGGTCCTTGAACAAATGTAAGTAGTTACCCTTTTGCCTGTGCAATAGTATCACCATAAACCTTAATATTCTTAGCTAAATATTCTAACATTAGATCGATGCAATGGGTAGCACATGGGGTCCAAAACAACTTTGTCCTCTTTTCTATTATCTTTTCTCCAAAAGCTTTATAATTGTTAGCGTTATCAGTCACAACGTAAACTACACGCTCTTTATTAACGTTTTCCGTAATAGCATCTAGCATATCAAATACCTTATCAGCAGTTTTAGAAATATCTTATGTATCTACTGATGATAGAAAAATACTTCCTCTAGGGCTATGGCCATGAAATTGTGTAGTGAACACCTTTTCTTATTTTACCGACCATCAAACATCATTATACAACCTGTTTTCTTCCATTCCATTTTATACTCCTCAAGCAATTCTAAATTAGTTAGCACTTCTTTTTTATTTAAAAAGTGACCCTAAGCTCATGATATTAAGGAGGTTTCAATCCAGGCCCAAACTTTCTTATTCTATCCACCATGATAGCAAACTTAGGGTTATTGACAATATTAAACGAAATCGCACTATTGTAAAAAAAACCTAGCTATTTATTGGCAGACATCATCACTTTCACCCCTCTTAAACATGCGATTAATTGTCACTTGTTTACCGATTCTTATATATGCATCCATAGCACCCATGGCTTTTTGTTTTTACTCGATACCCTTTCAATTTCTTAATTTGAGTAATCGCCTATGTCATACATTTTCCTTCTTTTTTTTTGGGACTATTCTAGGTTAACTTTCAAAATGCTAAGGAATTTCTTTTTAACATCATCAGGAACTTGTAAACATGAGTCAACATTATTATGGGTGCTAGTAAGATGTTTTAATCTCAAAATACCCGTAAACCAACCAACCCCACCGTGACACACCTAACTTTCTTTGGATTATTGTCTATCTCATTAATATGCTCCTAGCCCGGGTCTGACCTTTGATCTAAAGCAGCTTTATCTTTGTTTTTCTCTTAGAACTGGAACCAAAGGTCGTGTCTTGATCGAAAACAACACAAATGAAGAAGGCATAAAGTTTAGAATTAGCATTCACACGAATTAAGCTCACAATTCACCAAAATCAACTACTATAAATGTAATTGAATAGCAATTTAGCTCGTAAATCCTAAAAGAAGGGGAATAGGTGATGAACTAATATACCTCCAATAAGACGTCAGGCACTTGACAGCTCGGTGGCTCGGACGCTAAACAGCTTTCGTTCCTAGCAGCTGGGTTGCTTGCTAACTACATCTTGCTAACCTTCGCTACCTAATCTCGAATCTTTCTTGCAAACTACTACTACTTGTTGCTCTTTCACAAGATTCAGTGTTGCCGAATTGGGAATCAAATTTGAGGAAATAAGATTTCATGAATCAACATTGTAGCGCTTAATTGTCTTAGTTTTCCTATGTAGATCGAGTGACGAGAAGAGAGAGAAGAGCACGGGGAGAAGGCGACTATGCAAGATGAAGCCTAGGGGGGACGACGATAATAATCTTGCGTTTGCAGTAAAAGGTATAGGCAAACCAAAACCTAATTAAACTATTTATTTTTTCCTCTTTTTTTAATCTATTAGGTGCCTTGGTTCATGTACTATGCGTCCAAAATAAGGGAACTGGGCCTAAATCACATCTTAGCAAAACAGCCCATTCCAACACTTAAAGGGTTGGGTCTGTTGGATCAAATAGAATCACGATTTTAACATTCTCATGAGCCTGATCCAATCCTAAAGCAATTCTAGGAGGTCAACGATCCTAACACAAGTTGGATCATTTGATCAAAAGTGAATTCTAGGAGGTCAACGATCCTAACACAAGTTGGATCATTTGGTCAAAAGTGAGTCATAAAATCATATGATCCACTGATCCAAATTGCGATTTTAACAACGTTGCCTCCAATTGTACACCATGAATGAAAGATTTGCTCCTTTTTTGTTAGGTTTAAGGGGAACTTCTTTGACATATAAAGCTCCTTGAATGACAAACAAATCACCCACATCCAGTGTGACCAAAGTATGATCCTCATTGTCAAATTCTTCTTCAATAGTTTCTTTATCAAGAGCTTGGATTTCTTCCACTTCACTAATGGTGAGATTCTTTGCACTGGGAAAATCGGCTTGAAAATAACTATAGCAATGACATTTAAAACATTTCTTTCCTTCCAACCTCTTTGGGGGTTCACCAGAAATTCCCATATCCTTGTTTAGGGCCTTGGTGGGAGTTAGGGTAGTTTCGATCTTTGTGTTAGGATAAAACCCCTTGGTGGTGGTGTGAGATCGATTTGTAGAGGGGGGTGTGAATTGTTTCTATCCTTGAGTTGCTTCTCAATTTTAATAGCTAGATTTTAAACATCATCAAATGAAAGATAAGATTGCAAGTCTATCATGTTAACAATGTCAGGTGATATACCTTTGATAAATGTAGCAGTTGTAAGATCAATCTCTTTATTCAATCTAACCCTCATTTGGAGTTATTCAAACTCCCTACTATACTTACCACCTTGAGATTCTCTTAGCGAAGAGAGGTGATCTTGTGGTAGAGCTCTTGCTTGTATCAGGATGGTATGAACATCTTGTTCACATGCTTGAGTTTAGACCATGTCTTAATCTTAGACTTAGCTTCCCTTGCCCTATTCTCCTTTAAGTTCTGATACGGTAGGGATGTATAACCCTTCATCTTAAGAATACCCAACTTGAAGGATTTCTCATCATTATACTCCCTAGGTTCAAAGATCCTCTCTAGATTCAAAGATCCTTTCCTTAGATTAAACCTAATATATATAATTCTCCATGTTAAGGTTGCCATTAAACTTCGATGCTTCCATTTTAAGGTCTCCAAGTTCATCTCTAGCATGCCTTCTTCCTATCTTACCTATCCCATCACTAAAATCTTCATGTGAGGAGAGAAAGGCAATAGAAATAGGACTCACATCAAGTTCTTGGTTATGGTGACCTCTTCTTTTGGTAGACATAGATGTCTATCATTCTACTTCTCAAGCTCCCTTGTAAGCTTGCTTACTTGTTCTTGAAATTCAATGATGGCTTTATCTCTCTCAATCTCGTGGGTTTCCTTAACTAGAACGCCTCAA
The DNA here is from genome assembly GCA_017589665.1 of Selenicereus undatus. NCBI lineage: Eukaryota > Viridiplantae > Streptophyta > Magnoliopsida > Caryophyllales > Cactaceae > Selenicereus > Selenicereus undatus. The sequence goes on along the minus strand of JACYFF010031956.1, from coordinate 63,512,493 downwards.
GAATGAAAAGAGACTCCTTTATTGGCCATGATTTGGTGTAGTTAAGATAGGATGGAGGGGTAAAAGGATGTCAAAAAGACAACATGGGCATGCTTGAGGTGGCACGATAAGAAAAAGAAGGACTAGAAGATGCCACGTCGAGCATGCCCATGTTCTTGAAATTCAATGATGCCCATGTGTGTGTGTCTATGTGTGTGTGCGCGCGTGGGCTTTTTAAGGGGAGTCCATGGTCAAGCTACTCTTAATAGGGGGCGCATGTGCAAAAGTAGGTGAAGAAAAATCTTTTCTCATCACATACATAATTTTCAACATGAACTACAAGACTCAAAAAGGTACAAGACTCAAAGTCACTTATAGGATAGACCTCAAGCACAGTGAGACCCACGCTAAGGTCAGCCTCACTAAAATTAGGCACATTACACTCCTTTTGGTTCTGAACCAATTTTAAAAATTAATTGAACATTTTTACCATCGTATGCACCATTGAATAAAATATAGATTCTATGTTGTTCTCATTTTTAGATTTCAATTAAATATATTGTGGGCGTAAGTTAGTGTCATGATTAAATGAATGGCAATAATCACAAAGAGGAAGAACATATTCATAGATGCAAAATTGAGGGGAATAAGAACCTCGAATTGTTCCTCAAAAAAAGATCTAGCATAAAAGGCACGTAAATCACGAAAGGATATTCCACAGGCACTAGTCTTTTTGAACTCATGAGTATCCCTAGCCATCCATTCGAGCAAGTCCATAGCTTGTCGACATTTTTGGAAAAAAAAAAAAACAAACTACTCTAAAAGGGCTCGAGTCTCACCATTAACCCCCTCATTAATCACACCCAAAATTTTCCAATTCCTCACACAATAGTCACATTGAGCTAGAAAATTATCCAAGCAGCCAAAATACCTCCAGAACAGTTCATGCTTATGTTCGGGGAAGTGGAAAATAACCATCTTTATTTAAAAATTTTTTTTAATAGATTTTTAAATTTTTTAACAGGAAGATAGTAAAGAAGAAATTAGAACAACAAGTGTTTTAATCTACTAACAAAAATTATGAAACAAATATGCTTATAGAAATTATGAAAATGTTCACGATAAACAAACAAAAAGAAAATAGTGGCCTAAATTCAAACCATTTTCTCCAGCAATGGCGTCAAAGTTTTTATATACTCCTAAAAGATGGTGAAAGTTTAAACGCAAGCATTTAGCCATAGTACCTAATGGTCACATCTACAAGGATAGGGATTCAGGTCACTCAATCTAAAACTATCTCATTCTATGTCATTCTATTAAAAGTAAGGAGCATGAACCCAAAAATCATTCAAGTTATAAAAATCAAATTTAACTTAAACAAGATTGAATCTACAAATCAAAGAACTATTAACAGGAAAATTAGCAAAATGAATCATAAAGCAGTAAACTTTAATGAAGAGAAGGGAGAGAGGGGGGAGATGAACATATTTAAACTGGAAATTGAAAGTTGAATCGAATTTATTAATAAAAACTCCAACTTGAATTAAATCTAAATATTGAGAGAATTAAACTAAACTAATCTATTCCTAGACATCTAAATTAAAACTATTTTAGGATGGGGAAGATTTGATGATTTGACAGGGCTACCCAATACCTCTATTGCTAGCCCCCAAAATTTTCCAAATTACATAGTTTCTTATGTCCAAAGCCACCACTCAACCTTACTTTCCAAGTTATAAATAGTTTCTAAATTGCAATCCTTCACCTTGCTTTCCAAGTTGCACTTGATTTGCCAAAATTTTGCCTTATTTAATTCTTGCGCACCAAGTTTTGAAAACTTGCCAACCAAGTTTTGAAAACTTGCCAAATGGTGATAGAATTGGTATTGGAATCCATGCTTGAGTGGTTTCCCCTACATCATCTCTTCCTCATTCTCTTTTGATGCTTATTTTTTAGTTTTTCTTCAAATAATTATTCTCTACACAAGCACACAAAAATCAAATAAAAACTCAAAAATAATGTCGATTATAATAACATAACACTAAGTGATTAGAAGTACTTAGATGACCAATTTTGGCTCCCAAACATTCATTCTTGAAATTCCTTAAAAATTTATCATAAAAAGACATTTTTCCCCAAGACAAAAAAAAAGGAAGGTTTCATGAGAAAAATTAATGTACTCATTTTTTGTTGTCTTTATATATATATTAATTTTTAGCTAACATTGACCAAAAATCACATATTTTTGTTTACCAAATTATATTTTATATGATTATTAAATTTTTGTGATGTTAGTTTTAAAAAATTACATACTTTTTAGTAGACAATGCATTACAATGTTATCAACATAATTTTTTTATATCATTATTAGCTTTTGTCATTATTAAAGGATCCTTGCGATGGGTTGAAAATTATTTTCGATGCAAAAAAGCTATTGTTTTCTTTTCTAGTGAGTTTTTAAAATAAACTATTAAATTTTAAAAATTATTGTTATTCAAAATATATATATGTTGATTGAAAATATCTAAAAAATTGAATGAAATTATTTAATAAAAATGTATCAACAACAAACTTGTAGCCATAGTGATATGTTTCTTCAGTCATAATAGTAAACTAAAGACTATGATTCAAAGCAAAAACATTATAAGCTAGGCCAAGCTATGAACTTAGCAAAGAAATCTAAACCTATAAATTTTTGACACATGGCATTTGCTAAGTGATGGAGAATTCGTTGTTTTTCTTCAAATGTAATAAGTTGTTGACATGCCTATAATTTTCAGTGTAACTTAGAGTTTTGTAGTCGGTCGACGTATTTTGTTAGTGTTCATTTTTTAGCCTCATTGATTAGAACTATCATTATTATAACACTACCTTAGGGCTAGAGGTTTTAATGATTCTTAGATGTTTGAAGTGAAAAGAATAGAGCTCCACCTAAAAATTGACCATGGTCGTAGGCTTATACACTTACACTAACACCTATAAATAAATAATAATTAAAAATACGGAAGCAATTCTAATTAAACGTGATGACTACACGTTGGAAAAACTAGCTTGATGGGCCACATGCCTGGAATAAACAAGCAATGAAATTAAATGAAAGAAAGAAATGAAAAACACAACTCGAATGGATCACACACCCGAAGCATTAGAGTTTACTCCACGAAACAATTCAACTCTAACAACTAGAAGATGAGTACTTAATCTGATGGTTGGCTCACACAACCATTCAAAACGATAGCTAGATAACATGTAATACATAAATTCAAGTGTCAAACTTACATTTGCTCAAAAAGACTCATAAATACATCATATTACATCTCTTGACACATGGGCTAAGGTACACGTATGTATAGTTTCCTTGACACACATTAACAACAGAAGCTAACGGGAATAATGTTATGTCATAGAAACCAATAAAGTCCACATGCTTTTTAAGAACCTGAGGAAAAAGGAAAAGAGAAAAAGGTGAGCTACCACATGCTCAATGAATAATCTGCATCCCGAAAAACCAAAACAGTTGTATGTAATACTCTAAGAATAAGTCACACAGAAATTTTATTTAATAGTAGGATATTAAGCAGACAACGATAAACCAACACTTATCTTCTTCACTAGTAACACTGAAGATCGGGAAAAGTAAATCATTGTAGCTCAACTCAAAACATTCAAACACTAAAGGGTTCACACAAGTTACTCTAGCCACTTTTCAGCACAAAAACAACAATAGCAATCAACGACTTCTAAACTTTAATTCAAATCAAATAGAGCCAATATAAAGCTATTTCATATTAAGAAGGTTGTTTTTTATTTAATTGAAGTATTTTCAAAGACTACTTGCACTTTTTCAAATTTTTGCACTGGCACAACTCAAAAACAAGTAGTTTCCAACTCATAACAAGTCTAGAAATCACTTTCATGGCTTTGGATTCACAATTTAGTCCTCTCTTTAAGTGAATGTCACAACTCAAAACTTTTGCTACTCTCGGGGCCTCTCAATGTCAATGAAATCCTACCTTCGTTAGGGTAGTTTCAACTAGGGTTCCCACTATATTTCGGGTCTACTCTCGAGACTAGACCTAGCAAATGGGTCATTCAGTTCGGGTTCGAGGGACATTTTGGGTATGGTCGGTTGAACTTCGATTTCGAGTTCATCAATTTTTGGTCCAATATGCCTGTCATGCATAAATAAGCAACTTTGTAGAAATTTCGAGTTAGGTATGGCTCAGTTCGGGTCAATTCGAGTTTCGGGTCCACTTTAAGGTGAGTATATTTTGAATGTTAGGTTAGGTATGGGTTTGGGCCGTTCGGTTAGGGTTTCGGGCCTCAGGTCAATTTTGTCAGGTCTACTCGAGACCGAGTCCTTTATAGTTAGCACTATCTACTAGCGCAAAACATCTCAAGTGCAATTTACTTTCAAAAATGCAATAACAACTTTAGTTTTTTCAAAAGAGCCTTGCTATTGGCAAACCTTAGTTTTAGAAAGATTAACAGCACTCTAGTGGCAAAAACAAGGTTAACAAGCAGCTTTTAGTCACATGGATGAGCAAAGTAATCATAAAAAATGTTTATCAGAAGGGTACCTTCAATCTCAACCACTTGCTTCAAAGAGATAAAAATAGTGTCAGATGCTTAAAGACTTTGTTTTAAATCATTTTTGTCAAAATAAGTTATTGGCAACTTGGCCTAATAAAATGGCACCAAAATGTCTTGCCCAAAGTACACCTTGGGGATCATTTCAAAAGTATCATGCGCAGCTTAAAACATTTCCAAAACATAGACTAACTTGGTTAACACATTTGCCAAATAAACTCCTGCACACTTGGTATCACACATATATAAGTACATACTAGATTTTAGTTCTAGAGTTTAAAACGTCCAGGTAGCCCTGCCTTTTTAATCTATTAGATTTGGCCATTTTAGTTCCTATAGTTAAGCATAATATCGCAACTTTGTATACCAGTCAAACCAAAAAAAGAGGACAAAATGAACTGAGCTTCTACCCTAACCAAAGACACATGCACACAACACTTTTCCCACTAAAGGTTTGGACGCTACTTCTCTAAATTGTTCTAGCAATTCCCATTATCCATAGAATATAGCAGCACACATAGATAATTGCCACATACAAGGTAACAAACTACTCCAAAATTCACGAAATCTAACTTCCCATCTGCGGCTACGCCCCCAAAATTCACCTTAAGCAGCCATTCATCCTCAAGAGTCATACCAAATTCAATCTCAAGCACAACTCACCTCAATATTCCAAACCCAATTCCTTTTCCATTTAATTCCCAAAAAATTCTTATAGTTGAGTCCTATTCTAACCCAACTTAATAGAAGTTTCAATTACTAAAAAGAGGAATTCAAGGTTCCGAAAATACTAATAGTTTAGGATGTGAATTGCCCATCTTAATTCCTTAAGGGTGGAAGCAATTATGAATGAAATTGGCTTGGATTTGGTGGGCTCGAGCTCTTTCTTATTCCTTCTTCTGTCGACCCCTTCTTTTCTTCCTTCGCTTCTACGACATCTTTTTCTCTCTCTACACTAAACTGCTAGGCCGAACCACATGTTGCAAGTAGCAGCACCTGCTGCTACTGTCACCCCCCCCCCCACCACCTTAATGGCTCTTCCCCTCTCTTTCTCTCTGTGAACCAGTGTGGGTTTGGGGTTTATGGAAGAGGCTCTTGAGCCCTCACCTTTTGTCATCCTTTTGTTCCTACCCCTTTGCTCTCTTATACTTTAAACACTTGTTGCCTTATCACTTTTCCTTTTTTTTCTCCCAAACACACAAAAAAGAAGGTGGGTTGGTCTAATTGGGTTCTCAACGGCTCTTGGCACTAACTCTAGTGCTTGACTTAGCAATATGCAATCACACACATTCTACCAAATTCACATAATTGCTCAAGAAAATCATAGGAATTCACTCTTTTAAATTATGATATTCAGTTCGCACACATAATTAGTCTAATAAAACTCATTAGACTAACTAACCCTAATAGCTAACTAAACCAAAATTCATCGTCCTTACCATAAAATACTAGTCAAAATCCCAAGCTAATAGGTCAATTTTCTAGGGCTACTATAATTATAATGTTGGCTTATAAGAAAAAACAAACATGTATACTTTTATAAACAAGCATTTGAACCTTACTTTCTATGAGCCACACACATTTTCACAAATACAATAAATCGCGTTGGAACGGTGCGCATTTTATGTGAACACCTGCGTCAACTCTCATTAAACTTATATTTAGTTAGATGCTAGTGCTTTTATCTATAATTTATTAGGTCTTGACACATTGCAAACTAGTATGGAGAAAACAAAAATCTAATTATAAATATACCTTTTTTATAAAAAAAAATACACTAGCTTCTATCCTACGCAATAGCACATTTTAAATTGTTGAAGTTCTACCCTTCCAAAGCAAACCATTTTTCACCATAATTGATCACAAATAGATCACATAAAAATAGTGTAAATAAAATTTCTCTCATAAGATCATTTTTTGATATGGATTCTTGATTCCAAAAACCCTATCTAAATGGATAATTTATAATATATCAATGTCAATCATTGTGATAAATTTTTCTTCTACTAAGTTACTTGTTGATTAAATCACTTCATTTTTATATTTTGATATGAGCCATTTATGTACCTTTTATATGTATGTGATGAAACTCACCATAGATCCTTTTTTGAAGGAAAATTCTATTTGATGCCCTCATAATTTTATTTTCATTAAATCCATTTTTTAAATTTATAATCCAAATGACACCCTTCCATTTTTGGAAAAGTTGAAACTGTGGCCTTTACAATTGACTTTGACTGTCAAGTGATGAGGTGCTAGAATCTTTTAGAGTGTTCCCAAAAAAAAAAATGTCATTGCCCTTATAAACCCCATATCTCCCTTCCACACAACCTCTTCAACCCCACAATTTGTATGTGTTCCTATTTCCCCTTAGCAAATTCCACATCTTTGGATTATTCTTCCTCTCTTTCACATCAAATCGCTTCTATTGCCCCCAAATGCTCTCTTGTATCTTTCTCTCCCCTCAAAAACTGAATGGTCCATTAAACCCAATCATGGAAATTGGTCTAGAACTTAGTGTTGCCATTATTGCATTGTTTCTCATCTCTACCCCATCTTCTCATCCACTTTTTTTGGAGTTCTTGATAAAAAATATCATTAAAATTTTCCAAATATTCAAATATGTCACTTGACTTTATAAAACAAAAAATGCCATTGAGTTTGCCTAGAATGATAAAAGAATACCACTTAACTTTTTAAAATAACTAAAAAATGCCCCAACAATAATGGTGTTTTTGAAAATTTTGAAAGTTTAATGATATTTTTAACTTTAAAAAAAGTTGAGTGGCATTCGTGAATATTTTGAAAATTTTAGTGTTATTTTTTAGCAAAACTCCTTTTTCTGTAGACATACTGTCTTATTTCACTCTTTTTCTATCTGCAAGGGGAACAAAATGGCTTAATACATGCACATATTCAAGTCAGAGGGGAAGAGGTGGAAGGAGGAAGAAGAAGGCAAAGTCGTTCTGAAGAAAGGAGAGGGATAGAGTTAGAGAGGGGTGGGCGTGAAAATTTAACCCATGATTCAACTCCAATCTATTATCATTCGAATTTATTGGATGCTTATGCCCTAAGATCTCTTATTTTTTTGGTGGGCAATTGGTTTCTTCAGTTATGCGAGTGGTGTTTGGATTTTGTTGTAAATAGGGACTGAAATCTGTACTATTTGTTTGGGCAGTGCTTTGTTTTATTTTGTGAGTATCATTCTTTTGTACTTCAATTCATATTCTAGTCTCTCAAAGGATCTTTAAGATTCAACAAAAAACTGTGTCAAAGCATAAGCCACAGTTGTAGTAGTCCGACCCTAAATTTTGTTTATTAATTTCATGGCATTAATCCATATGATTGAGTTCATTTCATTCACATCATTCCTTTTTATATTCCCATCTTTTTATTATTCTCATTTGGTCATTTCTAACGGGATCCTTATTTTGCAATTCGGGGATTTCTTCTTCTCAATTTTGGAAATTGAGTTAGGCCTTGATATTTAAGAATTTAATGTTTAACATTATTTTTCATGGCACCACAACCATTTATCCCAAACTTTTAAAAAAAAAAATTCAGAAATGCGCTCGGTTTCAGTTTTTCGCTAAACCCGAGCCCGTTTAAAGCCGATTTCGATGCAACAAGACTTGACCTTTATTTGATTAATTAAATCCTCTTAATTAATCCTTAATCAAGCATGATATTATTGACTTATCTACCATATTTGCAGCCAAGTATTCAGCCATGTATTAAGGTAAGTATAAAAATTTAAAAAGTGGCTTTTATCTTCATTTTACACCAAGTGATTTTCTCTCTCTTTCCACCCCTCTTTCTCTCTCTAGTCGGCAGCCCCATCTCACCACCATACCACCACCTTTCCACCACCAAAAAACCCTCTAATCATCCCCCACTCACCACCCCCTAACACCTCTTTCACTCCTTAAGCATCAAGAAGTATATCAACCTCTTTTGCTAGCACAAAGTAAGTGCTCCTTCACCTCTATGCTGATTTTTGTTTTTGATCTTTGATCTTGTTGGGTTTTCTTCTTTATTTTGATTGTTTTAATGATGGATTATGCTGTTTTTGTGGTATTAAGAATCACCTTGTTGAGAGTTTATGGTGGACTTGATTTTGGATGAAGTTAGGGTTAGGGTTTCATCTTTAGTATGCAAGCTTCTTGTTCAAGTGATCTTTATGGCTTGTTTTCTCCTTGTTTTTGCTTATCTTTTAATGTATTGAAGTTTATTATGGTTTTTATGATGTGTTGGAAAGATGAGATGGGGTTCAAGTTGACCCAAAGTTAGGGTTTTATCCAAGAA
>JACYFF010031956.1:63462840-63488619 GCA_017589665.1 Selenicereus undatus | reverse complement strand
TAGATTAAATTATTTTTTCTCATATCTTGGTTAAATTTCTTTGAAAAACATATATATATATAGGTATATATAAAGACGTACACATGCACATGCACGCACTGAGAGAGAGAGAGAGGGACTCTACTCGCATGAGTAAATATATTTATTAACTTAAAAATGTAAGTACAATTAACTAAATTAGCTTAGATAAATTTTAAAGTGTACAATATCAAATCAATGACGGGTTGGGTATTTAATATTATACTTCTTTATTCATAATTTTAATATCTGATTAAGTACTTATTCTCTTTTTAGGGGATTTTCAAAGAAATTTAACCAAGATATGAGAAAAAATAATTTAATCTAAATTAGGTTTTTTTCCCCCCTCGAAGTCTTCATACTATAAAATTAATCTAAGAATAAAATAAAATTGTAGATCAAATGATCAAATTAATCTAACAAGGGAAAGTTGATCTAAGAATTAAAAATAAAAAGAGAGAGGGAGGATCAAACTTAGTGCCTTATGTATCTTGAACATATCAAATGACCAGATACATAGCATAAGCAGAAGAAAACAAGATGATGAGGGAGTTAATGAAGAGATGAAATCATGAAGCCATAGGTGTTCTCCCGAGCTTGCTCGACCCACATCCAATTTGTTTCTCCCTTAAGGGCCTTACTGAGCTCTATTTTACCCAGTTAGAACCCCATTGGAAGGAAACAGGTAGGGTGAGCAAAAAAAAAAAACCTGAAATCAAAAAACGGAACCGAACCGAAAAACTAGATAACCGGTTTGGTTTTTCTAGAAAACTCGATTTGGTTAACCGAACTGGAAAAAATTTGCAGTTTTGATTTCGGTGTCGATTCCGACCATTTGAGATTCAGTTAACCGTGTGGTTAACCGAAACTAAAACTTACACTTTTATTAAACAATAAATTTTATATTGGTCAAGTGTGAATTTTATGATTATTAAAAGATAAGACTAAACATACAATTATATGTAAATTAATATTTGGTGTCTCAAATAATTAAATTAATTAAAAGGGTAGTGAAAAATTGAAAACTAACAATTTAAATTAAAGGTTAACAGGTAACCGAAGTGAAAATCCAGTTAACCGGCTATTGAGCCAAAAATCCGATTAACCGAGTTTTTCGGTTACGGTTCACATTTTTATTGAGCCGAAAAATTTGGTTAGCTTAAATTTTCAGTTCGGTTTTCGGTTCACAGTTTTTGCAAATCGACTTTGTAGTTAACCGAATTTTCAGTTAACCGTTTTTTATCACTCCTAAAAATAGGGAGATGAAACAGAGAAGAAAGAAGAACCGAAGAAAGCGGCAAAAACATAGGAGAGGAAAAATATCCGAAATTGTACACAAAATTCGAATTTAGATTCAACCATTCAAGTTATAATCTCAAACTCAACTCCAAAGTACCAAAACAAAATGCAATTACATGAAATTTAACAGCTATGAAAATCTTCAGCATGTGTGCCCATAAGGGCACATAACAAAAAGCTTGTTTTGGGCATGGGTTGATGGTCTCAAATGTCTGAGCCACTGTTGTTGAAGTTTCAAATCTTTGTTTCTATGTCATCTTCTTGGAGAAGGGGGGGGGGAGAGGAGGATGAAGTATCTAGTAGTCGATGAGGGAGAAGAGAAAGATTAAGGGGCCAAAGGGCTAAGAAGGGGCGAGAGGAGGAAGAGGAGGTGGGGTAATTGGAGGGGTTAGAGCAAGAGGGAGAATGAGAAAGGGGTTGGGGAACGAAGTGTCTTGCTGTGAGGGGGGGGGGGGGGAGAGAAAGAGAGAGTAAGAGTAGAAGCAAGTGGGGTATTCAGGCTAGCAGTGTTCTAGCTGCATTAGGGGGTCTTCTATGTAACTCTCACAAAGAATACCAAATTGAAATGAAAACACAAAAATGAAAGATAAATTTAGTGCAACACTAATACGTAAATTTCCTTATAAAAACAAGAACAATACTGCTAGATATTAATATTGATTGAACAAATTAGAGTAAAAAAGACTTGTTATAAGCTATAATTAGATTAGTAGTAGCTCAACAAACTAGAAAAGAGGAGGGGGTATAAAGCTAGGGTTGAAGGAGGAGGAGGAGGAGGGGGTAGAAGAAGTGAATACGAAATCATGACATAATTAAATATACAGATAGGAGTAGAGGGTATTTTCTTCACATTAGTTAAAGCTTAACTATGTTAGTGGGGATGACAATGAGACCTGGACCCATATCCACTTTTTTTTAGGACTTGAACCTAGGCCCACTCTAGATATGTCGGGTCTGGAAAGATGGGACCTAGACCTAGACCTGGTGGGTCTAATGTGTCAATGAGTCCTTTGGAGATCCTGACATATTTCAAAATGGAGAATTTTTGCAATGAATTTTTTAATTTCTTTTCACATCCAAATATGAATTTTTGCATTCTGATAACGAAGTATTGGATTTAAAAGATATGAAATTTGGTTTGATATAAAAGCAATACTCCTTCCAAGTGAGAGATTTGGATCAAGTGGGCTTGAGAGAGTAAGAGATGTAACTAAGGAGAGTAGAGAGAGATTGAGGATGAACAGTAGTGATAGTGGGTGTGAGGAAATGACACAATGTAGAACAGTAAACTCAAAAGATACAATTTAATCAATTTTTACGTTTTAAAAAACAAAAAATATTAACAGCTCCTAAGTGAGTCTAAGGTTAGGTATGGATTTCAAATTTTCAGACCCAACCCTAGACCTGACCCCAGGCCACTCGAACCCATATAAGTTTAAGATCCATTAGGTCCTATTTGATTGGACCTAGATCCGTCGATTTGAGTCTGATCGGGTTGCGGACCTACTATTATTTCTATATATTAGTTATAAAATGGTAAGTACAAATATTCATATAAGTAAAAGTTAAAAATTTAAATTATAAATTTAAAAGTTAAACTAAACAAGAACAGGAAAAGTACTAGGTATCAAATAGAATTTCGTTTTGATGGGTAATTAATGCAACGGCTTTAAAAAAGGGGAGCATATATCCAATGGAAAACCTAGGAATAGGGAACGCAGTCCCATTTCGTCTGTCATCTAGTACTAGCAGCTGATTCCCATTTCGTCTGTCATCTAGTACTAACAGCTGATTCCTGTAATTCAAGTCTAGTCTCTCCAGTTTCTGTGGCTTTGGTTAACGGGTCTTATTTTCATGCTGGCGCCAAAAATTGCTGACCCAAAACAATTGAAAAAGCGAAAACGACTCCTTTCCCGCCTTCGATCCCCTTACAAAACCCTAATCTCCCGACATCAATTACTATGCAGAAGACCCCAACCCAACTGGGCATGCGTGTGAAGATCCCATTCTTTCATATCCCTCACCGGAAATTCCAACAAATTTCCCAGAAATCCCTAAAACCCTCAATCAATCCTCCATTTCTGGGTCCTAGTCGTGGGTTTTTGAGGGTAGGAGTTCACAGTCAACTCGATTAATTTTTGTGTGCGTAGTAATCAACTAATCAGAGAGAGAGAGAGAGAGAGAGAGAGAGAGAGAGAGAGAGAGAGAATGGGTTCAGCGAGTTTGTTGACTGTAGGGCCAAGTGACGTGAATCCGGATGCGAAAGACGAGATAGGTATGCAACCTCCTTTACCTTTACTCCTTTCTAAATTATTTTTTCAATTTTTTGAATTTATGTTCCACAGCGTTTAATTGATTGGGGAATTTGAAGGGTTCCCTTTCTAGATGTCGATCTGCATTGTCTGCATCTTTTTTTTTTCTTTTCTTTCTTTCTTTCTTTTTTCTGATGTAGCAATAAACCTTCTCAAAGAAGGGGAAAAAAGCGTGGGAGACTATGTCTCACTTTGTTTCATGACATAGGTGACTAGCTTGTTCAAAGAATCAAATTTCACAACTCGAAGCAGCTCATGTATCTTCTATTAAATGGTTGGAAGTTCTATTTGGATTTGAAAATGCCATCACCTAACCTTTAATGTCAAGTAATTCTCTGTCAGGATTTATTTGGCTCACACAAGTGGTCTGATTACCGAAGAATGCTGGAGTTCTTGACTGGCTCAAATCTTAAAAAGAGTCTATACACGACTTTGATTCTTTGATGAATACATTTCTGAAACATCTTTACAGATGGCTTATCGTGCTTTTACTTCTTGCTGTGTACGTGTACGTGTTATATATCATTACTTCTCTGAACTGTTCAGCTATGAGTTTAAGTGGGTCTTGGAGACCTGAATTTAATATAGGATGAGGTTGGTCTGAATGATGTCATTTCTCTTCCAAAACACCATAATGCAGGGGCTTTACAATTCTCTAAATACATTTCCAAAACTTTATTCACCAGCTTAAACAGAACCAAAGCAACAACTGAGTCTGTTTTAGTTGTGGTTCTCAGCAATGATGAACGATTATTCTAATGCTCAAGTCTTATCCAAATGCTAAATTGTTGTTCAAGACATCTTTGCTCTATCCGAGACCACTTTACACCACTTTAACAAATGAAATAAGCTGCTTCTGAAACCAATTGTTAACGATGACAACATGTGTTAATACCTTGTTGAGCTCTATATTTGGTATACATAACTTTTTTATTTTGGGGGGGGGGGGTTGGAGTAGACTTACATACACACAACCTAGGTATAATTGAACCTTAGTCCTTCTTGTAGAAGTCAAGTCCCCTAGTACACTACCACTAGGTTATCTCCAAAGGGGCATATTTGGTAAATCAGCCCGAATATGGTATTTATGCATTTTCCGAATCAAGTACCCTAGTATTGTACCACTAGTTTGATGATAAAGTAGTTGCGTAACATTGTTAACTGTAGGTTTCTACGGGCAATTCTTAGAGCTCACTTTAGTTGGGGTCAGGTCGGTAGTTAAATATTATTATTATTTGATACACTAGTATACGCCAGGTTGGGACTGTGCTTAACCCGGATGTGAGGGCTTCACTGGTCATTAGGGGTGTGCAAAACTGGTTAACCGGTTTTTCAGTTAACCGAAGTGAAAACACTGAACCATAACCGAATTGAAATTTTCAGTTAATTGAATTTTCGGTTTGGCCAAAATTCGATCCGTAACCGAAACTAAAGATTCGGTTAACCGCTTTTTCAGATCAGTTAACCGATTTTTTGGTTCGGTTAATGGTTAATTGGTAAAATGAAAAAAAAAAACTGAATTTTGTGCACTTTTTTCTGGTCAAATTAAAACCATAATTTTGCAGCCATGCTTCTGTCCATTGATTGTAGAAGCTTGAGGGCAACACATTTTAAAAGCAAGCTATCTTTAAAAAGAGGTGAACCACAACAAGTCCAACAATAACAAATGTGTCAGCACCTGACTCTTGGGGGTTGGGTAGTGGGGAGAGGGAATTACAAGCTTGAAAACATCCATAAGTCTATAACTAACATAAGCTGTCTTGGGGGAGGGGGGTTAAAAATGCATAAATGTCTAAAATATAAACTATAGAGTAGCACACGATGAAACTTAATAAAGTAGCATCCATCACGCTCCAACTCATACGTCATCCGATGGAACCATTGACTCATCTATAGCAATTGTAGGTTGCTCCAATGTCAAGTAATGCAAACCTAAAATTAAAATTCACAAAAATAAGTTAGGATTATACATATAATAATAAGAGCAACAAAGTTAATAATTAATATGAATAAATACATAAATACAAGTATAATAAGAACAAGAAAGCTTACTATTCTCCAAATCCTCCAATTCAAGAAAGCTCTATTCCAACATAAGAGGGCCATGTGACTTGTGTAACAAATCTTGAGCACAAATGAGAGTTTCAACTATTTTAGGAGTTAAGGAGGTGCAGAAAGAATCAAGAACACAGCCTCCGGTGCTAAAAGCGGACTCAGAAGCAACCGTAGAGACCGGCATAGCAAGCACATCTTGGGCTATCATGGTAAGAATAGGATAACTCTTCTTTTGATCTTTCCAAAACTGCAAAATTTCAAATGTCTCGTCATTTTGCTCACATTCATCGCACAAGTACTTGTTAAGTTCATTTTTCTTCTCACTTTCTAGAGTTCCCTTTTCTTTCTTGTATTTCATACTCAAACGTTGATTTACATTCAACACCAACTCATTAGAAGGAACACTAGAAGTAGATGCCAAAGGAGTACTAACACAACTCAATCTTTCTATTTTCCTTTTTGGCCGAGGAAGAGAAGATGCATAGAAGTCAAACATGGACCTTAAAGTGACTTTGATCTTGAGGAACAACATATTGGCACTTTCTACATCATAGTTGGTCCTAACATGCCATTGAACATAATTCAACTTGTGTCTTGGGTCAAGTACTAAGGCAATGAACAACAAAATGTTGATATTATCAGCATTTGCCCAATACTTGTCATATTTAGCCTTTATTGCATGTGCCATGTTCCTAATGTACTCATTCTCATTATCACAATAAGTAGATATCACATAGCCAACTCCATAAATTCGAAGCACATAAGTGTTACCCGTTACATAAAGACACCCAAATAGCTTCAAAGTTGTTTCATAAAAGATTTTCAAGAAGGGTAAGAATGCCTTAATTCTATTCCAATCATATTCAGTTGGTGGGCCACCATGCTTTCTCAACTCTTTGACAAAAAGACCACCCTTAGATTCTAAATTGCTAAATGCTTTTCTAAACTTGGAAGCACAATCTAGCATTAAGTAAGTCGAATTCCATCTAGTTTCAATTTCCAAACAAACAAGACTTTTGGACTCAATTTTTTCCTCTTCAACACAAGCCTTAAACTTTTGAAGTTTTGCAGGGGAAGACCTTACAAATCTCACAACAGAACAAACTTTAACTATCGATGGATCAAGATCTTTCAATCCATCCTTCGCAACAAGATTCAAGATATATGCAACACATCTCATATGCAAGTAATTGCCATCCAAAATAGTCCCACCGTAATGGTTAAGTCTCCTTTTTAAATATTGAATGGCTACATCATTTGAGCTTGCATTATCAACAGTAATGGTCAGAATTTTTTTCAAGTCCCATTCAAACAAGCACTTCTCAACCACCCTCCCAATACATTCCTTAAAATGGCCAGCAACAGGGCAAAAATTATTTATCATCTTATGTAAATTCCAATTATCGTAAATAAAATGAGCAATAAGACACATGTAACTCAAGTTCTGACCCAAAGTCCAAGTATTAGTAGTAGAACAAATCCTTGAGGATAATTTTAAAAGAAACTTTTCAACTTCTTCTTTTCATCAATGAAGAGTGCATAACAATCTCTAGTGATTGTGTACCTTGAGGGGACAACAAAATCAGGATGCATAGTTTTGCAAAAATCACAAAAACCTTCCCGTTCAACATGTATGAAAGGCAACTCATCCACAATAACCATTCTAGCAAGTGCTTTCCTATTAACATCATGATCAAATTGCCAACACTTAGTAACAGAAACAGTTTGCAAAGACCTATCTTCATTAACAATTGTCTTAGTGTTAAAATCAATCAACTTTTGTCTCTTATCCAAATTAATAGGATACTTTTTACACCTATCCAAATGATTTTTCAAGGCACTAGTTCCATTTCTAGAGGAGGCACTCACTGACTTACTGCAATATTTGCATTTGACAACCCCTGGATAAGTTGTGTTATGAAAATGAGCCCAGTATCTAGATTTTCTCTTAGTAGCATTTACGCCGGGCCGAGGTGGCTTACAAGCACTAGTATTTCCCTACTTTCCATGCTCTTTTTTAATCTTCTTTCGCAGCACTTCCTGTTGTTCTGCCTCTGGCTCTTGGTCAGTCTACTCCTCTATCTCCATTTCAGTGTCTTCACTCTCACTTTCACCATCACTTATGGTCACATGAATATCGTCCATGTTGTTACTAGGGGTTGAAAACATTTAGTCCCTGAATCAAACATGCCAATCATCAACTCAAAGAACAATAACACAAGTCAACATACTGCCAGAAAATGAACCAAAATGAAAAGCATAATCTGTCTCTCCTTGAATCAGACATGAATTTATTTGTTCTTAGGTCTTGACTAACAAAATTCAGGATGGGATTGAATGCAAGATTGCTGACTATTGCAGAGAAATCATGCTCAAGTACAGTAGAAAATTCGTCCAGCATGTGGGGTCTGGGGCCCAAAAGAAAAGGTATATCTGATTGTAGCAACTGATTCAGCAGCAAAATAAATGAAAATGAAAAAGCCTTTCAAGTAGCCAACATGAAACATTCTATTTAGCCTTTCATCTCGAATGTTTCGAAGGCCAGGCAAAGCCACAGACGTGAAACCCTGAGATAGACATAGCTTCCAACCGTTCACCATAACATTGATTAAATAACAATAACTCACAGTATTTTCAAAAGCTAACCTTCCGTATTAGAATGGGGTGTATGGTTATTTGGCCAACGGCATAGCAACAGATATAACAATAACTCATAGTATTTTCAAAAGCTAACCTTCCGTATTAGAATGGGGTGTATAGTTATTTGGCCAACGGCATAGCAACAAATATGGATGCCAACAGTATGAACAAAAAGTCGAAACAGTAGCCACAAGGCCCACAACCATCATGAACCCACAACAATCAGCCACTATGTACCACACTCGAAAAAAATTTAAACCATACACAGACATTAAACCCAAATTGTAGCCAAATTAAACGAAATTCAAAATCAGAGATCAAAAATATGAAGTTACTGACACGAGAACGCGGATCTGAGAGTTGTAGCCTTGTAGGAACTCGGAATCCTGAAGCTAGCTGCAAAACGTTGCCGGAAAACACAATTTTGTTGCTGTTCACAGCTGATTCGACCAGAAACAAGAAACCCAGAAAGCGAATCTACAAAACGTTGCCGGAAAATGTGGATCTGAGAGTTGTGAGAACTGAGACGTCGGGTTTGAGATCTTGAAGCAAATGTTGTGGAAAGGGAGAAATCAAAGGGAAGGTCGAACGTCAAATGATGGGCTGAACTTGGGGGTCTGCAACGACTGCAAGTGGAAAGGGAAATTGGATCTGGGAACTGGGAACTGGGAACTGGGAAGGTTGAACGTCAAAGGCCGAAGGGAGGGAAGTAGGGAACTTGGGGGGGGGGGGAAGGGAACTTGGGTGGACGACTATATGGGTAGTCTAGGGTTTTATTTTTACCTTATATGCTCACAAAATTTTAAAAAAAAATACTTTTTGGTTTTCGGTTAACCATAGTTAACTAGATTTTTTGGACCGGTCGATCCATAACCAAGCCGTTAACTGATTTTTTTTTTTCCAGTTCGGTTAACCGAACCGTTTTTTGGGGAAATTTCACTTCGGTTAGAACGGTTTTTTTTGATCGGTTTTTCAGTTCGGTTCTCGGTTTCGGATTTTTTTGCACACCCTACTAGTCATTGGAGGTTTCTGCCCCACCCCCTTGCTAGTTTGGAGTTCTTAAAATCTTGGAGCTCGCCTCCCTTTCCCCCTGAATTTTTTGCAGCAGTGTTGGCCAAGTTCTCAAAAAAAATTACTTTATACTCATAGCCCAAGTTTAAATTTCAAAGTTGAAACGTCTATCTCTGAGTTCTTTCTCTCTCTCCTCTTTGGTCAATACTCAAAGTGCTAAGTTCCAATTCTCACACCCCAAGCCACTGAGCCCTGCTGTCTGCAATTCACCGGCGTCAGTTGTTGGAGTGAAAATTGATCGTAGCTCGCTGCTTACTTTGAGTAGACGACCTAAGTTTTCCCAATTTTGTCATTGCATCTGTGGGAGGTGGACAGAACACAACTCTTTGCTCTGTTTAGGTTATCACCCTTTCTGCTTGCTTTCTGCTTAGGTTCACTTCCTATGCTCCAAGTGCCACAGGTAAGCAAGTTTTATTTGTTTTTCTTATTTAATTATTTGGTAATTAAATTAATTAATACTATAAGTTGTTATTTGGAGATTATCTTGCCCAAATTCCAATGTCCAAGGCATTTCATGACCCCTTTGAGTCTCCATCCTGACATTTAAGACAAGCTAATTCCATTATGATAGATGTTTTTGTTATCTGCCTATTTAATTAATCAAATTTATATTATGATTTGGTGATTCTAGTTATATTTGTGTTCTTTATATCTGTTTAATCACATAACATTGTACTCATGATTAGTGATTTGGTGAACCATTTCTCAAATTTGAAAGTTGAAAGTGGTAACATGGATATGGAATTGGGAAATTTGCGCTTATTATTTTGGAAATGGGAAAGTGGGAGTTGAATTTGATGAAGTAGAGAATTTGAAAGTTGAATTGTGAGTTTCAAAATGAGATTTGGTGAATTGTTTTTTGAGGTTTTTCATAGCTGTAGCTCATTAAAATGAGTACGTGATATAATAAAAGATAGAAAAACAATATTAAAAGATTGACCTGAAAATTAGGCAAATGTTAGGAAAAGTATACCCCGACCCCACAGGTTCCAAATCCTGGATATGTCAAGTTCAGCATTTCTGAATCTTGTGTTATCCAAATCGAACAGCTTGGGAGAGTTCAATGATAAAGCATTCAGCTGATATTGTTAACAGTATGCTTCTACAAAGCTATACCTACAGCTCACTAATGCTTGCACTCGTGACCAAATGGTGACTTACATAACTCCAAGTGAGCTCAGTTATGTGATCATTTGTAATTGTATCAGTATCACTACAAATTGTTTCACACAGTAGCTGTGTTTTGGTAAGGGAACACCAATGCGTTTGGAAGCACTTTATATTCGGATGGCAAACTAACATTTTTTTTCAAATTTTTTTTACTTTGACTTATCTGGTTGCATTTTTTAGCTGTTCTAGGGGTTGTATTGTTTCTCTCCTTTTTAGATGATCTTTTTTTCTGACACAGTTGGATCGTTGGTTGACTGATTTGTTTACTTACCTCTTAGATAAGTGCTGGTTAATTGATGTGGTTTATTTATTTGCATACTGACCTCTTAAGTATTTAGGAATGGGAGCAAGGGACATAAAAACTAAAGATGTGGCATCTGATGATGCTAAAGCCAAGGGGCCAACAGGTAAAGTCATCTCTAAAGGAAAACAGAAAAAGAGAGAAAGAGATGAAGTCAATGGGGAAAATGCTACGGCCTCTCGGAGAATGCCCAAGCGTGCTGCAGCCTGTTCTGACTTTAAGGAAAAGGCAGTCCGCCTATCTGAGAAAGACTATCTGGTAGACACTAAAAGGGAGGCCATGGTTGAAAGCGAAATAGCTGCACTTGGGCTGACCACAGGTCATGATGATCCTAGACCCAATCGGCGCCTCATGGACTTCATTTTCCACGATGAAGAAGGTAAACCCCAACCAGTGGAGATGCTGGAAGTCACTGATTTGTTTATTACTGGAGTAGTCTTGCCATTGGAGCCTACTGGTGATCCCAGTAAAGACAAGGGAGTAAGATGTGAAGGCTTTGGTCGGATTGAAACATGGGATATTTCTGGTTATGAAGATGGTGTTCCAACGATTTGGATATCTACTGATCTAGCGGATTATGATTGTGTGAAGCCGGCTGCCTCTTACAAGAAAATATATGGACTTTTCTATGAGAAAGCATGTGCATGCACTGAAGTGTACAAGAAACTGTCAAGGTCTTCTGGAGGTGATCCGGACCTAACACTAGATGAGCTGATTGCTGCATTAGTTCGCTCAATGAGTGGCAGCAAAAATTTCCCGCAAGGTGCATCAATAAAAGAGTTCATTATTTCACGGGGTGAGTTCATTTACAACCAGCTAATTGGATTGGATACTACATCTAAGAAAAACGATCTGAAATTCACCGACCTGCCCGTGCTTGCTGCCCTTTGTGATGAAAATAAGAAGTACATGGAATATGGGCCAGCAACTCTGCCACTGGTAGACCTGACTTCGGGTGGAGCTCTGAAAATTGGAGATGGAGTGTGGAAAAGTGAATCAGATTCATCCATGAATGCAGCAGAAGAAGATGAGGATGCAAAGTTGGCCAGGTTGTTGCAGGAGGAAGAGCAGTGGCGGTCTATGAATCAAAGGAAAGGCAGGCGTCTGGCTGCTTCAAACAAGTACTATATCAAGATCAATGAAGATGAGATTGCTATGGACTATCCCTTGCCAGCTTATTACAAACCTGACAAGGAAGAAACTGATGAGTACATTATCTATGACAATGACATGGATATCACCGATCCAGATCAGCTACCCAGAAGCATGCTTCATAATTGGTCGCTTTATAACTCTGACTCTCGATTGGTTTCTTTGGAACTTCTCCCAATGAAGCCTTGTGATGATATTGATGTCACAATTTTTGGGTCTGGGATTATGACAGATGATGATGGAAGTGGATTTTGCCTTGATGCCGATAATCAATCTTCTTCAGGGGTACAGGATGCAGATGGAATTCCAATTTATTTAAGTGCAATAAAGGAATGGATGATTGAGGTTGGAGCTTCCATGGTCTTTATATCCATCCGAACAGATGTGGCCTGGTATATACATCTTCTCCATTTATTGTTGGCATTTTCTAATCTTTGACATTCCAAGTTTTCTTCCTTGAAAAATGACTAAAAGGAAGGTAAAAAAAATAAATAATTCAGTTGTCCATTTTACTTCCACCTGTCAAAGGTCCATGACTCTGATTTACTTTTGTAAGCACTAGTTATTAAAATTCACCCATATTTTTAACCTTAACAAGTTTTTTGTTGATGAGTATCTACTTGAATTTGAGCTCCATCACACTAGCATACATGCCATGAAGTGAAGCCTGCATCTTTCTTTTTGCACTGGTTTCAAGTAGGTCTGTTGTGTTGATGGGCTTAATACATTTAATGAAGACAACATGGTAGCTGATTCACCGTTTTTGGTATGATGGCACAGTTCTTGTTCATGTGTTGTGATAAAGGCTAATGCTTTTGCCTACTCTATTCTCTCCACAGGTATAGACTTGGAAAGCCATCAAAGCAATATGCTCCGTGGTATGAAACAGTTCTAAAAACAGCTAAGCTTGGAGTTGGGATTATTACTCTGTTAAAGGAGCAGAGCCGCGTGGCACGTTTATCCTTTGGAGAAATTGTAAAGAGAGTGGCAGAATTTGAAAAAGACAAGCCTGAATTTATATCATCAAACCCGGCAGTGGTAGAAAGGTATGCTGTAGTTCATGGTCAGATATTACTGCAACAATTTGCAGAATATCCTGATAAAGCCATAAACAACTGTGCTTTTGTAACTGGACTTAAGGACAAAATGCTGACAAGGCATCACACAAAATGGTTAGTGAAGAAAAAGGCCGTGATGAGGAAAGGAGCAAACATGAATCCAATGGCTAAGATGGCCCCAGTTGCAAAGAGGAAATTGATGCCTGCCACAACAACGAGATTGATTAACAGAATATGGGCAGAATTTTATTCAAATCATTCTCCCGAGGAGTCAAAGGAGGAAGCTATTGGCGAAGTGAAAGAGGAAGAAGCCCAGGAGGAGGAAGAAGATGATGCAGAAGAACTTGAAGAGGAGAAGGAAGAAAAAATTTCAGGGGAGAAAACTAACAACATTTACAAATTGAACAGGCAGAGGAAACTGCACAATCCATCTGAGGACATTGAATGGGAAGGAGAGGCAATACGGAAGGCTAATTCCAGTGAATATCTCTACAAGCGGGCCAATGTTCGTGGAGACATAATTGGGGTGGGGGGTTGTGTCCTTGTCGAAACAGCTGAACCAGAAGAGCTTCATCCTCTCTATTTAATCGAATACATGTTTGAAAAGTCAGGTGGAAGGAAAATGGCTCATGGCCGATTGATGCTGAGAGGGTCTCAAACAGTTCTAGGCAATGCTGCTAATGAAAGGGAGGTATTCTTGACAAATAATTGCCTGGACTTTGAATTGGAGGATGTCAAACAAAGTGTAGTGGTTGAAATACGCCAGATGCCGTGGGGATATCAGCACCGTACGGCTAATGCCATTGCTGACAAAATTGACCAGGCAAAAGCAGAGGAGAGGAAGAGCAAGGGTTTGCCTTTAGAATATTACTGCAAAAGCTTGTACCACCCTGATAAAGGTGCATTCTTTTCTGTTCCAAATGATTCAGTGGGACTAGGAAATGGGATCTGTTGTTCCTGCAAATCTGAAGAAGCTGACAAGGAGAAGGAAAATCTGAAAGTAAATTCATCCAAGACTGGTTTTGTTTATCGAGGAGTTGAGTACAATATTGACGACTTCTTCTATGTGGCTCCTTGTCATTTTGTCAAAGATGAGAAGGAGAATGAAACTTTCAAGGGTGGAAGAAATGTGGGCTTGAAACCATATGTGGTTTGCCAGCTCTTGGAGATAGAGATGCCAAAGGCATCGAGAAAATCTGATCCTGAGTCCATGAAACTGAAAGCCCGTAGATATTTCAGACCTGAGGATATCTCAGCAGAGAAAGCATATCGTTCCGACATCCGAGAGGTAAGACATGAGAAGTTCCATGATGTTGCTTCTAAGATTGGACCTCACCAAGGCTGGCCTGTGTTTGAAACAGAAATTTATTTCCAGTGATAGATTGGGTAATTAGCATCCAAGTTTGATTGTTGCTTCTATAACTACACCAGTTGCATGATAAATATTGCAGAGCAGTGAATTGGAATCATTGCATTCATTTATTTAAGTTTTAGTCACTAATTCACTTATAATTAATTTGCAGGTTTACTTTAGTGAGCAAACACATTTGCTGACGTTGGATGCTGTCCTAAGGAAGTGTGAAGTCAGAAGAAAGCATGAGCTGCCATCTTTACGTTATCCTGCTGTCCATGAACATGTCTTCTTCTGTGAACATCTTTATGATCCTGATAGTGGAGCTATCAAGCAGGTTGCTTCCTTTTACTTTCAGAAACCACTACGCTCATCTAACTATTGCATTGGTTTCAGTATATTTGTGTATCATTAAAAGGTTGCTCTATCAGCATATCCTTCATCTGATTATCTGTTTTTCTCTTCCAGCTACCTGGTAATGTCAAGCTCAGCTCCTCACAAGCAAAATTGATTGATGAATCAATGGCTCGAAAGAGGAAGGGCAAGGGCAAAGAAGGTGAGGATGATGACACTGTCAAGCAGAAAGATGAATCATTGAAAAGCCGGTTGGCCACTCTGGATATATTTGCTGGCTGTGGTGGCTTATCCGAAGGCTTGGAGAAATCAGGTAATCTGGATATGCCATATCAATTTCATTAATCTATGCCCCCCCCCCCCCCATCAAAATGATTGTTATATAAGATGGTTATTATTGCTGAGTCATTTCCGCTGATAACTTCCTGCAGGTGCAACGCTGACCAAATGGGCTATTGAGTATGAAGAGCCTGCAGGTGAAGCGTTCAAGCTGAATCATCCAGGGTCTTTGGTGTTTGTAAATAACTGCAATGTGTTTCTCAGGTATAATTATTAAACTGTAGAATAGATTACCCTGGTGTTCTTTTTGATTACCATCTGTTTTCTTTTGTGGGAATTTCCAAGCGCTTGTTTCTTGAACTTTGTCCCTTATTTGTTGGTATTGTTGTATTCCTCCAACCCCCAATTTGTTGCCTGGCACTAATACATAAGCTTAGTGCTTTTTTTCCACTGTCAGCTTGGGCATTGCAAAGTTCAACAGTAATCTCAAACTGCTGTGGCTTATAGAACTGTTGTCATATTCCTGTACCGATGCTAAACTTGGTCTGAAATTCTTTTTAGGCATACTATTTCTTCTAAACTTATTGAAAACGTGTTGTGCAGTGCAATCATGTCAGCTTGTGGTGATGAAGATGACTGTATATCTACACCTGAAGCATCTGAGGAAGCTAAAAAACTTGATGAGAAGGTGATCAATGATTTACCTCGTCCTGGGCAGGTAGATTTTATAAATGGAGGGCCACCATGTCAGGTACATTCAAGGTCCAGGGAGATGTCTCCTGCTTTATGGTTTGTGAACTTCATGAGAAAATTTATATTTATGACTTCTTATTTTGTAGGGTTTCTCAGGAATGAATAGATTTAACAAAAGTACTTGGAGTAAGGTTCAATGTGAAATGATCCTGGCTTTCTTGTCCTTTGCTGATTACTTCCGGCCAAAATATTTCCTTTTAGAGAACGTCAGGAATTTTGTTTCATTCAACAAAGGACAGACCTTTCGCTTAACCCTAGCTTCTCTTCTGGAGATGGGTTATCAGGTAGGTGGTACTTTGTATTATTCATATATTCCTTAATTTAAAATAGGTCGCATGCACTCTGAAATGGTGTAGTGGGAATGTGTATATAGAAAGTAATATGTGCTTCTAAATATCTGTTGAAGTGCAAGTGCCTCTTCAAAATTTTATATAGAGTATGTATGGTTACTTCTCATGACTTCCTAAAGTTTGGTGAAATGGCTCTGATAGGTGAGATTTGGTATTCTCGAAGCTGGAGCCTTCGGTGTTTCTCAATCGCGTAAACGTGCATTCATATGGGCTGCTTCTCCTGAAGAGATCCTGCCTGACTGGCCTGAGCCAATGCATGTTTTTGCTGGCCCAGAGCTCAGGGTGACTCTGGACAGCAGTACTCAATTTGCTGCTGTAAGGAGTACAGCGGCTGGTGCTCCTTTCCGCTCTAATACAGTTAGAGATACTATAGGGGATCTCCCAGCTGTTGAAAATGGAGCTTCTCAAGCTACTATGGAGGTGAGATGTCTTGCTTTTTAGTGCCTTTTTTGCATGCCACTTGCTTTGTTTCTGATTGTCCCTGGTCCCTGTCTTACCATTTGGCAGTACATAAATGAACCTGTATCGTGGTTTCAAAAGATGATCCGAGGGGATATGTTGGCTTTAACTGATCACATATCAAAAGAAATGAACGAGTTAAATTTGGTACGTTGTCAGAAAATACCGAAATGCCCTGGTGCTGACTGGCGAGACCTACCTGATGAGAAGGTAATTCCCCTCTCTTTAACAGCTGACTGTGAAATCCAAAATTTGAAAGTTCTTGTTTGAAAGTTCTCTGTTGCCAGTGGGTTGTTCTGAGCCCCCACCCCATATCATCATATCAGGCTGCTAAAAGATGGGATCACAGGTGTGGGTTGACCGAGGCTGGGCTAGACAGGATTACAAAAAGGAAAAGATCTGGTCTTTAGCAACTTGTAAATTGTTTTTTTTGGGTTTTAAATGTAACCGTGTATCCTTGGATGGCCTAATTTGACTCAACTTGCATCTTGACCTGTACTCTGTGTTGGTCAATTAACCAACCCACCTAGCTCTAAGATGAGCCCGGGTTAAGCAGGTTGCTTGCTTAGCCACCTCTAGTTTGCCTAGTATATAAAATAGCTTTCTGTTCAAATGGACTATTTTGGAATTCTTATGCTTTTTTACGTTATCTTTTGAATTATGCTGTTGTCTTCTGTGCGCATACGTACTCATAGGGGTTTGCATTGTGAAATTCCTCCTCAATGGTTCTCTGCAGGTTAAATTGTCGACTGGACAGATGGTTGATTTGGTTCCCTGGTGCCTGCCGAACACAGCAGAAAGGCACAACCAGTGGAAGGGTTTGTTTGGAAGGTTGGATTGGGAAGGTAACTTTCCAACCTCCATTACTGACCCACAGCCAATGGGCAAGGTGGGGATGTGCTTTCACCCTGAACAGGATAGAATAGTCACAGTTCGTGAATGTGCTCGATCTCAAGTAAGTCTTCCTTCCTAAACCATGTACTAGTTTCGGCATTATCTATGATGCATTCGCTCCATGACAACCCACTTGAGTCTTCGAGGGGACAGTCCAGCGTCATTGTACATTCAGCATCTAGCTATCCATCAATAATAGATTGACTATGCTAACAAGTGATGACCAAAATGTATTGTTGGGAATTTGCACCAGAGATGCATTTTTATTTAGTGGTGGATCTGAAAATTTTAGACACGAGTGTTCACTGCGTGAGCATCTACTTCTGTGTTTCTATATTGAGAAACTGCTCCCGTGTTGTGTGGCATGTACAAACAGGCTGCTCTTAGATCGAGCACTGCTCTCACCCTCTCCCTGTAGCCTGCTCCTGCATCTATGATCACAGAGTGGAGCCCAGTTTTAAACACACAACAGATTCTCATGTAAGGTCCTTATGAGAAATGAGAAATTTGCTGCACAAATGTAGATCCAAAACAGCAACAGAGATACAAATTGCCTGCATAAACTCTGAAATATTTTATTGGAACTGCTGGCTTTTAAAAGTTTAACTTTGGATATTTGTGCGTTCAGGGTTTTCCAGATAGCTATAAATTTGCCGGCAACATTCAACACAAACACCGGCAGATTGGTAATGCAGTTCCCCCACCGTTGGCTTTTGCATTGGGCAGGAAGCTCAAAGAAGCCCTTGAGAGGAAACACTCAAAGTAACAAGATCATGTGTATGTCTCATCTGTTGATTCATTCAAGCTCCTTCCCTGGTTGTATATGAAAGTTGCTCAAGTTTTTGAATTTTATTATCTTGAGCTAGAGCTTTGAGCTTGGGCTTGGGCTTGGTTGGGTTCAGGATATCATGACCTACTTACTAGTAACTTATACGTCATGAAAAGTTTGGCTAATCAAAAGCAGTAATGTGTACTCGGCCATTCGGAATTAAATTAGTGATAATGAATGCTGATGAGTATTGATTAGTGTTAATTAGTGCTAATGAGTGTTGATCATGACTGAAATTGTGAGTAGAAAATTTGACTTAGTGCTGACCAGTGTTGATGAGTGTTGATTAGTGTTAATTGATGTTAATGAGTATTGATTAGTCTTCAATATTAATGATGATAAATACTTATAATAAGTTGGAAAGAACAAACCTATTAAAAAGATTATGATATCTATAGTTATGTACAAATCTAATTCCAATTCTCATGATAAAATTGATTTTTCAATAATAATTATGACTATTAATAAATATCAATTGTTGCAGCGGTCATAAATTATGATGTTATTTTGATGATCTACATTTTACCAAATATTAATATGTTTATCATGTTGAGAATTATCAAATTTTCATGTAAAGAAGACAAACTGTATAATTTAAAATAAAAATAGTTACATGGAAGTTTCATAAACTTCTATGTATCGCATGAGTGCTTAATATTAGTTTGTAATTATTTTAAAAACCAATATTCTATAACGAGTGTGTTAAGATTTACTTCAATCCATCACCAATGTCCGCAAAAATACTACAAATACACAAAATGCTTTTTTTATCGAAAAAAAATTCTAAAAAATATTGCAAAATGCCCAAAATGTTAGAAGTGTAGTTTACATTGCCCTGTCAATCTATGAAATCAGTGCTCTTTTTTTTACAATCGGAACATATGCCAGAAAGATTTGTTTTAAACAAATTATAAACTTTGAATGAAATTTAAATCTTACATATTTTGATTTTCAAATTTTAACAAAGACAAAAACTTTCCTTGCAAATATTGCAAATTAACTGGGCTGATCTAATTTTATCCATTGACTCTTATCTTAAGCAATTGATTCATATTTTTCTTTTTTTATGAGAATATTCCATTTGATACTCTTATGTTGCTGCAAATTTCACGTGAAATTTAGTGCGAAAATAAATATATAATCATCTAATAATAATATTAATATATTTCACTTTATTAAACATGCCTTTCTTTTAATATTGTGTTCCACGTAAAATTTTCAATGGTACATACACATCCAAAAATTTTTTTCGGTGTGAATTTCAAAGACACTAATAATTACTTAAACACCATAGGAAAACATCCTCTAAAGGATGATGTTCAAGCCATATAGGGGAGTCATCATCCTAATTAACATCCTTATATATCTTTATGTAGGTAAATAAGGACACACCTCGTTGCGAAATTGGTCTGGATCTGATTGCAGTTTACTATCCACGAATTAGTGGCTACTAAAATCACTGGGAAATCACACCCCAAACCCAAGTCCTAGGTGATGGTTGAATTAGCGTGAGAGAGGAAGTAGGGAGTGGATGTATGTCTACAAAATAGCTGCTTAATTGATATATCTCAATTCCTAATCTGGTCCCTCTTAAATAGTAGCACTAGGCTTCTAAATTGACAATAAAAGTCAATGGGCATGATTAATACATAATTAACATTATGTAACTATCCAGTCACTGAGGATTATGACTGTGACCATTACATTAGTTGACATCTCCCACTCGGTCACATAAATCATAAATTACACACCTCTTTGTGAACAAATATGTTCACGCTTCATACAGGGAATTGAGCGGGCGACCAAAAACAAACTAGTAGTATTATGTCAAGTTACTATCTAACTAACACAACACTTTCATACAAGAATTATTTAAAACATCACCAATGCATACACTATCCCTTCATGCCTATTGATATATCAAATGATTATATATTAGGGCCTATTTTATTTCGTGTTTTAAATAGATAGATAGATGTAAAGAGATGTAAGGAGCTATAAGGAGATGTAAGGAGCTGTAAGGAAAGATAAGGAGTTGTGAGAAGATGTAAGAAGTTGTAAGGAGCTGTAAGGATAGATGTAAGGAGTTGTTTAATTGTTGAAGAGTTGCATAGTATAATTTGTTTTACAATGAACGTTTTGGATGAAAAATAATAATATTAAAATAATATACTTATAGAAAATATATAATTAATTAATTTAATTATACAACAATAAAATATATCAATCCTCATAAATTTGGTGAATAAAATTTCGTTCACTTGAGGTGATTTTTTATATGAACATTAGTTTGATCGAATAAGCAAAGTATAACAAAAAAAAAACAATTTTTTTTGACAAAATTGAATACAACTCTTCAAATAAATTCCTATTTTAAGTAAATAATTTTAAATATAAATAAATTTATGGTCATCTATAATAATATATATTTCATGTCGAAACTCAAATATAATTTACGTTGTTATATTATGTTTTTATGTTTATGTAAATGTTGTGTTCATAAGATATTTATAAATTTTGTATATTGGTAGTATCACTAAAAAAATATACATATTTCTATAACTAAAATAAATGAATGTTATAGAAAATCTATGAGATGTAAGAAGATGTATAAAGGTGTAAGGAAATATAAGGAGTTGTAAGAAGATGTAGGGAGATGTAAGAAGATGTAAGAAAATGTAAGGATCATGTTAAGGATGTAAACAGCTGTAGAAGATGTAAGAAATTGTAAGGAGATGTAAGCTCTTAGCTAAATCCTAAAAAACGCGAAATAGAACAGAACCTGAATATAATCGCTTGGGCTTGATATAGTGATGGGAAAATGAATCCTCTTTAGACAATTAAAATAATCCATATTAGCTAGGGGTGAGCGGTTTTGGGTACTTGCCCAATAAATTGGGAACCATGATTGGAATCGGTTAAACAGGTTCCTAACTTTTGGGTACTGGAACTGAAACTTCAGGTTAAGGTTCCGATTCTAAGGTACCCGCCACGCCGAATGTTCAGGTTTTAGGTCCTAATAAATTAAATTATTTTACTTATTTGGAGGGGAGAGGGGATGTTTGATGTTTTCCTACCTTCATCTTCTATTTTACACAAAAAAGAAAGTTAATTTATTAAGTTTGTATTTTTTTTTATCTTAGTTACTTGAAAAGTATTATGAATCATCCTTCAATTATCAGTAGAAATTAACTTATATTGCGTTAAATTTGCTATTTGAAGAGTCAATTTTTGAAAAGAAAAAAATCAAATAGAAAAAGAATAGAGAAACGAAAGAAAAGTAGTAAAAAATAAAAAAAAGTATTTATTTTCATCTCTCTAAACAAGTTCCAGGTTCCGAGTATTTTTTTTGAGAACCGGAACTGGAAAAGATTACATCACTTCCTCTTTTTAGAAACCGGAACTGTTTGACTAGTTTCAAATAGGTTCCACGGTACCCGAGAACGTTGCTCGCCTTTAATCTTTGCATAACTGTTTTCCTAATGTATTCTGCTAGACGGTTTGACTTCATATTATAACTCTAAGTCATAGCATTGCCAATAGAAGTCGCACAGTGACAAGGAAAGGGAATTCACTTGTCACTCATCAAATAGGTCGATATCTAGCACATAGTATGAGAGTGTGTCATGACATAGCTCTCACTAAGTTGGGCATGTCACTCTTCTAAGCCATGCGAATCGTAACTCTAGCTTTTACCTAAAAAAAACCAACTTGAAAAAAAACCAACTTGAGCCACTAAATCAACATACCTAACGATAATCTTGGCACTTCAAGATTCGGTTGGAAGGCTTCAATATGAAATCATGTTAGTTCATATTCAAATTTCAGAAGCCTCATCTTAAACTTACGAAAGCGACTAATAGATATTATAACTTGTCATTCATATAACACAACTATGAGGAAAACACAATGTTACACACACTTAGTGTTAATATTGTTAAGTCTCATCTTGTCTAGTATTTAAGTGGCAGGGCGATTGCCTATGTGACTAGGTCAATCAGAAGTTTGCCGACATTTCAATGAGCTTTATAACATAATTGCATATTTATGAACATTTGAAAAAAACCATCAATCTTTATTTCATAAATACTTAATATAAGAAAAACAGGTCCATTGTAATCTTAGATACACCCCAAAACTAAACTCTACACTGACCTAAACTCATTACATGAGCTTTGAAAGCGTTTCTAGGAATAGACTTAGTTAAAGGATCTGCTATCATCTTACTTGCGGATATATACTTAACAACAACTTCTTTCCTTTTTATAGCATCTTGAATAAAGTGGTAATGCCTATTGATATGCTTAGTTTTTCTGTGGAACTTTAGATCTTTAGCAAATTGAATGGTAGAAGTATTGTCACACATTATTTCTATAGGATCATCAACTCTAGGTGTGAGATTGAGATCCTGGAGAAAACTCCTCAACCATATAGCCTCCTGAGCGGCAAGGCAACAAACAACATATTCTGCTTCCATAGTTGAAAGTGCTATGTAGTCTTGTTTCTTACTGCACCAAAATATAGCTTCGTCGCCAAAAGTGAATACATATCCTGAGGTTGACCTAGACACATCTGAGTCACCACCCCAATTAGAGTCTGAGTATCCCTTCAACTTAAGGTCCCCATTTTGATAGCAAAGGATCCAGGTCACTTATGCCACATAGGCAACGAAAGATTCTCTTGACAACTTGTCAATGAGTAGGTCATAGGTTACTTTGATAACGACTTACCAAACCAACTGCAAAGCAAATGTCTAGCCGTGTATACAACATGACATATATTAAACTTCCTACTGCACTTGCATAAGGGAGATTGTCCTCTTGATCTTTTGAGACAAAACCAATAGGTTGATCCATGTAGATCTCTTCTTTAAGGCTTCCATTAAGGAAAGCAGTCTTTATGTCCATTTGAAATAATTCTAAGTCCAAATGGGCAACCAGAGCAAGAAGTAGGCGAATGGAGGCAATTCTCACCATAGAAGAGAAAGTGTCCTTGTAGTCTCCCCTCTCAATTTGGGTAAATCCCTTTGCCACTACGCCAACCTTAAAATTTTCGGTTGATCCATCGACCCAACATCATATCTTGAAAACTCACTTGTTTTCAATCGATTTATGTTGGGGATGAAGATTAACTAGTTCCCAAACCTTATTTCTTGCCATAGATCCCATTTCGTCCCTCATGGCATCCATCTGCTCTTTGTGGTTTGGTGAATCAATAACCTCTTGAAAAAAATGTAGGTCTGTCAATTTTCAAAGAAGAGCATAGGAATATTTCCTCTTCGATTTGAAAATATCATCAAGCAATTCCTCCACGCTCACTTCTCCAAAGTCTTGGACCTTTATTTGTCTGTGTCATTAAGGAATGCCCCCCTTTCTCTGGGAGGTGTAGAATACTCAATGGGTGGAGAACTACTCCCACTATCCTTCTAAGGTATGAGATCCTGAATAAGTGGACTAACCTCATTTTTAGGATTTGGAGACTAAGGTTGAACCTCATTCTCAGGCTGACTCTCATGTGCAAACAAATTCTCACTATCTCTTTCAAACAATGGAAGAATACTATTCTCAGTGACATGGTGATTGTGTAAATTCTCCCTTTCCTCGAAGGATGGTGAATAATCTTGCTATAACTCATACAACTCTATGTCCTTTTTTATTTCACCAACACTTGGGAACTTATCCTCAAGGAACTCAACATTGCAGGAATCAACTTCTGTTATACAACCATTAGAATGTTCACCAAACATAACATATCCATTTGAATGTTCAGATACCTTATGAACACTATCTTGGTGGTCCTTGGACCAAGTTTCCCATATTTATAGGTTGGGTTGTGTAAATAACCAACCGAACCCCATGGGCATCAATGATCTAAGGAGGGCTTTCTACCATGCCATAACTCATACGGAGTGGCAGATACACTCTTACTTGGCACATGATTAAGAATATAAGTTGTCGTGAGCAACACATCCCCTAAAAACTAATTGCAAGGTTGGCGTGTGCCATCATTGCCTTGACCATATCAAGTATTGTTTTATTCCTTCGCTCTTTCACATCATTTTCTTGTGGAATGGTAGGAATCATAAGTTATCTTTGCATACCCTTTTCCTCACAAAACTCTTTAACCATGCGTGAGAGATATTCATTATCACGATCAAGTTCGAGGAGTCTTAACTCTCATTCTAACTAGGTCTCTATCTCAGCTACAAAACATTTGAACACATCAAGCGCCTCGTAGCGATGAGATAATAGGTACACATACCCATATCTGAAATAGTAATCTTTAAAAGTGAGGAAATAGATAGCCCTATGAAGTGCTTTAACATTGGTGGGTCCGCAAATGTCAGAGTGAATAATTTCTAAAGGACTTGAACCCCTATAAGCGTTACTAAAACGCTTCGTAGTTGGTTTACTAGCGAGGCATAACTCACATCTAGGTAATTTAACCTTAGTGAGCCGGTCTAATAAACCTTCTTTAGCTAGCCTACTAATTCTATCTTGGCCAATATAGCCACGTCTAGCATGCCAGTTCATTGATTTAAAATCAGAATCAAAGTATGAGACAAACACAGAAGTGGAATTATTATAGCAATCATTCAAATCAAGAACAAGGAGTCGTTGTTCAAAGTAGGGTGGCCAAACACATTGCCATCATACAAAATTCCACATCATCAGTACAAGAATTGAAATAGAATCCTAACTTCAACAGAGAAACTAAAGATAAAAGACAAACTTGCACCCCCAGGTGTGTAGAGAGCATCATGGAGAAGTAATGTATTCCCTCCATGTAATCTGAGCTTATGTGTCCCAACACCAAAAGCATCTTCTTCACTGTCATTTTACAACACGACAATCTGAGAACCCATTAAGTAGCGGTGAAAGTTCATAAAGCTAACTCGACCCCGAACTATATGTTTGCTTGCTCACGTATCTACAATCCAATTAGAAAAGAAATTAGCAACTATTGCATGTCAACAAACATATAAATCAGGAGAATAGGTGGAGAAAGGTACTTTGGGAGGCTTTGGACAATCCCAACCATAATGGCCTTTCTCACTGTAATTATAGCACTTCACTTGTGCTATGTTTTTCTTTCCATTACCTTTTGCCTTTAGCTTCTTGGCAACACCACCCTTAGGCTTACCCTTTTGAGGGGGGCGAGAACCTTTCTTATGTATCTACCTTGGTAGTTTTTGTTGCCTTTGAGCCTATTTCCCTTAGCTACAAGAGCTACATTGGAAGAACTATATGTTTTTAGGCGTTCTTCTTCCATTTTGAGATGACTTTGGATCTTTGTGAAGGACCTCAAGTGCTTAGAATGAGTAATGACAAGCTTCACATTTTTCCAATGTTCATGTTCATCTAGAAGAGCTCGAATTACATTTAGGACTGACAGCTTCTGGGCTCCATTTTTCTCAAACTGGGGGGGGGGGGG
>JACYFF010031956.1:63443018-63462740 GCA_017589665.1 Selenicereus undatus | reverse complement strand
CCCCCCCCCCCCCCCCCCCCCCCCCCCCCCCCCCCCCCCCGAGAGTTAGTGTCAGTCAGTTAGGAAGGGTATGAGATTGAAGGGGCCGGGGAGCATTTTATTCAAATCAAGGCTCATAGTTTCTAGCACATGGCTAATGTTGTTGCTTCAAATGTTAAAATAGCACCTAAGTTGATCCACTTGACACTATGCTCATACTCCATTACTGATATGAATTTGTTTCATATTTCACTACGAGTGTGTTCTATATGAAGCCACACATGATTGAACATTTTGCAAGAGTTTGTTTCATGAAATTTAAAATTTGTAATATTATATGAATGCGTTGCATATAATTTGTGAGCCATATTAGAATTCATTTCGTGTTATATTCAGAAGTTTTATTTTGAATTTCCTTCATCCTATTTTAGTTTGTAACATTATATGGATATGTTCTATATAGTTATGCAACACCCCCTAGACCCTAGCGCTAGTGATGTTAACATTTTCTTCGATTTTGGGGTGAAACGGATAGAGTTTCGCCTAAAAATTTATCATTTCATAGACATAAAGCCTTACATTAAATCCTTGCAATGAATAGAAGTATAAAAGGAAACTGAAATAAGCTCAATGGCTACACACCATTGTTCACAACTCTACGAGCCACTCGTCCGGAGTATACCAAATAATAAAATTCAATAATAAAGAAGGAAATAAAAGATACAATTCGAGGGGTTACACATCCAGAGTACTAGGGTTTACATCCCAAAATGTAACCAACTTCAGCTTAAAAAAAAAAGGCAACTGGCTAATCAGATAGTTGGCTCACATGGCCATACAAAGAGACTTCTAAACAATATGCATTACATGAACTAGAGTACTTTGTTTACGTACATTTAAAACCCTAGGGATACTTCATATTACACCATTTAACTCATAAGTCTACTTCTATATGTGCACATACGACACCTATTCCGAACCAAGGGGATACTCCAACTTGGCATAGGTAAATCGATTTCTACCCATCACATCAAAAACCTAGGAAAAGAGGAAAATAGAGATGGATGAGCTACCACACACACAGTGAGTATATATCAACTCCTTAAAAACCAAAACATTTGCAGGCAATAATGATAAGTAGCAATCACACAACATTTATATACTACTATCATATTAGACAATCGAATCTCCCCAAGGAAACCATCCCCTCTAAACTTTACACCAAGCCATTCAAGCTCGTATCTACACGTTAAATAATGAAACTTCCTTAGATACAAGCATTCAAGCACATAGCTAAGCAAAACCCGAAAGATAGGGTAAAAGTTTTCAGACACTCATTTTGGAAACGTAGTGACTCATTTTGCATTTGAAGAATCGTTTACAATTCAATCTAGCCTCCTCAAGGCTCATATACTTTTTAAAAATTCCTAAAATACCCACATTGGTAATAATTCAAACCGTTTTCTCATATATCAGGAAAATATCTTTTCATTTAGGCGTAAGATTACATGATGTGCTGGTTAGGGAAGATCTACACTCGCCCTAAGTGAGGTCATCACTCACAACTCACGTTATCCCTGGGGTATACGTAACATAACGTTTGGCTAAAATGCGTCTAAGCAGAGTAGCTTTAACTTCGATATTGTCCTCTGTGGGGGCAACAACTCACTCCTTATCCTAAGGCCAGTCCCCCCTCAAGGTTTTTTATCACGTGCCACATATAATCGAACATTACCTTTGGGGGAAACAACTCACGTCTTATCCTGCGTCTAGGCCCTCTCAAGGTTTTATCACATGTCATCGAGCATTACCCCCGTCAGAGTCTTCTAGGGTTCCTACTTCTGGGTCTACTCCCTAGGCCTGGCCAATTTCCTAGCACTATCTTAGCCATTAAAACGCACTAAACTGTTATAGATATTAAAAGAAGTCACTGTCACATGCCGCAAGTCTCACCTTTAAGTGAGTCTCGAATCACTTCTTTTTAATAGTTGCTTACATAGTTAAAGCCACACTCGTTTAGCCAGATAACCCATAACCCTACTAATGGTTTATGGTTCTTTCATTTTTGACATGAAAAACCTCTTAAAATCATAGTGAGTCTACTAACTCGCAATTCAAAGCTTAAAGTAATTTGCTAGCATATAATTCAATATAAGTTTTGTAATTAACACCTTCAATTACCCTTTTTCTGTTCATTTAAATCCTTCTAAACACAAAGAAAGATATATAAACAAACTAAAGGCTTTAAACATTTTTGAACTCACTAATAGTTTGCTTTTTAACTTCCTAGACCTATCGACTATTCAGTTGAGTCATTCACAGAATAGTTCGATGATTTAGGATCTTTTTAGGCTACAAATACCATAACAATCGAACAGGCAACTGGAGAACATTTAGAAACATTTGAATTTATGGAAAGAGGCTTTTAACAACCCTTTTAAAGATTTCTAAAGTTCACAAACCATTCACATAACATCATTTAAGCAATTCAAGAGGGAAGGGGTTCACAAATAGCGCATTCGTATAACTTCGCAAGAACAACTTCAGCAGAATCCACCTAATGTCCCAAATACTTTGCAATTCACACGATTGCGATTAATATCAAACCTGGGCTCCCTCCTCACACAACACTGGCCACAAAACCCTCGAACCACTCATTAGTTTCACCTCAGGCCATCTAACTACAAAGCTCGGTTCTATATTGCCATAATTCAATCATTAATTCACGAAACCAACATTCACAAGCGTAGCATTCATACCAATCACCCAAACAGAATTTAAGCATATTCAAACTGATCTAGCAATAACATTTAAGCGTAATTCAGCTTGCTCTACAAATTCCTCAAATCACCCGGTTAGGAACCTATGAGCATAGTGTTCACATGCAACCTCCAAATCAGAATTTAGGCATAATAAAAATGATGTAACAACAACATTAAGACACAATTCTGCTTGTTCCACAATTCTCCAAATTGACCAGTTAGTAAAGCCACGCATCAACTCAACATGCAAGAGTCCTGAATCAGCATCATCATCATATTTACCCAATTTCAGTTCTAATTCCTCCAATTACTGATAACTAACTCAAATTCAAGCATGAACTAATTACAATCAGTAAAATCCATTGAAATTACTAATAATTAGGAGGAAGAGAAACACCTAACTCGATCCTAGCCTCCGGTCTGAATAGCGGGGATGGTGGTGCGAATTAGGAAGCCTGAAACAAGCCTCTGGACCCTCACGGCGGCTTGACCCAAACCCATAGTCACACAACCCCAATCTGCCTACTACTGTCGCGAATTCAAACCCCTCAACCCTCACTTTGGTTGCTCCTTGACCTAAAATCACCTTAGATTTATAGTGGAGGACGAAATGGCGTGGCTATGGCGGATCTGGCACACACTCGATGCCTCAGGGTCGACAGAGAAGACCACAAACATGGTCGGTCTGTGTTTGGATTCCTCGCGGGTGGCTGGTTTTGGGACAGGCTGCAAATTTGAGAGAAAGGGTCATTTTGGCCGTGGAAGTAGTGGAACGGGCTCTCCTGCTCTTCTCTGGTTCGCATGTATGGAGAGAGGCAGAGAGAGAGATGGGGCTTGGGTGTTTGGGTTGTGCGAGGAAGAAGAAGAAGTCAGAGAGTCTAGCGTTTTTCCTGGACAAAAATACCCCTCTCCTTCCCCTTTTTTTAAGGGAACAAAAAACTTGTCCAACAACACCGCTAGTCTAATCTCGTACCTCATATTCTAAACCCTAATCGATAATACGATCTCTCATCGATTAATCATTCACGATTATATCAAGGTTCGATTTAGTAATTAAGGAAAGTAATTCTAAGGTTGACAATCTAATCGTATTCGGGATTCTACGCGATTTAGTACTCGATAATAATTCTTATTAATGCTTATTAAAAATCATTGACGAATTTTCAAAACTAATAATAACAATAATAATAGCAACAATAATATTTTTTTTAATAAAATTGCCGCTCAAGCAAGCACATCAATATCAATCTAACTTAACTCAAATAATAAAATGCGATTCTTAATATCAGGAAACAGGCTAGACAGTTTAAACAAGATGCGGGTATTATATTCTTCCCCCCTTAAAAGAATTTCTTCCTTGAAATTCCAAAGTTCAATTCAGCCGTACCTAAGATGTGCACACACATGACAAAATCTACACAACTTGCACTAAAATCCAAAATCTTATTTTACAATTAATTGAAATCGAAAAGGAGGCTTATGGTATCCAGTCTTCTCCACGCCAATTCTTTTCGAGCGGCTACTCACTCTATTTCGGTGCCGAGGGTAATAGCATAGAA
Source organism: Selenicereus undatus (assembly GCA_017589665.1). Taxonomy (NCBI): domain Eukaryota; kingdom Viridiplantae; phylum Streptophyta; class Magnoliopsida; order Caryophyllales; family Cactaceae; genus Selenicereus; species Selenicereus undatus. The sequence goes on along the minus strand of JACYFF010031956.1, from coordinate 63,458,440 downwards.
GAGGGGCCTATGAATTGGCGTGGAAAACCAAATTAAGCTTGTTTTAAAAAGGAACATAGACTTTCAATTATCTAGACTCAATCCACTTAGTGAACAACCACTTTATTTATATGCATCATTGTCAATCAGCATCTAAAGGGATGCCAATTGGCCTATGACATCTCAAGGTCATTTGCAGGTAGTTTAATTATAAAACATGAATGTAAGTCACTTTTAGGATCAAAACGGTTAACCTGGAGACTCCTATAACACATTAGAGTAATAAAGACATCACATAGCATCACGTAGCATCACTTTAGTACAATGGCATCACATAGAATCAACAACTCAGTATTCTTAAGCCTAGGAACCATAAGCAACGTGAACCCGTCTGACATGTATATAGCAAGCAATTTACCAAAGGAAAGCATATGCAACCGACATTCCTATGTTTATAGATCAACCACAACTAACTTTTAGGCCTTTCATTCATGGCAACTTAGACAAGACATGTCAAAGTCGTATGAAGGAGGTTAACTTAGTGAGGTTCATTCGAAAGCATGAAGATATTAAACCACTATAAGGTTAAATCAATTAACTAGGAAGCTACCACATCACACTAAAGTAGCAGAGACGTCATATTACATCACATTGACAATGATGGAACTTGAAGTAGCACTCGAGATCACATTAACATCATGTAGGGTTAACAACAGAGCTCCCCAAGGATTAAGAATCACAAGTAACATGAACCAGCATTACATGTCGATAGGAACAATTTGAAAGAAAAATGCTATGGCAAGAATGTAAGTCGATGGATGGTAAAAGTCTAGCATAGGTATGAACATAGGTCATTCAAGGGAGTTAGATACATGGTTTCTTGGTTATGATAGGTTTTGTACACGGTCCACATGCCTAGCAATGCCTTCATTTAATTAACTATCATTCCATGGAAGTTCAACTACCAAGGTTGAGTGGTTTCACTTGGGCATCGCCACCATGAAATGTGTAGTTCCTGTTGGGAAAGAAGTCCACTAAGTATTTGCTTGGAACTCCTACGTAAATAACTCGACAGTTATACTTAGCAAAGTGGGTGATTTTCGGCTCATATGCATGGTTAAAAGACATGTAGACAAGATAATCACGAGTTTTGATGGTGGGAAGACTTTCCCTAGGGCCCCCATTTGGAACTAATCGTCTCCTAAGTCATAGATTCATACGAGTGAAGGGTTATGCTCATAGACATGTATCCAATGGTGGTAAGGTACAGGGAAATCCAATGCATTTCGCACATTAGATGACTGGGGAAAGTGGGGAGGTGTTTTCTTGGTAATGCTAGATTTAATGCCAAGTTCATGCAAGTAGACCTGGCAAAACTGATCCGAGACCCGAAACCCGAACCGAACGATCCGGATCCATACTCGAACTGACACCCGAAATAGGATGAACCGATTTGGACCCAAACACCCGAAGTAAACCGATCCGTAACCGAACGAAACCCGAATTGTAGCGCGACCCGAAATTACCCACACCCATAATGACCTGACCCAATTCAAACCCGAACCGAAGTGACCTGAAAATGGACAACCCGAACCCGACCCGAACCGTACCCGTTTTAAAACCGATCCGATTCCTACCCGACTCAATTTGACCCAAATTAAACCCGAACCTGAGTATACCCGACCCGAATATGACCCGAACCGAAGCATACTCATAAATCATAACCAGTCAACCTAAAACTGTTCCTAATCCTGTAAATTTTATTATTAAGGCCTAGAAGAAAAGATTCTATCGCAAATTCCCAATTTAGCACAAGTTTGATTAAAATTTATAACCATAGTACATAACTCATTAAAACCTTTAACCAAGTACGTAAAATGTAATACTTTTGATATATTTCAACCTATTGCTTGTTGCCTTATTGGCTTGTTGCTACCCCGTAAGTTGCTAATCCAATAAATTGTTAATCATTACATTAGCTCAATATTTGTAAATCTAGCTTGGTCGAAACATAAATAATGATCCACATCACAATGTCAAACTCAACGGGCCACCCACCCAGAGACATGGGGTTGACATCCCCCAAACTATGATATTAATACCACATGCAAATTCTTAGTTCAACTATTACAAATGTAACACCAATCAAAAATAAAGTTTACATCAAATGTAAAAGTTCACATGATGATCATTCATCATCTCCTAAGTTACATATCTAAACGTTAATGAAGTTCACACAAATTACAATAATAAGAGGAAGACAACACGATTGGATCTCCAAATCTGAACAAGTAAAAGAAGCAACAATCTCAATGGTCTTCTAAACCTGGAAACTGAGACAATAGAAAATATTCACATATAACATCGCAACAATGAGACTTGAAAAATTAAAAAACATTAGAGCAACTACCTCGCATGTCGCATCAAATCCATCCAAGAAGCCTAATCCAAAGTCCTATCAAGATTTTAAAAATTCCAAAATAGTACAAACCCATGAGAGAAACCCAAAAACTAGAGACATAGAGTGAATTAACTAACCAAGTACTAAAGTAAGTGATCAATTACCTTGGTCATCATTTACGTCGAGGGGAAAGTCTAATACCTTTAGTACTTGACCAATCCACATTTGATCCAATGAATTCTTCTTCTTCTTCTTGCGCTAAAGTGAAACAAAATGCACAATAAAAATTCACAAAAAGTGGAAAAAAAGATAAATATAAACAAATAAAAAAGAAGATACTCAATACTTACATTGGAAGCCATATAACCAAGTCCGGGTTGTTATCAATGCTTCGACATTCTCAGGAATATAAGAGCTTCTCCACTTATTTAAAATCCTACCTCCAATGCTAAAGGTTGATTCCGAAGCAACAGTAGTTAGTTGGACGCTCAAAACATCCCTAGCTAGATGAGAGAGTTCACCATACTTCTCTTGATTGGTTTTCCAAAACTCTAAAACATCCAAATCCACTTTACGTTCAATTTTGGGATCCTCCAAATAAGTATCAAGTATTGACTTTCCACTTCCACTTGAATACTTGTTATCATTCTCATCAAATTCCTACAAAATATAAAATTACACTTAATACATAGAAATTAAAAATACATTTTTATCACCTTAATATCAATTCAACTTGGGGGGAAATAACTTGATTGATCTCACTATGTTGTCCTTAAAAAAAAAAAAGATAGTGTAGAGTTATAGAAAACATACCGCTAAATAGTCAAATTTGCGCTTGCGGTTTCCAATTCTTGAACTTGATCCACCAATGTGTGATGGTGTTGTTGATGATACAATAGGAGTTGGAGGAGTAGTGCTTTGGGTATACTCTCTAAGAAGCATCTCCAACTTGAATTGTATATCGCTCACTTTTCTGATTGCCATTTCCTTATTTTCATAAAATTTCTCATAACAATACTTGATAAACACCAACTTACATCGAGGATCAAGAATTGTGGCAAAAGCAAATAATAAGGTATACTCACTCCAATACTTATCAAACTTTGCTCTCAACTCCATGACCATACTCCTGATAATTGGATCATCACAGTCTAATTGCTCTTTCAAGAACATATCAATCTTCCACACATTTTCAAAGTACAAGTTCGATGTAGGATACTTACTACCCGAAAACATATGAGTTATATCACAAAAAGGTTCAAGAAGTTCATGAATTCTTGAAATCTTTTCCCATTCATTATCTGTCAGGAGAGCCTTATACATAGGATCAATTTGAGCAAGTAACTTAAATGCATCAACATAAAGAAGTGCTCTATCAAGCATTTCATAAGTAGAGTTCCACCTAGTAGGAACATCCAACCACAAAGCCTTGCTTTCCAAGATCATACACCGTTTGACACAATGTTCAAAAGTCCTCTTTCTAGACTCCGATCCCTTGACATATTTCACACTTTCTCTAACCTTAACAACACAATTATCAATTGTTTTCAAGCCATCTTTAACAACAAGATTCAAAGTGTGCGCTGCACACCGAATATGAAAATATTCCCCATCACCTAATAAATGTCCATTCTCATAAAGCTTAGATCTTAATTCATCTTGCATTTTGTCATTGCTAGATGCATTATCCAATGTTATTGAAAAGATCTTATGTTGAATGCCCCATTCTTGCAACAAGTCATACACAACACCACATAAAATAGATCCAGTATGAGGAGGTTCCAAATGATGAAAATTTAAAACTCTAGTAGTTAACTTCCAATCAGAATCCACATAGTGAGCAGTCAAGCACAAATATCCCTCTGTTTGGCAAGAGGTCCACATATCACAAGTCAAAGAAATGCGTCCAGGAAGTGCAAGAAGAGCTAACTTAAGTTGTTTCTTAAATTGAGCATGTAACTTAAGGCAATCAGCTTTCGCTGTGTTTCTAGTTATGGTTCTAACTTCATTGTTCAAGTATGTATGAATCTCTTTATTTCCTTCATGCTTAACCCAGGAAAAACTATACCCATGCCTTATGATCGCCCTAGCTAGCAAATCACGATAAACTTTTTGTTCAAACCTTTTCTCACCTCCTCCTTCTTTAGATGACTTTGCAGATTGATATGCTTTACACTTCTCCAAATGCTTCTTCATATTGCTAGTCCCATATTCTGCAATAGCGATAAAGGTTGCTGTCTTGCAATGTGAGCGTTTCGCTCGCTTTTTGCCATCACTGAAATTGGCCCCATCAATCACAAGAAACTCATGCCACACCGAACTTCTTCTTTTATCATCTTCGACAAAGGTGTCAAGGGCTGTTATTGTAGAAATAGAATTCAAATTTTCGTGGGCATGTGTTTCATTTCCTTATCGTTCAATGTCCATAGCTCCCTGCATTTAATTCAAAAGTAGCGTAATGTAACTCAATAACTAGAAAGTTCAATCCAAAAGAAAACATGAACTATATATGCAGGTTTCCTTGGCTAATTGAGCCCACTGATAAAATTATGCTTCACTTAGCAATGCACTGCTTTTCCTTTGTTTCAGTTTGTAGGGTAGAGTGATCTAAAAGCAAGGAATTACTAGGATTTTGCCCAACTTGGGGTTTCTGAGGTCTTGGATAATATGTGCTTTTCCACTTTGTGTTGCTGTTGGTCCTCTTTTTTTTCATCTTCTTAAACAACTTTGTGATGGCAAATGGGTTCTTAATTTGCACTTTTTCTGGGGTAACAAGAGGTCCTGCATTTCACATGGAATTGCTTTTCCAGAAATGGGTATTGGCATTTTTCTTGTCTTTTTGGCTCATCTTCTTTGTTGCATTTTCAGGTACCAATGCAAAATCTCAATTACATTTGCTCCCCCCTTCTGAACTTATAATTGGCATGTTTTTTTGTTGAAGGGTTTCTGATAATTTCGATCATTTTACTGCAAAATTTCAATTTTGATTGATTGAAGTGGAAGGACTGAAGGGAGATTCCAAAGTGAGAGGAGTGAATTTGGGTGGTTAGTTGGTGGTGGAAGGTTGGATCAAACCTTCTCTATTTGATGGCATTCCCAATGAAGACATGATTGTGAGCTTCTTAATCTCAGAATACATCTCATATCTGTCATTCTACAACTTTCCTGGGTTGTACCGATGACTAATTCTGTTTCTTTCAATTTAAGTGTAGGATGGGACAGAGGTCCAATTTAAGTCAGTGACATTGCAAAAGTATGTCTATGCTGAGAATGGAGGAGGCTCCAATGTTACAGTCAGTAGGGACATCCCTTCTGCATGGGAAACTTTTCGGGTTCGATTCTCCTCATGAAAACTTTTATAATTTGCTTGTATGCCAAACATTACAGTTTACAGTTATAGTTTACTCCACAGCCACAAATAAGAATGCACGTACTAGAATTTAAGCATAAAATCATGCTAACAGTGAAATTCAATGAACTAGATGAGATAGAAGCAACGAATACTGCACTGGAAAACCCAAAATCAAATAGGGTGCCCAATTGCTAACCTGAGGCCAAGTGATTTCAAGAATTGATGCAAAGAAATATAACCCAGAATCAATTCAGCTGGAGCCCTGAAAGAGCTTCAGGTAAACAAAAGGGAAACCCAATCTGAATTGGAAAAATTTCGAGTCCCATAAGACAAACAAAGAATCCAGAAGGTGGTATTAAGCTATTACTGTTATTCAAGTACAGAAAGCGGGCAAAACATCAACTTATGATAAAACCAGCAAGAATGCAAGATATAATGGACTAAGGAGGGAGAGGAAGACATACCAGGTCCGTTCACTTGGTGGCTCCGGCAGGTTCTACCCAGAACTAGAAAGAAGGTTTCAACCCTTGGCGTCTGCTGGCGACAAGCAACTGAGGGGACGACGGGCGACGGGCGACTGAGGGGACGACCGACAATGGGCGACTGTGAGAGACAGAGAGAGGGGTTGCAGGCTTGGGGGGCGAGGCGACGGTGATTTTGGGGGGCAGAAGATAGCACGAGCAGCGGAGCAGCTGCAGAGGAAGTGAGGAACAGAAGAAAGAGTTTAGACTTTAGGTTTAGCAAATTTTGGGGGGAGAGTTCTAAAATTTTTGGGCTCAATTTGGGAGGGGAATTTTAAATTTTTTGGGCTCAATTTGGGAGGGCAATTCTGAATTTTTTCAGCTCAATTAATTGAGTTTAGGATAGAAAAATAAAATGACTTAAAATTTAAGAGAGGCAAAAGTGACACAATGACTTAAAAAGTTAAAATTAATTATGTTATAACGGATGTAAGAAAGTATGAACAGACTGACAATTACACACAGATTTAACGACCACCGTGCTAGGTCTGCAAAGGGGGCTACAGAAAACATATTCAAGGCATTCTAACAAATTGAGTACAAGAGTGACTTAAAATTCTGAAATTTGAAATTTTTGGGCTGAATTTAACAATATTATTTTACTAATGATAATCCACTTAATGACTTAAAGCATGCTACAATTATAATATCATTATGTAACTATCGTTATTTCGTCACAAATATTACATTACTGATCTGCGATCCTAAATTATCTTCACCACATGCTTAAATTTTAATTCTACACAGTTATATTCAAGAATATATGTTTGCATATGATCTCATAATAATGTAACACATTTGAATTTTAGACAACTAAATTCGAAGCCTCGAGTTTCGATAAGCAACATTCACAATCACATAAATATAATGATAATTAACACATATTCATATATTGTAGTTGCTTTTGAGTTTTGACTCATTGAGAATATGTAAATCAAGTTGTTAATCTCACAAAGACAAATCTTTGAATCTTGATATATGATCACTTTACGAGCTATCGAAAGAACATTGAATCTTGGTGTTGAGCCTTACCAGGGCTCAAATACGACAATTGACAAACGTAAAGTTATGCACTAACACGGCAACACCAGGGTGAAATAAAAACTTCATCATTTATTTATTTTTTTTGTCATTTTCCAAGGTATATATATAATATATTTTGGTGTTGAGCCTTACAAATGAGACAATTGACTCATGAATTAATAAGAATCATAATTGGAGACTTTGGCTTTAGGCTGGTTCATTAGTTTTGTCATAGACTCATAACATGACCTTAATTAAGATACTTGAATCTTGACTTAACAACCCGTAATCCTTCAGATACTTACACGTCACATCAGATATAGCCATATTAGGCCATGGATGGGATGTTCATGTACTTGTAACTTACTAACTTAGTAACTTTCATAGTAAATGTATAATTAAGCCTATGATTCTATGAACATTTCCATTACAAAAGTTCCTTCTAATTTTACTTAAGTTATACACACACACACACACACACACACACACACACACACACACACAGACGTATAAACTATAAATATTAACGCATGAATTAAAACAAGAATATAGAATAAAGAAGCTTGTCTAATTAAATGGATTTTATCTTTTAAATATAATTTAAGATTAGAATTGAACACATTCAAAAATCAAAATATACACTGGTGCGAAATTAACCCGACTTAATTTCTACCTAACCCGATTTACACCCGACCCGACATTCACCCGAACATTGAACCGAATCTCACCCGACCCAAATTAGACTCGACCCATACCCGATCCAAACCGGACTGTTGTAGACAACCCAAAACAGACCCGACCCGAATTTCACCCGAACCGAACCCATACCCGACCCGAACATCATTGACCCGAAAATGACCCAAACCCGAACTTCACCCAAACCGAACCCGAACCCGACCTGAACATAGTTAACCCGAAAGTGACCCGACCCGAACTATGACCCGACCCGTACCCGAGCCGAACGACCCATTTGCCAGGTCTACATGCAAGCATCACACTTATGTCCTAGCTAGCATAATGCTCTCCCTTTGAGTCTCATTTAGAAATAGTTATTTCTTGATGATGGAAACATGCAATATGATGCCAGGCTCATGTATTTCTATTAACCACATTGGCACACATATCTTGTAACTCAATTGTCAGCATATATTTCGATATGATTATGAGTACACCAGCACGTTATCACTTCCCTTACGAGGTTCATAACAAGCACTTCAATATACAAGTGCGATTTCTACTAGCAAAGGATGACAACACGATAACACAGCAATCGGAAAGCCCATAGTGGAAACGTCTATGCAGGATGACCTTAATATAACAAGACAACAATATTAACAAACATAACACCCAACGAAGGTACAACTCTAAGGTTCTTCCATGAAAACTACCATGCAATACATGAAATTCATCACATAGGATATAATATAAGATAACTTAATCATGTCACGTCCTTGGAACTATACGATCTATGTCAGTCATTGTCTAACATAACTTCCCTGACGAGTGTAGAGTCAAGAATTTCAACTATAAGCATGATACACTAGTATGCCATCCGATCAAACATAGGATACAAGGGCAAGAATATGTGAATGCAAGTTCCTATGGCCACCTCATCATGCTTTAAATACGTGTGTATGTTCAGTTATTCAGCTATGACAAGAGATCATGGAATTCACGGAATGCAAATAACGACTCAGAGGTCGTACCATGCCACGAATTACATAAGTTAAACCATTTGGCTAATTCAGTCACATGCCAAACCAAACTCAATTCAAGCAAACACCAAGATGTGCATTTATTAGTTATTCACAAGACACCCGCATGATCGTGCATAACAAAGCTAAGTAACTATATAGGCTTCCATGACCATTCACTACAAGAAAAGAGTAAAATAACGATGGAAACAAGCGACGGAAAGCCAAAAGAAATAGAAAACAGATTTTGGAGTGACATGGTGACGAAATTTCCATCGCTAATTTAAAACAATTTGAGGGGTGACGGAAAATCCATTGCCAAAAAAAAAGGAAAATTTTGTTTTCCATGTGGCACAAAACTTTTTAAATTGACAACGGAAATTCCGTCGCCAAGGCCGTCGCCTAATTCTTTAAGAAACCAGATCTGGTTTCTTTTTCATTTCAAGCCCGACACACACCCACCCACATCGGAGAGGAAAGCGAGAGAGCGACCACACCAGCAGATGCCGCTGGCCGACGCTGCCATTGCCCCCCCCAACGCCTCCATCGGTCGTGCGTCGATCACCGTCAGCCCTCAGCCACCCCAAGTTTTCAGCTTCACTCAGGTGAAATTCCTACCTCTAGATTTAGTTTTAACTACTATAAATGATGGTTTTGGTAGTTGAAAATGCGTTGTTAGTGCATGTTTATGTTGTATTGTTAGATGTGTATTGAGTAATTGCTTCAATTTGGTTGAAATTATACATTATTGTAATTGAGGGTTTAGGGTTGTATGAGATTAGTAGTTTTATTTGTAAGAGGAAATTTGGTAGAAATAAAAATTTATGTGAAGTAATTATGTGAAATTTATGGGATTTGTAGTGAGTGATTTGAAAAAGTTGAAATATGTGTGAAGTAATTATGTAAAATTCCTAACTATAGATTTAGTTTTAACTACTAGAAATTATGGTTTTGGTAGTTGAAAATGTGTTGTCAGTGCATGTTTATGTTGTATTGTTAGATGTGTATTGAGTAATTGCTTCAATTTTGTTGAAATTATGCGTTATTGTCATTGAGGGTTTAGGATTGTATGAAATTAGTAGTTTTATTTGTAAGAGAAGATTTGGTAGAAATAAAAAGTTATGTGAAGTAATTATGTGAAAATTTGTAGGACTTGTAGTGGGTGATTTGAAAAAGTTGAAATATGTGTGAAGGAATTGTGTGAAATTTGTGAGAGTTGTACCAAGTGATTTGCAAGGGTTTACGGTAAATTGAAATTAATACTAATTCAATGTACTTATATATATTTTATAGTAACAAATATGTGTAATAGATAAGTGAGAAATGATGTTAAATATTATAGTGTAAATTGAAATTAATACTAATTGAACGACTTTTATGAATATTGTTGCTTGAGTAGAATATGAGTGGCCCACCACATCGTTCGTGGATGCATAATAGATTATTACCTGATCGTAATGGTTACATAAAAGAATTTTTAAATGGGATAAATCAATTTGATACGTTTGTACGTAGGCAAGCAGACTTCCAAAGTGGGGGAAAATATAGATGTCCATGTTCGAAATGTAAAAATAGAGTGTACCTAACACCCGATGAGGTAAAGATGCACCTGATGTATAAGGGTTTTGTGAAAGGATATTGGTATTGGATAAGTCATGGAGAAGTAGAACCTCAACAATATGATATTAGATATTTTACTAGAGAAATGGGCGAAGCTGGTGGTTCAAGTCATACAAATTATCCCCACAATGAATGCTACGTAGATCATATGGAGTCCATGATTGGTGATGCCATGTTGGCAAATGAAAATGTAAGGGTTCAGGAGGGAAGCACTTTTCAAAAACCATTCTATAATATGGTTCAAGCTGCTCAACAACCCTTATATGATGGTTGTTCAACCCACAGTGAGCTCTTTGCTGCTGTTCGGCTATTGAGTATCAAGTCTAATTATAATATGCCACAAAACTGTTCCAATGAAGTTGTTCAGTTAATGAAAGAGATGTGTTATCCTAACAATCGTGTGCCACAGAACTATAGCCAGATGAAGAAGCTTGTTAAAGATCTCAGCAACGATGTCATACGCATTGATTGTTGCCGTAAAGGGTGTATGCTCTTTTTTACGGAGGACTCAAACCTCGATGCATTCAAGTTTTGTGGGCATTTGAGATGGAAGAGGCAAAGGTTGCAGCAAAAGAATCAAAAGCCATTGCCACATGCAAGGATGCATTACTTGCCATTGAAACCTCAATTGCAGAGGTTGTATGCATCAAGAAGCACGGGAGAGCACATGTGATGGCATTATGAACATCGGCGGGAGGAGGGTGTTTTATGTCATCCATCCGATGGCGCAACATGAAAACATTTCGATAACAAGTGTCCGGATTTTGTTGCAGAGCCTCGAAATGTTAGACTTGGTTTATGTGATGATGGATTTAATCCTTACACATTGTCCTCAAGATCTTCTTCCATTTGGCCGGTGGTGGTTGCATCTTATAACCTTCCCCTTGAAATGTGTATGACCACAACATTTATGTTCCTCACTTGTGTAATCCTCAACCCTAAAAATCCCAAAAACAAAATAGATGTATATTTACAACTGCTTATTGATGAGTTGAAGGAGTTGTGGGATGTTGGGATTGAAACGTATAACATATCTACGGGTACAACATTTCAAATGAAAGATGCACTTATGTGGACCATCAATGATTTCCCGATGTATGGGATGTTATCTAGGTGGAGTACTAGTGGTCAATTGGCATGTCCAGTATGTATGACACAGCAGAAGGCTTTGAGACTCAGGAATAGAGGTAAATTCTCATGGTTCGATTGTCATCGATGTTTCTTACTAAGGAATCATGCATTTAGGAGAAACAAAACTTCATTTAGAAAAGGTAGAACTGTTAATCGGGGTTCTCCTCGAAACATAAGTGGGGAACAACTTTATACTAAGGTGGAACACTACCCAATGGTAATGACAGACGGTGACTTTCAAATACTAGGATTTAAGGGAGAGGGTGGCCACCATGGGGAGTGAGCATACCACGCAAGATGAGATGTATCGGATGATGATGGAGAGATATAAGAGTCTAGAGGAGTCCAACCAAATGCTGAACCAAATTGTGCTAAGTATGAATTAGCAAATGCATGCTTTCTTCTAAATGCAACAAGCCTTCGGTTCGGGATTGCAACATGTCGTCCCTCGTCCACAACATGATGAAGAGAATGAGGATGAGGACGAGGACGATGAGTATGATCTTGATGATTGATCCCTTATCACGAGTTGCTTATTTCTTCCCCTTTCTCTATTGCCTGCTTCTTCCATATGTGCACATATTTGCATCGCCTCTACTTCTCTGATGCCTATCTGTGGTGATGTTGAGAACTACTGTAACTTTGTTTTGTGAATTGGTTTTATGTGATGTATAGTGATGACAGACTTGGGTTATTTTGGTTTCAATGTGATTGTTGAGTTGTTTGTGAATTAAGAATTGTTGAGAGTGCTTCGAGTGAAGCAGTTGTATAGAATGGATTTTTCAATATCCTCGATGTATTTTTTCTGTAGGAAAACAAATGCATTGTATTTGGAGTTCCTGAAAATACATTTTTTTATTAAAAAACCCCCAAAATAGTGACGAATATGCAACAGAATTTTTTTAAAAAAATCTGCATAGGGCGACAAAATCAGGTATCCGTCTCCATCAGTGATGGAATTCCGTCGCAGGGTCCATTGCTGATGGCGACGGATATTCCGTTGCCTCCATGTTGTCCGTCGCCTATTCCATCGACAGCTAGCGACGGGCTACAAAATTCCATCGCTCGATCCTCAGCGACGAGCCATATTGCAACTACCCAGTTTCGTCATCTATTCCGTTGCTGAATTAAAATTTCTGTCGCTGATTTGCTGTTTTTCGTTGCTGACTCCGTCTCTGTATGACCTTTTTTTTTTATAGTGATTACATTTTTCATAATGTTATGCTTATGCTTCAAAACACATAGACTTGCGGTAGTGTCCCACGAAAGGATATCTAGACGAGTATATATGAGTGCAACCCTCATTTAAACCTAGGGTCAAGGTTATGCCTTGAGGTTTGTCCAAATTGTTAGGATCTAGCCACCGATAAGCTAACAATGGCGTTAGTGGTCTTATAGATATTCATTGAGGCTTTGCAACACATTTGTCTCATAGGGTGATTGTAGAAGTCCGAAGAGCTCTTAACACGAAAGGGAAGGTTCTACCTCCTATTATGGCGCATTCCTGCCTGCACTTGGTGTTAAAGCTTAAGAAGATGTTGAAAGGGTATAGATTGTTGCCCTAGGAGGTAATGAGGTGATGCATGTGGTATAGCAATTCCAAAGTCTGTCAAGTTCTTCCTTTTTTCTCCGTTCTAGGTGTGTTGGGGTTGATATAGTCAGAATACTACCAATCCTATAATAAGAATAGCGTTCCATGCTGCGATGAGCAGAATGCCTAATTGACTCGTGAGTAACAGTGGTTACATGTTGGGAAGCAAGGAAACTCCCTGTATGAATGACAATCCAGATTAAGGCCTCATCTAAGTATCGATGGTACATATGCGGACGACACGGAGTAACACTTAGGCAACAATCAACTGGACTCTATCACAATCACTCATATAGAAATGCGCGCATACGAAGTTCTCACTTAGTTCCCTTAGCAATTGAGAATTTACGTAAACAAGGATATCGTCTAAAAGAATTTTTAGTCAAGAAAAGCAATCTTTTAGTCACTTACTAACAACTTGTCATCAAGACATTAAGCAACGAATGCATCTTGGCATGTAGGTATTCGAAACATCCAGTTATACATAGAAACTATGCTCTTAGAACGAGGCTCGAACATCATTATAAAGCAAATGCAAGTCTTCAAACGCAACAGTAAGGCCTAACTATATAATTAGAAAGGTCTTTTAATGCGAGAAAAACCTTAACTCACTATTTAGGAAGGATCTTAACTTTCAAAGTCTCTAGGTTTCAAAAGGAGAATAGTTTAACTGCTTCTAGCTCTTTCGCTACCAATCATTGAGTGCATCTGCTTACTTCATTATGGGGCCCGAGGAGCAAATTGTACCTTAGGGGCAAGAATGAGCTTAGAGTTAAGACTTTTCCAATCATTTGAATTCAAATCAAGCGTACTTTAAACTTTTCATTAAATCACCAAGGTGCGCATCCAAAAAAAATAATTATTGAGCTAACACTTATATCATTCACGATGATACAAGTAATTCGGCCTATGCTCTAGCAAATGGTTCATTCATTCAATCAATGAGCTCACTCAAGCAGCACATAGCTAGCTAAATGCACCAACGTTCACACAAAAACTACATTTGCACACAAAGGCAGGCATATATCACATCATCATGAACGCATTCCTAGATAACTATATGAAATGCAAGATTCAAGTCATGGCCTATGGTCACAGGACCTTGCTCTGATACCATCTGTAACACCCCTAGACCCTAGGGCTAGAGATGTTAACATTTTCTTAGATTCTAGGGTGCAACAGACAGAGTTTTGCCTAAAAACTTATCATTTCCTAGGCTTAAAGCCTTACATTAAATCCCTATAATGAATAGAAGTACAAAAAGACACTGAAATAAGCTCAATGGCTACATGGTGGAGTTCACAACTCTACGAGCCACTCGCCTGGAGTATAACAAATAATGAAGTTTGATAATAAAGAAGAAATAAAAGATACAACTCAAGGAATCACACATCCGGAGTACTGTGGTTTACATCCCAAAATATAACTAACTTCAGCCAAAAAAAAAAGATAACTGGCTAATTAGATGGTTGGCTCACATGGCCATACAGAGTGATTTCTAAACAATATGCATTACATGAACTAGAGTACTTTGTTTACGTACATCTACAACTCTAAGGATACTTCATAGTACACCATTTAACTCAAAAGTCTACTTCTATATGTGCATACATGACACCTTTTTCGAAGCAAGGGGATACTCTAACTTGGCATACGTAAATCGATTTGTACCTGTCATATCGAAAACTTGGGAAAAGGGGAAATAAAGATGGGATGAGCTACCATAAGCTCAGTGAGTATTTCTCAACTCCTTAAAAACCAAACATTTTCAGGTGATAATGATAAGTAGCAATCACATAACATTTATATACCACTATCATATTAGGCAATCAAATCTCCCCAAGGAAATCATCACCTATAAACTTCACACCAAGCCATTCAAGCTCGTATCTACACCTTAATAACCAAACTTCCTTAGATACAGGCATTCAAGCACATAACCAAGGAAAACCACAAAGATAGGGTAAAAGTTTTCAGACATGCATTTTTGAAACGTAGTGACTCATTTTGCATTTAAAGAATCGTTTACAATTCAATATAGCCTCCTTAAGGCTCATATACTTCTTAAAAGTTCCTGAAATACTCACATTGATAATAATTCAAACCGTTT
>JACYFF010031956.1:63367445-63408018 GCA_017589665.1 Selenicereus undatus | reverse complement strand
ACACACACACACACACACACACACACACACACACACACACACACACACACACACACATATATGTATGAATGTATGTATGGATGTATACATACATACACACAAGCACACACGCAAGCATGCGCGCACTTACAGGCTCGCGCGCAGATGTGTGTGTGTAGATATACAAATTTTGTGAGGGTGAATCTGTTAATGTTTTCAACACTTTTCCCTTGCCCAACTTAATGCGTATGATTGGTTTCGTATTTTATGTAATTTTATAGCGCTTTATGAATTCTTTCATGAAATTTAAACTTGGAAGTTTTGGATTATGCTTCAAAATTTGCGACTGGCAATTGAATGTGTTTTATAGTTACTATTATTATATATCTGTGCTTTATATGATATTGTGCTATTTGGGTTTTTTCTGAATTTTGTTTGTAACATGTTATTTTATATTTATATATATATATGGTCGTTTTCCATTTTTGTGAATAAGTTTCAGAGTGCAGTTTCATATAGTCATATAGATGTAGTTTATATAATAATATGATTTTCTGGTTTGTTATATATAATTGTGTATTATAAATCATTATCTTGAGGGTTAAATGATAAATATATAATATGTTACCATGATTATGTAAATTCGTTTTATATAGCATAAATTTTTGTAAATTTGTTTTGCTTGATTAAGTTGTATATCTTTCTGATATTTCTAAAGGTGTTAATTAGTTTAAAAATAATGTGCTCTATAAGTTTTGCTTTATGGAAAATTGTTGTAATTAAATTATAGAAGATTCTAATTCATCTTTGTATGTGGTGATTCTTAGCATAGTGAATTTTGATCATACAAGTTTTTGATGATGTAATTATTGGGGAATATGCCTAAAGTCCATCTTTTAATATATACTTTAAGATATGGCAACTAAAAACATGATTCTTGGTTTGTTTACCAATAAGAAGCTGGATGACACTAACATATGACATTTAGTGTTCGAAATTCAATTTCTTCTGAACGAGTGTGTAATGCGCTACCCCTCCCCAAACTACGGACAGTTATTAAGAACGACTTCAAGAATCGTCGATTGACCCCATAAATTGTCACAAGGCTTTTCGTCGTGCTTTGTCCTCGCTCACAAGCTGCCGGGGGAACTTCCTAGCAGCACTCATTCTCAGATTTCTCCACAGCAAACATGCTTAATTGTGGAGTTCTTAAGAATGGGCTCCCTGAAAAGGAAGGTGCATCTTTAGTAATATAAGTAGTCACTTCAAATTCTTTAAGCCAAACTCGGGGTGTCACAGACACCCTACTTGAAGCGCATGACGTCCTCGTTGTGCCTTCAACTTGACCGACTTACGTGCCTTCTTGACTTATCCCACTAGGTGGTTGTCCATGGCTTTCCCATGCACTGGCGCAACTCACGATGTCGAGTCGACTCTGATACTATTTGTAGTGTCACAACCCTCCCTAGGCTGTGGAGAATTACCAGGAACTAGGGGTCTACAAAAACGGTTAATCGAAGTTTCTATTAACTAAAAATCGATTAACCAGTTTTTCAGTTGAAGAAAATTCTAAAGCGTAACCGAAGCGAATGGTAATTGTTTTTCGGTTAATCAAAAATTTTAGTTCTTCCAAAACCCGAACCTTAGCTGAACCGAAAAGGTGGGTTCATCGGTTTTTCGATTTCGTTAACCAATTTTTCGATTCGGCTATTGGTTAACCGTTCACAAATAATAAAAAAAAGTATACTTTCTTACCAAAAAAATTTCATTTTTTATGTTTAAAAATTTTTATAAAAATTAAAGTTTGGCTACCATTCATAAATAATTAAAAAAATGCACCTTCTTACCTAAGTTTCACTTTTTATATATAAGTTTTGGAAAAAAAATATTTCAGTTCAATTAGCTACTTGTTAATTGAATTTTCAAACTGTTCGAACCATAATTGAATCAAAAACCAACACTTTTTTTGGTTTGGTCAACCTAACTGATTTTTTTGGAAAATTTGTTTAGCTAATTGGCTTTTCGATTTCGGCTTTTCTACACCTCTATTAGAACGACTTCAAGGATCGTTACCTGGCCCTATAAATCACTTAAGTCTTTCCGGCATGCTTCATCCTTACTCACCTACTGTCTGGGAAACTTTCCAGGAGGTCAACCATCTCAAGATTTTTCCATAACAAGCATGCTTAACTGTGGAGTCCTTGATAGTGCTCCCTAAAGAGGAATGTGCACATTTGGTGATATAAGTAGTCACTTCAAATTGTTTAAGCCAACTCGGAGTGTTATAGAGTGTGAAATGTTAGA
Organism: Selenicereus undatus; assembly: GCA_017589665.1. Lineage (NCBI taxonomy): Eukaryota > Viridiplantae > Streptophyta > Magnoliopsida > Caryophyllales > Cactaceae > Selenicereus > Selenicereus undatus. The sequence continues at coordinate 63,405,735 of JACYFF010031956.1, read as the reverse complement.
ATATGCGAAGGCTTTTATGTTTGCTACGGCAGACAAAGATGAGAATGACAAAGATATAATTACTAGTGAGCAATATCAAGAGAGCCTAAAGGCAAACCAAAAATGGTTCGAGATGGATCGATCAACATGCTACACTATGTTTGTTGCATGACGATCTGGTGGGGCAATGTGAAAGCTATCCAACTGCTAAGTACATGTGGGATCGGCTTAACATTAGGCTTGACTAGATTCATTCCCCATTAAAGCTCCTAAGGGTGGTATTGTAAAAAAGGAAAAAGACCGAGGGCAATAAAGAGAAGAATATAGCACGTATGAAGTGTTATAATTATGGAAAGAAGGAACCCACGGCTCGAGATTGTCCTGAGTCGGCTAAGATACCTCCTTTCACAGTTACTCCTCAATAATATGTGTGCTCCCACGCTTTAGTTACCAACTCTTTTCCTTACTTGATTGTAGACACGGGAGTAACCACGCACATAGTTCAGGACTGAGTTGGTTCTATGAACTTTCATCGTGTCCAATGGGTTCACAAACTGTCACTCTAGGGAACATTAGTGGAGAAGATGTCTTTAACATGTGTACATGTCAACTCAAACTCCATGAACGGAATACGTTGCTTCTTCACAATGCTCTCTATGCACCTAGAGCGCGATGTTCCCTTGTGTCTTTTGTTTTTTAGATTAGTTTTTACTTTGGTTTTGTCTAGATGTCTCACACGTCTTGTACAATGGCAATTTATTTGGCATGCAACATTGAAAGGTGCTTTTGACGTTTTGGATGATATAAAATAGCTTTCGTTTTTGTCTCATTTTTTACTCTATTTTTAAGAGGCATGCTCGACTTAGCCATGTAAGCAAAGATAGAATGAGCAAGCCAGCTAAAGGTGATCTTTTAAACTGACTTACTAGGGTGAAGTTGCTTATATGTAAGCCATGTTTAGCTGGCAAAGCAACCATAAAATCATTTGGTAAGGCTTCGAGGGCATCGAGTCCCTCAAATTTTATTCGCTCTGACATCTATGAGCCCATGAACATGAAAGTACGTGATGGAGCCATATATTATTAGTGACATAGGTATGCGTACTTATTATCTCACCGCTATTAGGTTATTGATGTGTTCAAACACTTTGTAGCATAAGTAAAGACTCAATTGGAACAAAAACTTAGAACTCTTCAAACTAATCAAGATCTTGAACAACTCTCTGATATGTTCAAAAAGTTTTGTGAGGAAAAAAGTATATGAAAATAGCTAACGATTCCGTACTCTACGTAGCAAAATTGCGTTGCAGAACATAGAAATCGTATAATTCTTGACATGATCAGGTCAATGATGTCACATGCCGAACTCCCAATTTATTTTTTGGGGATGCGCTGCTCACGACAACTTATGTCCTTAACTGTGTGCCAAGTAAAAGTATACCTGTCATTCCATATGAGTTATGGCATGATGAAAACTCGGCATTTGATCACTTATGCCCATGAGGTTCGACTGGATATATGGATAACCCAACCCTTAAACATGGGAACCCGGTCTGAGAGCTAACAAGATGATGTTCTTAAGGTGTCTCGAATATTCCAAAACGTATGTGGTATACCAGGAACATCCAAATGGTGGCATGACGAAAATCGATTCCTTCACAATGTCGATTTTTCTTAAGGATGAGTTCCCAAGCATTTGGTGAAATCAAAAAGAACCTCGAAGTGTATGAATTACAATAAGACTTTCAACTATCTCTCGATGAGGGGGAGGATTTGAATTCTCACCAAGTCACTGAGAATGATACATCTCCCCCCATTCGGTAGCAACAGTGAAATTTTGTTTATTTAGTAGAATCAGATTCGTCTTCAACCCTCAGCAGAATCAACATGAGAATAAGGTTCATCCTCTAAGTCTTAAATGTGCGGTTAGTCCACATATTCAGAGTCCCACACCTCAAAGGGATAGTGGTAGTGATTCTCCATATACAAAAGGGTCTCATACCTCTTAGAGATAGGGGCATGATTCTTCAATGAGACAAATAACACAGGGTCCGAAATCCGAATGAGTAAACATGGAAGAATTCCTTCATGATACTTCTAAATCGAAGAGAAATTTTCAATGCACTCCATTGGAAGTAGAGGAGCCTACCTCTTTCAAGAGGTAGTTGATTCACCAAATAGTGGATAGACCTCATAAGGGATGAGATTGACTCAATGGCACGAAACAAGGTTTAGGAACTCGTTCATCATTCACATCGATGTAAGTCTATTGGAAACAAATGGGTTTTCCGGATAAAGCATTGGGAAGATGGATCGATTGGTAAGTTCAAGGCCCATCTAGTAGCGAAAGGCTTTATCCGAATTGAGGATATAGACCACGAAGGGATTTCTTCTGCTATGGTGAGATTAACCTCTATTTGCCTACTTCTAGCCTTGGTTGCTCATTCGGAGTTTGAGTTATTCCAAATATAAACACTGCTTTCCTCAATGATACCCTTGAGGAAGAGATCTTTATGGACCAACCCATTGGTTTGTATCAAAGGGTCAAGAGGATAAGGTGTGTCATCTTAAGAGGTCTATATACAGTCTTAAGCAATCTTTCAAATCTTGGTACTTTAGATTCCATTAAGCTATTACTTCATTTGGCTTATCTATGGTTTAGCAAGACCGTTGTGTGTATATTAAAAGAACAACAAGGGGGATTATGTTTCTTACCATGTAAGTTAATGACATACTTTTGGCGGGAACAACTTGGAGATGATTGAAGCCATTAAGAAGTGAATGTCCTTTGTCTTTGAGATGAAGGACATGAGTAAAGGTAGGTATTTCCTAAGCATGGAGATAGTTAGAAACCATTCCAAGAAGCTCTTGGGCTTGTGCCAGGAAGCGTACATTGAAGAGGTCTTGGATTATTTTTAAACACTTAATTCGAAGCCCATAGACACTCAAGTTAAGAAGAGTCTGAACTTAAGTCTTGATGAATGCCCTAAAACAGATGATCAAAAGAGAAAATGAAAAATGTTCCCTAAACTAGTGCTGTAAGAAGTTCAATATATGTCATCCTATGTACATGACCTGACATTTGTTTTGCGGTTAGTTTGGTAAATCGTTACCAAAGTAACTTAGGACCTACTCATTGACAAGTCGTCAAAAGGAGCCATGCTACCTTTGTGGTACTACTAATCTGGGCCTTTGCTATTAGGGTAAGGATGTAAGGTTGAGGGAATACTTGCATGTCGATTGAGGTGTTAGCCTGAACAAGTCCAGGTTAACCTCATGATATGTTTTCCCTGTGAGTGGAGAGCCATATCATAGTGCAATAAGAAGAAAAACTTCACACCAGTGTCAACTATGGAAGCAGAGCATGTTGCTTGTTATCATAGAGACAAATAGCATTGCCATTAGGTATATATACGTTAACAAGATGAGTGTTCCCTTGACTAAACGTATTCTCAGTGATGCGTTCAAAGCTCATATGTTGAGTCTCAGAATTCGTCAGGTTCACTTCTCGATGTATCTTATTATGTGATGGACATTTCTTTGTTGTAATGAGCATAATGATTATGATTTATTATTGCATATTAGGCATATTAAAGTGTCACAGGCTTCTAATTGACCTAATCATACAGGCAATCACCCTGATGCTTGAGTAGCGGGTAGAATGAGACTGGATAATATTGGCACTAGATGTACAATAGTGATTACTTCTATTAGAAGTGTATGAATAAAGTAATATAGTTTCCTTACTAAGTCTAAGAAGAGACTCGAGGAAATCAAATATGAAACATCGGATTTTCATATTGAAGTTTTAGGAGTCGAATCTTGATTTCAAAATTAACATTTAGTATGTTCATCTAGTGGCTCATGTTAGATTTAGGGATGAAAATCTAATCTAATGATTCACATGGCATACAAAGTGACATCCGTAGATGAGTGAGAGTTATGCCATGTCACACATTTCATATTGCGTGTGCTAACAACCCATAGATAGAGTGACAATTGACTTCCATATCTCTCATCACTGTGCTACCGTATAAATGATGACTCTACGATCTAAAAATATGATGTGAAGTCGGAGCTTGATGATGCTACCTTAATGTGTCTCTTAAGGGCCATGATGTATACAGTTTAGTGAGAATACGTTAGGAAAGCAACTAAGCTAAGATGAATCGTCATGAATGTTTAAGGAAAAATATATTCATCTTCACCATGTTAGCCAAATGATTATATTGAGTACATAATCATGTGCTATATCGTATGACGTAAAGGGACTAGGTATGCTGTCGGTGATGCTTGGATGATTTGGGGTGTCGTATTTCGTGAAAGTTTTATATTCGTTAGATGGTGATTTAATGTAACACTATTGGTTACTTTCTGGTAGCACATCCTATTCCCGTATGAAGCGTGAATAGTTGTGATTCATGGAAAGACATTTGATTTGCGGCCTAGTGGGAGTTGTCGGCTGGCCCTAATTATATTAGGGATGACAACCACTTAAGATCGCCTAAGTGGTGGTAACCTTAATCGACCTAAACCTATATAAGGAGGTTTAGGGGTTTATTAAAGACATCAGTCTCATTAGCCCTAAAACTAGAACTTCTACCTCTTTTCCTCTCTCATGGCTATCCAACCATCTAGTGGGATTTGGGTTTGGGACGTGGCATTCAGTGCGACTTTGGTAGTTGCCCTTCAGCATCAATCACACCTCGTGCCTAATTCCAGCAACTAATTATGTACTAAAGATATGTCCTTTTATCTTTTTACATATAGGAATAACTAGAGCTAAATCAGAGCAAAGTTATACGAAGGGCTTTTAGAAAGTGTCAATCAAGGTTAAACTTGTGCAGGAATTGTAGGGCATCGTGCCATTCTCCGGCCATCATTTGTTGAAGGTCTTTATGACATGAAACGCAAATTTTTCAATGCTTTAACACTGTTCCAAAGCCATGGCAACTTGATCTATTCAACACAGTGACATGAAATCCTAAGAAGAAAGACATCCAAGATAACCTTGAAGGAGGACAATGTCCAGAAATTAGACCTGATCTTGAAGCAAGAGTCCTTCAGTTAAAGTAGAAGCATCTGTCCAAGCTAAAGCAGAAAATGAAAAATCTGGAGATCTTGCAAGCAAAATACAGGGGGTTGAATTTCATGTATACTTCTCAGCTTTAGTACCAAGAAAATTATTGTAATTTGACTAAGTCGTTTATCAATATCGCTTACTAAGTCTTCTATTTGCCTTTGAACCTTAGCTTGCATGTGATACTATGCCTAGTAAATTAGTACTATTATGCCATTTGCAATATAATGAGCTACATTGTAGCTTGATTTGCTCATTCATGTGCTTTATTGTATTTTGCAAATTTACCACCTTCTCGATAATAATATCTTGACTGGCCCACTATTCGCCATATGAGATTGGATGTCTACCTAACATTAACCATTATTTGTAATGGCGCATCAAAATTTACTTTAAGTTTACCCTTACGATGCATCAAAACCTACTTTACTATTACACTTACAACCCCTACAAACCCTTCTTACATCTTGAATCCTTATGGAAGATTTTGTATAAGTTTCAACAAATTGCAACAAGCCTTTAACCCAGAAGATCAAACCACCATGCCACTACTATCAAGGAATTTTCCATTAAAGATGTTGTCATTGCCAACTAACCAAATACTCCAAAATACCATGTGAACACGACCTAATCGATGTCAAGTCTTTCATAGATTCTAGATTCTTAACTTAGGAATCATTGAGATAATGTTATAATTAAGGTTCTCTATTGTAGCTTCATAATTAAGAAATTGTACAACCACATTGCAGACATTGTTCATATGACTCCAACTAACTTCGAAAAAAGCAAGGGCATACAAACTATTTGAACACAACACCTCGATAGGTGTCATATGAGAAATGGCAGCTAGCATCCCTATCTTCTCTTAATTGGCATGCCCATTCAACTTCAAAGAATCATTCACCTCTACTGCAAGTCAAGAAAAAAATCTCCTTGAACTTGGATATTTCTTCTTGTTTTGTTGACTCTAGCGTTTGAAGAAAACCGTATTTCTGCTAGTGTCATCCAAGGCTCCGTGAAATGCTCTTTGGACCCAAAGGAACTTCATTTGGTCTCTTGGTGCGCATAAGCTCTTTTTCCATCTCTTTGAGATTTTGCATATTTTGAGTGTGGATGAGCCTTGCAAAGTTCCTAGAGAGGTTTTTTTCAACTCTTTTGTGTCTATAGAACATGCCCTAACTTTTCAAAAATCTTACTACCATGCGACCAATATCCCACAAATTGCTTAAACATAGGGGACATGTTTGATAAACAACAGTTAATTTTTGGTATTAGTTGTTAGCATTAAATGTCTGTAGAAAAACTGCTTGACATAATTAGCTATTTTTGACAAAGTCATAATACCAAAAAAAAAAAGAAAAAACTCAAAAAAGCTCTCCCAAAAGGCTCAAACAATTAGCTTTTTCAAATTAATTTTTTAGACCCAAAAAGTCTTCCAAAAGCTATTTTACACACACCCAAATTGGCTTTTCATATGGGTAAAACACCTAATTTTAGTTCAAACATATCTTTGCCAAACATCTCAGCACGTTTTTTGAATTCCATTGCAAGTTTCATGCAGAATGTTTTTGAACTCTACTCTTTTATCAAAAAAACTTCGAATTTAACAATGACTTCCTCCTCCCCTTGAAGAGGGGTAGGTTTGGTGTCCAATAAGAGTGGGCAACAGGTTAGGTCAAGCCAAGGCAAATTAAGTTTGTATGTGAATAAATGGGTTGGTTATATAACCATGGGTCGACCCATTAGTCGGCCTATATTTGAATTTAAGCAAACATTCATTAAAAAAACTTCCATACAATAATTAGTTTTACATATAAATTGTTGAATAAAGTTGACACATTTATTATGTAGATTAGTATGATAGATAGGTTAAAAATGGATCATTACATGGGCCATTAATGGGCCGACCCACCCTAGTTCTTTAATGTGCTTAAATAGGCCGACCATTACTGATCCAACCTGTCATTGATTCTGTTTAAAATAAGTTGACCCATTGGACCCAACCCGTTGCCTACCCCCAGCAATTAGCATTCATCATTACAAGGTAAATGATCTCACCCTGCCCTAATGATCTGGAGACTTTTAAAGTTCAGTCACAGTTTAGCCCACAAATTCATTCACTAGTCACTACGAAACAATCCAAAGGCTCCTCAATATCATCATCCTCTGCCCTCCTATTGCTCCATCTCCATATGTATATCGATATATGGCTCAATATCCCGTATCTTGGATTTAATCAGTGGCGAAGCTAAAGAAGGGTCAGAAATAAGTTGGTCGCTGTGCTTGCCCACTTTCTTCATTCAATGGCAAGTTTTTATATTTAGAACTTGAAGGGAATGATAATTACTTACCTATCTTTTTGAAATATTTGTACATTTTGAACTAGAATTCAAATTAACCTTGATAAACCTCTACTTTGAGCTCAGTTTGGCCCATTCTTTGACCCCTTTATCCTTATTTCTATATTAGATCTTGATGAGAAAGGGTTAAATGTGCTTTCTTTCGTTCATATTGTGCTTATAGAAGTGTTTTCTTATCTTTGGGAAGTGTTGCCAAGAAAACAAGAAATTCACAAGTGTTGGTGCAAAGGAAAGCCACAGGGAGGGTTTTTAAGGAATAAAAGAGGAATGATGAAATTTTGAGAGCCAAAAGAGCAAGATTGAAGAACCCAAGAAAATGCACGGTTGGCCCTGTACTAAAGCACAAACGTGTAGAAACCTGTAGTATTCAGTCAGGCTTCCCGAAGTTGTGCATGGACAGCCGTGCAGAAGTGCACAACCATATTACTTTGTGCATGGACAGCCTTGGAGCAACGGTAAGGTTGTCTCCGTGTGACCAAAAGGTCACGGGTTCGAGCCGTGGAATCTAACAAAGTCAGGTTACGCTGCCTACAATTCACCCCTTGGGGTGCGGCCCTTCCTCGAACCCTGCGTGAATGCGGGATACTTGTGCACTGGCTGCCCTTTATCAAAGTGCACGGTCGTACATTTTTTTGCACAGTTGTGCGTTTCCCCTTTTCCGCGATACTTAAGCAGATTTTAGACTTTATTAGAAACATCTTTTAGACTATCTTGGGTACTTTTCCTTCAACAATTTTCAGAGTGTATATTATGTACAAGATTGTGGATCTTGGTATTCAAGACTAAGTTCCGGCTCTCTCTCTTTATTTTCATGCATTTAGTTTGCTTGGGTGTTCAATCGTTCCTTGTTTTGCTTGCGTTTTTTATGTTTAAATGTGCTTAAATTTGTTGTCTTTGGTTGTGATTGGCCTTAAGATGGCTAGTTGATTTTGTTTAAGCTTTAGTCTATCTCATTTATGCTTGAATTTAGAGTTTTTTTCTTACTTCCGTCAAGTGTTCGATGAAATACTTGAAAGAACTTTCATTCATATTTTCGGGTAATTGAGTTGTGCTAAAAGGTGAGATCAATTGTCTAGTGAAAGTAGACAGGATATCTAGTGTTTAGATATGAAAATAGTCCGAATTTTAGTTAGGTCCAGGGTTGTTACTCTTGTAGTTTAATTGGGATAACCCTTATTAGGCGGGGAGAACAATTAAACTACCCTTCGACCCTTGAAAGTGAGCTTGGGTAAATTTTGATGTTGCAACCAATCATCTCTGAATGCTAACATAACGTGGAATGTGAGGGTTTGACATGATTAGTTGGCTTATTTTAAATTTAATTATAATCAAACTTCTTTTTATTTGCTTTAGTAGTTTAATTCCTCTTCCTATAACCTTTTTGATTTATCTAGATTGAAACATTTGAGTTAGTCTTGGTGCTTGAAAACACAACTCTCTGTGGATATAACCCGTACTTGCCGGTTAGCTACTACTACACCGTGCACTTGTGGTAAGATTTAACTCAACAAACCTACAAATTAAACTCATAAATTAAAACTAAAAAACGCAAATTAACCTCAAATCAAAGGATTCAACAACAAATTGAAATATTGAGGTCAATTAAAGTGCTATCTTTTTTAAATATCTATACCCTTTGACCTAAATTAAAATTAAACCACAAATTAAACTTTAGAATTAAAATTGGTGAATTGAACACATAAATTAAACACAAATTAATCTACAAAATTAAAGAATTAAATAACAAATTTAAGCACTAAATTAGAATTAGTAAACTTTACACGTCAAATTTAAGGAGACCACTCAGATGACTCAGGGTCACAGGCTCATGGATGACCTCCGACCTAGCGGTAGCAACAGCGATATGGACAAGGGGCGAACAATAAAATTTTAAAAAAGTAAAAAACACCAAAAAAGCAAAAAGCAGGACTCAAACCGCGACCATCTCAAACCAATGGAAAACAATGCGTGTACCCTGCGCAGGTACATCTCTATGCGGCCCCTTGCCACAACTTCGATTTTAACCTGATTTTGTTAGGTTCTTCCGTATACTCACCCTCTACTTTTTTTGGAGGAAGAAGTATCTGTTAACACCACCGACACCAATCTTCCTCTGCCCTGGATTTAATGGTTTATATTTGTTTCTTCTCCTGCATGCGTTATTAGAATTTGCAGCCCACATCCACGTCCAAATTGACTGTTCCCACGGTTTACGTAAGAACGCTATGGCGCATCATGATCCCTAAATATTATACTACTCATAGGAACAAATTAATAGGCTCTTAATCATATTTTACAATGAGTACAGTACGCACAATTCATTCACAACAATCGTACCAATTATCTGAGTCATTTCCAATAGTAAAACAACCCACAAAAACTACATTAGTACATTAAAATCATAAGGTAAGTTCAAATGCCGAAACAGATTACGAGTGCTGGTAGCCCTAATTCCAACGATTCCTGATTTTTGGTGCAGTTGCCATGACAAAGCCACTCCTCGCTACTAGCTTATTGACCATACAGCTCGAAGACATCCATTATTCTCCTTGTATACGCATCAATGCCTCAGGGTTTTTCTTATGACATTCACTACATAAATCATACCTCAATGTCTCCCTCAACAATGCTCGTACACTAATTTTCAGGCTGTCTAATTTCCAGAAAAACAAAAGTACAGCTCCCTCTGCAAGGCTTTCTGATGATGCCTCCAGACGCCAACAGGGGCATCTCACTGCTGTCAATAAGCAGGTTAATACAGCTAACGAAACACACATTTCTTCAGACTTCAGTCTACATCACTAACCTACACATAGGAGAAATTAAAAGGACACCATCTTGTCAAAAGTGTACAATGCTCTTTTGTATAAGAAAACAGACCTATTGCCTCTTCGCAACCATAGCACATTGGCAGAGTGCACTCTTCTTCACACATTGAGAGAGGCACCGTTGTCTGCTGCTGTTAGATTCAGTATCATTGTTGCTGCCCTTGGAGCCCTGTCATTCAATGAGCATTGAATTTTCTATTGAAAAATGTGTACAAGATAAATTTGTCGAGAGTCCGACTTTACTCCAGGTACCATGGAAAGTGTCCATGAGGTAGATCTTTCAGAGAATCCCGCACTTGACTCTGAGGTACTACATACTCCCTGGGGCCCCATTCCCCCAAGCCTGACCCTATCCTTCTCTTCACGTCTACTAACTACTAAGGGCTTGGTTCTCAGGAAGAGAAAAAAAAAAAAAACGAATAGTACAGCACATGGTTCAAACAGCATTAACGATTACTGTCCAACATAGACAAACTTTATATAATTCTTACATTATAGACCAAATGCTTCCTTGGAAGTATAGTAAGGAGTTAATTAAAAAGAGTACATGCTCTCCATATCCTCATTTGGGAAGTAGTTACTACCCTTACTCTAGCTTGGGAGTTCTACAAGAAGAGTAAAAGGAGTATTAGAGAATAACTCTTACTCCTGCCTAGACCTGACAAATGGGTCATTCAGTTCGGGTACGGGTCGGATTAAGTTTGGATCGATTCATGTTTTGGGTTAAGTGACATTTCGGGTGGGGTCAGTTCGGTTTGAGTCGGATGGACTTCGGTTCGGGTTGATTTTAGATCAACTAATTTTTGGTCCAATACACTTATCATGCAAAAATAAGTAATTTTGTAGAAAATTTCGGCTTGGATATCGTTTGATTCAGATCAATTCGAGTTTCAGGTCGGCTTTGGGGTGAACATATTTCAGATGTTAAGTCGGGTATGGGTCCACGTTGTTTGGTTCGGGTTTCTGGTCTCGGACCAGTTTTGTCAGGTCTACTCCTGCCCATCCCTCTACTATATCTTTTAAGGGCTGTATAGGAGAGTAAGTAATACTTACTTTATAAGAAACAAGTGAAGCACCATATGTTATTGGAAGACTAATGTATTAGTTTCAAACATCTCCTCATACAAAACTTTATAATAAATAATATAATTATTAACTAATAATATAATTTATTGATTTCGTTCTTTTCGTACCCTCTTATTATAAACACCAAGTACGGGACGGTAGCTACCCACTCTTACTCTATCTTAACCTTACCTACCCTTATTAACTCTTCATCATTATCTTTGATCCACTCTCAAAGGGAAACTAAAGGATAGCCGAATTGTTTGAAAGCCAATTATTACCCAGATGCCAATATGCCAACCCCCCGCCGCGGCAAGGCACAAAGAAAAAATTGGAAACGAGACAGTAAGCGGTGGTATGAGTTTAAAAACAGAAAAAAGAACTATAGCACTGCCACCCCCCCCCCCCCTGTGGGAAAAAAAGAACCCAAAAAACAAAACTATGAACATTGTCTGCAGATATCCAAACAAATGCCTCAATAGTCAAGACCACTAATGGAAACAGTATCCCTAAAGATTCCGATTTTATGAGAATTCTAACATCAACTTTTTGATCATAAATAACAAAAAGGCAAATTTTCAGAAATGAAGGGAGAAAACGCAATTCAAACCATTGATCAGGACTTGGGTAGACATTAGCTGAACCACCAAAGCAAGACTCGAGCATATCCGTATGTACCACTCCAGGACTAAGAGCAATAATTGCCACACCACCACTCAGCTCCTTTGCAACTGCTCTAGTCAAACCTTCAACTGCCCATTTTGATGCACAATACGGAGCAACCTATTAAAATTGAAAGGATTACAGGACTAAGTATGCTGAAAACACAATCCTGGCGTCAACAACGGAGAACGCTCAACCACATTTCAATCCACAATTAATCAGCCTTCCATGACTAAGTTCAGGACTAGGTTACGCAAGGAGTAAGGACAACTGAGCTGAGAAAATTCAAGGCTTAACGTATTCATGTTCTGCCCTTGAAGAAGTAAGAACATGTTTAAATTTTCATAGCTAATAAACATGAAATACTAATGTTACCTTTTTTAAGTCAAGCTATAAGTCAGAATAATTAGCATATATAATGCAGATCCCTACAGCTTATTCATATCAATAAAATCTTCTTCATCGAAAAAGAATCCAAAACTTTTGCCAACATAGAGAACTATCCGCAGTCTCTTTTGAAGCACAAGTCACATAAACTTCCTCATTACCATTCAGAGTTAAGGTCTGACCCCTTTCAATGAGCACCAAACAAGATGAACGGCCTCTTCTCAACAGCAATAGTTAGCTTATCATCATCATCCAAAAAAATGTCGACTGATCATACCAAAATGAGAATGTAGATGCATCTGTTCTTTTTATCTTTTCCCCCCTCCCCGGTGGATATGCTCTTCAACTACTTGTGCAATACTCCACAAACAAATAGTATACCAGATATGAAAATTTGACTCTGTAAGTCACACACTCCACAGCTAATGGTAAAAGCAAAAGGCTCCGCAAAAATGGACTGAGCATATAAACACAACTGCTGAATGCATTAGACTTTTTCTGGCTTTGTCTAATTTTAACTTGAAATATATCCCAACAAGGTAATAATATATTTTCTATGACGAGTACTCTCGTAAGGATAAAATCCAGCTATTGTTACGCTTTCAGAGTTGAACAGCTTAGGTTGCTTTCAGTCAGAATTCAAGAATATGAAAGGAAAAGCCACTAGAAACACATTAAGAAGGGCCAACCTGATTGCTTGCATCCTCAGTTTCCGGTTTAGGTGGTTTTATTCATCGTGTTGTCTTTGGTGCTCTGATTTGGTCTATGATCTATCTCCCACTCCCCGACCAATTAAGGCAAGGAATGATGCACCATATTCTCACTTAGGCAAGACAAGACATTTCACTACCTAATGAAATGAAAAGAAAAAATCATATGCCAAATTAATTTACCCTAGAGAGCCTTGCAACATTTGACATGCAAAAGATCTCCATTTTTTTCTACTTCACTTATGTCCTCTCTCTGATTTGCCTCCCTAACCAAGACATTAGCCCGTCAAAGATATACATAAAGGACAAGCATCCACGATCCACCCCTTACACCCAACCCCCAAATAAAGATAAAGGGAAAAGAAATCCAATTCTATGGCCAATTTGCTCCCCTTGGAAGTCTAATACTAGGCATTGCAGAAAGGATAAACACCTGAGCAACACATTTAGAAACCACTGAATTCCTAATCTGCTGCCACACAGTGTTACAACCTACTCAAAAATTTAATCAATCCACTCCCTATTGAGGGGGATGGGAGGAATTCAATCAAAACTTATCTCTTGGGCATTTATCAGTTAATACTTGAAGTGTAGAACTAAGGTTGAGTCAAAAGCAGAGAAGGCTGTACCTGTTGTAATAATGTTCAACCCAAGAAAATGATAGGCAATATTTAAATCTTGTTTACGAACCAAAAGCGGAGCTTCAAAAGCACTGCATATGCATATTCACATATTCTCCATTGATTTGGCATTTTTCAGGACAACAATTCTATAAATTAATTCACCATGAACTGATTCACAGAGTCAGAAGTCAACATCTGGTTTAGGTCAGCGGCAATATTCAACTTTCTGTACCAATCTTATACTTCATTTTTTGTCATCATTCAAGCATAGCGTCTGCAGCTTTATCGAAACTAATTCAGAGAAGCTTAAGCTTTTCTACCCAAGGAATAACTTTCTGTAAATTTTTGGAAGTTTCAAAAGTTTATACTTACTACAAATTTCGAAAGTTTCTATTTCATGCCCTTGTTATTGAGAGTTTATACTAACACCTAGCGTTCACTATTTGCTGATTCGTGTGAGTGAGGGCATGATGATTTTAGCGTCTGCCCCTTTCGTACAAAGGTAAAATCCCCTCAGTGCCTAATATATGTTTGGATTATTCACTAAAAATATCATAATTATCTCCTGTTGTGTCTTGAAAAATCCTTCTGCCAATCTTTTATCCCAACATTCTCAGAGAATATCCTGCTTCCTACTACTTTTATATCATTGAAAATTTAGAATATGACTAAACTACATACCTCTTTAGCGTTGCAAATTGCAACAGGACTAAATGACAAAGGGAAAAAAAAAAGAATAACTTGAGGCAAATATGAAATATAACATCAGAGGTCTGTTGTCAACTTCACCTGAGCAGCAGCAGATCGGCCCCAGCCAGATGACATATTGACAATGATACCCTGCTTCCTTTCAAGCATAAGAGGAATGAAGTGACGTAATACACTGGCAATCCCCTTCACATTAGTATCAATAACATTATCAAACTCTTCTGCCGGAACTTCCCAGATATTGTTGTTTTTATTAATGGTGCCTGCATTGTTTACTGGCAGAGAATTCTCTGTCAGAGTTACATTTAAAGGTTGACATTAATCATATCAGCAGCTGCAGGAGTCTAGAACATATCAGAAAATCCCATAGTCCCTGTGATAGTTTATATGGCAGAGACGAATAGAATTGGTTGCCAAGCAAAATTTCACCTTTTTAATATTTCCCCCTTCAGGTAGTGCTTATCACAGGAGAAACTAAATTTCAAAGAAAATCATTTTCTTCGAAAGTAGTTTCTCCCATAGAAAACAGGCTTTAGTTGGAATTCACTTTGCGAGAGAAGAAAATTGAGAAAGAGTACTCCCCCAATAAAAACTTACTGCGCTCCTCCCTTCCTTGCCCATCATCCTATAAACTGTTTATGGAAATTCTCACCAGCCACACCGCCATTGAAAGCTAGGGCACCTATGGTGCAGTTGCCAACTAGGGTGATGGGTGCTATCCTCCACTACAAAAACCACCAAACACCGTCCAACTAATGGTTGTGTGGCTCAAACCCCAGTGTTCTCTAGACCCCCCTCATTCTACCATCCCTGCCAAGGTCTTCAACCTATTTAAGTAGCTAATGGCATCCATGAACACATATATGGCTATCTTCCATCTATAGGTTGTCTCCTGTGAGCTCCTCACAGTTAGAGCTCAAGCTTAACAATTTCCTTCTCCTTATGTGATTTGCTGCTTAAAAGTTAATGAATTCCATCTGAATTTCTCTGAGTTGTCTTTTGTGTCTCAGCCAAGCACACTCAAGGTCACTTGAATTTCTGTTCTCTTTTGTCTCTCTGTCAAACATGCTCAAGGCTCCCTAGCCTCTTTTTTTTTTTTCAAAAGACAAAAAAAAGAGAGTTCTTTTATGCAATGATGATGGTGAAGAATCTGATGTAGATGACAGTTTTATGGAGAAAAAAGGTAGATGAAAAGAAGGGGGGCCGGGGAGTAAGATGAGATAGCAGGTCGAGGGTGGGATGGTTTAATGAAGGAAGAGGGATGAATGACACAAAGGAGGGGACAGAGTTTCCAATTTATTGTGAGAGATTACTAGGTAAATCAACTTCCTTTGTTTTAAAAGGAAATAGGTTTTGTTTCCAAGAAAAGGCATATTATGCTCTTAACATTGCCAAACAGGGCAAAACAGGGTGGTGCACTAACACAATGGAGGATCTTGGATTCTAGAAACACTAGTATGTTATCTTGAATCCTTGACATATGAGTCTACTTTGTTTCAAAGTCAAATCCACGATCACACTGTCCCCTATCAGCAACAGTGATGGCCCCTAAGTAATCTCACAGGAAAGACAGCACTTGTTCAGGACATCAAGGACTCAATTCCCATGATGCTTTGTTGTCACATCAGGAAAAAACAGATACAGAGTGTCCCAGAGCTCTGCAAACTCTCAATGTGATTTGCTCCACAGCCAACTATTTCAACAATACATGACTTAGGTGGAAGCTACCATTTTGAACTGCATTTTACAAGTGAACCTCTACATCTTAGATGTGGAAATTAAGAGATGTGCATTATTATGGGCACCTCCAATCTTGATAACAGCTATCATAAAGCTCAAAGAAGATAGTGCTCCACCCTTGGATCTGCAATGCAAGATCCTCCTTCCAGATCATAGTTCATCTAGAACCAGGAAGCAGGGGATGACATTCTAGCCTGTCAACATTCATGAACTGACCCCAAATGACAAAGACAACCAGAAACTTTGAACTCAAAAAAGGGAAAATGACAATTATCTTCGACTTCAATTTAAAAATCCGGGTTTAGAAGTGGACACATGCCACAGGAAACCAAGCTTAGTGATAGTTCTGCACCAAAAGAATCCATTTTGGCAGACTTCTAAGGGCAATGGCGCTTCGTGGTGTACCTTCAACACCAGCAACATCATGGTTAGTTTAGATGGCACCAATGTCCTTCACATTAGTGCTTGAACTGAGACTTAAAGAGAGATAACCAGAAGGGGATAAAAGAGGGTGGTAGGTCCTTACTCTCAGCAAGGGCGAGAGGAGATTGAAGGGAAATGAAAAGAAACAATTGTGAGAAGTAAGGGTCTTAAGTTGGCATAGCAGATGAGAGAATGGATAAGATTGTTGACACTGGCATGAAGGATAAAAGAGATGAAAGAAACAAATGAAATGCCTTTAATAGGACTTGGGAATGTGGCAAATTCAAACAGGGTTAGTTGTAGGAATAGAAAAAGTAATTTTAGGTATACTGCACAATATGATTAAAGAGAACATTACCTTTTAATGTTTATTTATGGACCATTCCTAAAGCTTGAATCTATCGGCATTTTTCTTTATTTTGTTGTAATAATAAAGCATATTTTCAGTTCTTGGTGCAAAACTTTCATTGGCAATCTAGTAAAAATTTTCCCCCTCCTCAACGCAACTTAAGACTCCAAACAGCAAACTGAATTAACCTAGTCTCCCTTCTTGATTCTAGTCCTAGCAGAATGCCTTACTGCAACTTCACATTGTTTATTGATGCCTTGTGATCCTTGATGTGCTAACTGTGGCTCAAACAGTAACACATAATTTCCATGTTCCAAAGATTGGTATCCAATATGAATACTAAATTGATAGATCATGTATCAGCTCCCTGCACAATCCAAATAAACTTACCAAAGGAAAAAGGTAAAAAAAGGAATCAAGACAATCTCCTGCAAGTACTACAAATCCTTTCACGTAATTGACCAAGCATCATCACTAATAGTCCTTGCATGGACCACTGACATATATAGATGTACCAGTGCTAGCCCACACAAGCAAAATAGCTATTTCTAAATGACCTATGACAAACAGTTCCAAGTCTGAGATGGCAATCTAAAATAGATAACTAGCCAGCAATACTCAATCTGGCCATTTTCCAGACAACGAGAAAAGTGGCAATTTTTTTGGACTTGGATTATAGTGAATCATAGCAAAATGCTACATGAAATTGTGCTCTACTTCCTTTTCTATAGTGAAGCATGCAGTCACTCAAAAGGTTTGGGCCTAGGGTGCAGCACAACAACCTCTCCATTATTCATTAAAAGTTAGGCTGCTACATCAAACACCACACCAACTAGGTGGGACTCTACAATTAGGGTTTGGATGTGGATTTGGAACTACAGAAACCAAAACTGAAAAATTAAAAAACAAATACAAGAAATCCAGGCATCCAACATGGACAAAAATTACTAATAAAGAAAGAGAGGTAACATTCTAGTAAGAGAGGATAAGACTTACAAAAAAATTAAGGAATCCAAGCAAGCCAACATGAGGCTATGAAAGAGAAAAGAAAACTAGCAAAAACTAGCTGGAGAGACTCCCTATTTAGGGCCAACTTGTCGAATCTTAGATTAAAATAAGGTCCTATCAAAGCCCATGCCTTTTTCGTGGTCTAATTACCCATGTCTTCAGGATGTTGTTCAATATCGTATCAACTTCCAGAAGGTTATGATTTCTTTCCTTATCATAAACTTTCAATTAGTCATCTTATGCGTTGTCAGTCATTTAATCCAAATTGTTAAAACCACATTGTTTTCAAAATAAAATCTATCTAATTTAAAAAGCACCAGAGAATATCCAATTAGAAATTTTCAGTATAAAATCTTAAAAGGATGTAGTAGCTCGCTTCCATGGTCCAAGAATCTGAAATATAAATGAAGCAAATGGATCCAGAGAAAAGGAGAATTTTCCTGGATGCTCTGCAAATGCAGATTACAGTGGGCTGAAGATGGCCTTCAAACACACATCCGATAATGTAGGGGGTTTGATTTTTGGCCTCAATAATCACTCCACGGCCACAGTTTGCTCCTCCATGCTTGCTCCGAATACTCACTCTCCTTGGAGCACGTTGTAGCATGACGTATTCAGTTAATTTGATTGCCATCATAGTTTGACTATCTTTGTCAATTTCTCCAGTTCCTTGTGTGACTGAACCAACATGTTACTTCTCTAAGCCTTGGTCACTGATTACCTGAAAGTTTCAACCTTTACCAAGACCTGCACTCTAAATATCTGGTTTCCATCTAAATCTGCAAACCCGGAATCCAATGCGCTTCTCAAACATGCCAGTTTAGTGCTTATGCCTCCCCTTGTTTCATGGTACACCGTTCTGAGTCTTATAAACTCATCAATAACTATCATGAAGAAGAAAAGGCTCAGACAGATCCTCGTGAGGTCAAACATTGATTGGGAAATGCTCTCTAAATCTATCCTGAGGGATCTGAACACAAGTCCATGTAAAGCCATGCAGAATTGCATATATCTGCAGGCAAACATGGTGCCTTTTTTCTCCAAACCTTAAGATGATCTACCCACACACCCTAATGGTACTATCTCATATGCTTTTTCCAAATCAATGAAGACAAGATCCTAGTCTCCCTATTTGTCTCTATAGAGCACGCTTTGAGGTATACTCAGCATGCCACCATCGTATTGAGTATTGACAAACCCAAATGGGTTTCAAAAAAGACCTAAAATTGACTTCTTACTCTCTTCTTGGTCATTCTCTTCCACAACTTCATTCTGGGGGTCATTACTTTTCACAACCTTATAGTTGTGGTTTGCTTCCCTTTCAATTGAGGCCAAGCAGGGTTTGAAGGAGAAAGGATTAGGAGGCCAACTTGCAAGGTGTGATTACTGTAATGAGAAACCTTGCCAGAAGAGGAGTTTGAACCCCAACTTCCAAATCCAAATGGCAGATGAGAACTGCACTGATTTTCCAAGTGATTTCCTCTAGTAAGTAGTAACTATGTTGCTAGTGCAATCTTATGTGGCAATTCTGTTCTTCTATAGTGGTACGGCATTGTGTTTCTCTGTTCATTCACACATGTCCTCAAGATTAATTGAATTGTTCAATAAAGTTACGCTTTCTTCATCAAGTCCTGCCCAAACTTCTATTGCAATTTAGCATAGTTCTATCGCTCTCCCAGTCTTCCTTTGTTTTTCAATAATGACCTACCCAATACAACATCACTACCTAGTATGCCTATCTAAGCAAGTATGTGTATATTCATATGTATGTAGTGTGCGCACCGATCAATTCGAAGAGACCCATATGGAAAAATTTGCAGACAACTTTCCTTTTTTTATTGGGTTCAAATTCCTTGCTTGTTACAGAATAAAAATTCCTAAAGAGTGATTCCTCCTCAATTGCCTCAAAAAAAAAAAGCCTCCTCAATATGGAAAATAAGTTAAAAAAAGAATTTCGTCAATCCAATGGAGTTACCCAAAGAAAATCAAACCTTCGCATTTCTAGTCCAAGAGCTTACAAATATCTATCCTTGTTCTTCTCCTCAACAGTTCGGACACAAGTAGTGAATCTTGCCACAACAATGTATTCGCAATAATGCAAAAATCTTGTACAATGCCTAAGTTTCAGAAATTTTAGGGGACATGACAGAATATTTAGAGAAAAGAAGAAGTGCATCACATAATTCACAGAACAAAGGATAGGTTAATAACAACACACCAACAGGCTGTTTTTCTTTTTTTGGGGGGGGGGGTTACAAACTTGGAGATCTGGTCATAATTCTCACCCATTCTACAATTAGTGCGCATTTTGCACCCACCTCAATTTCAATCATTACAACGAGTCAGTTACTAATCTAATGCCATGCATGACTATTTTGAAAAAGAAGAGGGAAAAAATAATGACAGCTGAAAGCAAACAAGAGAATCTGTCCCTCACTCCCTATGACTCCCCCTTTTTCTTAGTCTAAAAGACCAAGGAAAGAAAGAAACAAGAGATAAGTATGTTCAATTTTCATATTAATTGGGCCTCAAACAAAGAGTTATGTATATAAGCTCAAATGCGATTCCATCTAAAAACCAATCGGCAATAGTTGAAATACCTCACAAGCTTATGTATATACTCAAACCTTTAATTTTATCAATATAAAACAATACCCACTTCCATATTCTTTCACTTTATCAATGTGAGAGAGCACCCACTTTCATACTCCAACAAAATACGAAAATAGGAGTCTTCAAATACCAATGATGTCAGGTATGCGCTTCTTCTCAACCAAAACCTTTGCCAATTGCTCCACGCTAGTATTGGACCTCTGCAAACCCCATAATTGAAATATCCAACCTTAGCAATTTGACAAACAAATACAAAAAGAATAAGCAAATGAATCTAAAGAAAGCACTGATACTAGGCAATTAAGATATGCCCTAAATTTTAGAAGAGCGAATCGAGAGGCGTACCACATCGACATTAAGGAGGAGATGAGGGCTGTCATTGTTGTTGTCAGAAGAAGAGGAGCGAGAATTTTGAAGTTCGGCATGGAGAGAGTCGAGTTTGTCCTGAGAGCGGCCGCAGCCGACGACGCGGTGGCCGCGCTTGGCCACCTCGAGCGCGAGGGCTCGTCCGAGACCTCTGCTAACTCCCGTTATCAACAGCGTTCTCTGCCCTCCTTGAGCTGCCGACGCCGCCGCGATGGCGTTCGTCGCCATTGTTGCCGGCATTCTCTCTATCTCTCCGTGCGTTGGTGCCGGGAAGACGACAGGAGCGAGCACAAGTAGGACAACAAATGGGGGCTTCGGCTGTGATCCAGAAAATATGAGATTTCAAGTAGGCCCAACGTGTACGTCTATGGGTCAGGATTAGAGTCCAAAAAAATTGACCCGATATAATTATTAATTCAAAATTCGTACTAAGTTAAGTGAATTTGGATATAAATTTTTAACGTATTTAATTAAATGAGTTGACACATTCAACCCATTTAATTAAATTGGTTAAGCGCAGGTCAAATTTTTCGACACAAAAAAGTGTCTATTCAACCCGTTTAATTAAATGAGTTAAACAAGTCAACTTATTTTTTCATTTGTCATTTATCCGTTTACTTTTTTATTAAATAATTAAGAATACAAAATTTTTTAAAAATGTAAATTATGATGAATCAGGGGAGTTTTAGAGAGTAATTGTTCAATGTGATATATAAACTTAATTAGGGTAAATGGGTAATTAGGCGATTGAACTCGACCTATTTATCTTAGACGAGTTAAGCGGATCAACCCATTTAAAAATTAAATAGGCACAGGTCAAAATTTTTCAACCCGTTCAATAAACGGATTAGGTTTAAATTGAGGAATTCTCAACCCGTTTAAATTTGACACGAATACGAAACCGACCTAACCTGACCTATGACCCAACTCGACCTATTACCCAACTCTAGTGAGGATAAGCCGAGTACACCTCATTTTTATGGGATTATGAGGTCCCTACCTATAAGCTGAATGAGGAAAACTATCCAACAACCCATTAAGGAAACATCCTATGTGAAATTACTATTTTACTGCTGGTTACTATGACTATAAATACCCCATACCTACTCGGGAAAAGGGGATTGCTTTTTGACACATTCTCTCATACATCTTAAATTCTCTCTTTTTTGTTCTGTCTTTTCTTAGGACCCCTGCTGACTTGACCGTCGGAGAGGCTTTGCTCGGATCTCAACTCGGGATTGCCTTTTTTGTAGGTCCAACATTCGAGGAAAGAATCATTAGGCGTTTCACATGTGTCATCACGTAAACCTGCTCTCATCCTACCTCATCTTCAGCAAAACCAGAAACTACTAAAACGGATTTGGCGCCATCTGTGGGGAAAGAGTGGTGATCGATGGTAGAGAGTGACGTAACACGGGCACGCTCCAGGAGAGACAAGGCACCTATGACAGAAGCCCCGGTACCCCCTGAGGTACAAGATGCCTCGGAAAGCTCTTGGGCAAACCCTGGTCAGTGGGGCAACGTTTACTCGAACGGGAGGCTGATGTCACGATAGACGCGCTCAGGAACCTCATGTTCACCATGACCAGCAAAATTATGCAGTAAGTGACTATGCAGGTAAAGAAGGCCATGGAGGTCGCGAATTCCTGGAGGTCTCTACCTACCTTTGACTATGTGCCCACCGCAGGCTGTGAGTCATCCCACAGGCACACTCCTGTTAGGTCATATCGTCGCAGTGACGAATTAAGAGAGATGGCTCACCCAGAGAAGGATGGACAATCTTGGGACGGAAACTGCGACCGGTCCGTTGGAGTGAACGCTCTGTAGGACCGCAGGGTGAACACAGGAAGACCTGTGAAATCAACCACAGCCTCTACACCATATGCTACGCATTCTCGATGCACTACCTCGTTTGAGGAGCAGGAGCCAACCTCGAAGCCTCAACGGGAAGCCTCAAGACGGCGGCGCACTCCTGAGTGTCGCTGGGCCATGGAGCGTACTTGCAGTCCTCCCTCTGAATGCATGCGCGGTTAAGGCTCCCGCCATCATGGTCGATTCATGCACAGTCCCTCAAAGGTCAGTCTCCCCCGAAGAAGCCTGTCGATAATGGAGGTAGGAGGTCACCTTTAGACCCCCATTAAGGTATCTGGAACAGTCGTCTGGAGGGAGTTTGTCCCCTTCTCCACCTTTCTCAATGCAGAGATAATTAACGCCCCTCCGTTACGAGAAGGTGAAGATGCCTACTATGGACCTGTATGATGGAACCACAGACGCGGAAGAACACCATGAGGTATATAAGGCTCAGATGGACGTCCAGGATGTCAATGACGTCGTGTACTGCCGTTACTTCTTTACCACCCTGAAAGAGGTACCATTATCCTGAATCAACGGCCTGACTCTGGAGAGTATTTCCTACTTTCAAGACTTGGCCGATAGATTCGTCAGCCAATTCATCGCTAGTCATAAGGAGAGGCGGACTAGCATCCACTTATCCAAAATCAAGTAGGGACCGCAGAAATCCTTGGTAGAATTCGTCAAGTGTGTCCACCAAGAGGCAGTCTTGATCCCTGATTTGGAAGATGGAGTAGCATACACCTCTTTCATAAACGACCTAAAGAGCGGGCGATTCAAGTTCTGTTTAGACGAGCGAAAGGAAACCACTTTGGCTGAGGCTGTGAGGAAGGCCGCCAACTTTATCTGTGCGACAGAAATCTGCGCTGAAAGCTCAAGCGCGTCCAAGAAGGTCAAGATCCTGGCCGATAGGAATACGGGACGAGGAGAAAGAAGGTCGAGGCTAGAGGTCATGGACTCGCACTTCGCTGCAGATCCTAGAAGCATACTAATGGAAGTAAAGGAGCATCTAATGCTGAAAAGGCCGCAACCTATGACCACAGCACCGAAGCCACACAATGCGCAGAAGTATTGTGAGTTTTACAAACAAAAAGGGCACACCACTACCGAGTGTAGGGAGTTGAGGAAGGCCCTTCATGAGCTGGCCGACAAGGGGCAGATTGAATGCTTCTTAAAGAGGGGACCACGATTCCTTCCCAACGAACGTGAGCCTACACGCCTAGAGGCTCGAGAGGAGGAGTGTTCCACAAAAATAGCAGCCACCATTACGGGCTAGTATGCGAAGGGCATTACCCGGTCCGCCTACAAGGCTTAGTTGCAAGGACTGCAACAGGTTCTTACGACCATACAGGGGAGTCGTATTACGGTCCCAACAATGGTATTCAATGGACGCGAGGGCCCACACTTTACCTCGCCGCACAATGGCCCATTGGTGGTTAAGCTGAAAGTGGCCAACGGCATTGTCCGACGAATCTTGATTCATACTTGCTTTAGCTTCTGTTCGAAGCAGACGATGGGAGCATTGACAAATTGCAAGGAAACCAACGGACAGCCCGAGAATGCTACATTGTCAACATCCGACCACTTATGGAGTGTTCGGTCGAGTGCGAACTCGCGAAGCCTCCACCTTCGGATAAAAAGCAGTGAACCGCGCTCCCTCCCTCCGCCAAAGCCCTGGTGATACACACCCTAGCTTCAACTGATCTTGAACGACCACGCCTTAAGCTTGTCGACAGCATCGAAGAAATCCCCTTGGACGAAGGATGTCCTGATCGAACGATTCAATTGGACCGAGAGATGGAGGCTGCAACCAGACGCTCCTTGGTCACCCTCCTACAAGAGTATCAGGACGTCTTTGCCTTGGTTCCAAATAAATACCCGACATTGACCCTGCGATAATGGAGCCTCGGCTAAACGTGGATCCAGCCCACAAGCCGGTGATTCAGAAGAAACAACAAATGGGCCCCAAAAGGGTCGTGGCGGCAACCGCAGAAGTGCAGAAGTTGTTGAGCGCAGATTTCATTGGGGAATGCCAATATCTCGAGTGAATTTCACACATAATGCTCGTTAAAAAACCTAACGGGACCTGGAGGGTGTGCGTCGACTTTGCAGACCTGAACAAGGCATGCCCGAAAGACAGTTATCCCTTACTAAGATAGACAAATTGGTGGACACTATGGCAGGGCACATCCTATTGAGCTTTATGGACGCATTTTTGAGGTACCACCAGATACTTTTGTGCCCTGAAGATCAAGAAAAGACTGCATTCGTGACCGATCATGGGTCACATTGCTACAAAGTAATGCTCTTCGGGCTGAAAAATGTGGGGGCTACCTATCAGCGCCTGGTAAACAAAAATTTCAAACCCCTCATCGAGCAGACCATGGAGTTATATGTGGATGATATGATAGTCAAAAGTTTGCTTGACGTCGAGCACGGCCAAGATTTACGGAAGATATTTGAGACTCTTCGGACGACATAAAGCTTAATCTGAAGAAGTGCGTGTTTGGAGTCTGGTCAAGGAAGTTCCTTGTCTTCATAATCAGCAGCCGCGGAATAGAGGCCAATCCAGACAAAATCAAGGCAGTGTTAGACATAAAACCTCCGCGAAACATCAAGGAAGTCCAGCGACTAACTGGGTATATGGCGGCGTTGGGCCGCTTCATGTCAAGATCCACCGATAAATGTCAGCTTGATTCTGCGTCCTTCGGAGGCGTGCCAATTTTGTTTGGGATGAGGAAGCAGATGGTGCCTTCCAAGCGATGAAGGCATACCTGGCTCACCTACCGAAAATAGTCAGCCCCATCCCCGGGGAGACACTCCTACTCTACCTGGTGGTCTCAGAGCAACCTGTGAGCGTGGTCCTATGGTGGAGAGGGCCAAGGAACAGATCCTGGTTTATTATGTAAGCCATGCCTTAGCGGGGGCTGAAGCAAACTATCCTTTAATAGAAAAGTTTGCTTACGCATTGGTGATGGCTAGTCGAAAGCTACGACCTTACTTCGAAGTGCATAGGGTAGCCGTCTTCACCGACCAGCCTTTGAAAAATGTTCTGCAAATGCTGTACGCCTCTAGAAGGCTCTTGAAGTGGGCGGTGGAGCTATCTCAATATGACTTCGCCGTCGAGGCACGACGAGCGATCAATGCCCAAGCCTTAGTGGATTTCTTGGCCGAAAGCGTAAGCACCCCCCTGAGACGGCATCATCTTTCCTCTCTTGGAACCTTTATGTGGATGCTCGTCCACTAAAGACGGTAGTGGCGTTGGCCTTATCATTAAAAAGCCCCCAAGGGAAGAGATACGAGCATGCCTTGAAATTCATATTCAAGGCATCCAATAAGGAGGTCGAGTACGAGGCCCTAGTAGCAAGGGTGAAACTATGTTACACTGCAAGGGCAGACTCGGTTAGGGCGTTCTTAGACTCCTAACTCATTGTCAATCAACTCAATGGGGAATATGAAGTGAGGGATGACACCATGGCGGCCTACGTCCGACAGGTATGGGAAGCCACTAAGCTATCAAAGCATTTCTCAATAATGTATATACCGCAGTCGGAGAATCGACAAGCAGACGCGATATCAGTGCTAGCTAGCTCTTCAGAAGATGAGAAGTCAAAAAGAATCTAGTAGGAAACCTTGATGGAACGAAGCATCAACCCTCGTGAAATCCTTTGGTCGGATAAGAGTTTCACTTGGAAGGACCCCATTCGTGCGTACCTGACAGATGGCACGCTGCCCCCATTCTCCAAAGAGGCAGGCCGCTTGAAAAGACGGACAAACTGGTTCATACTATACGGCGGAATCTTATAGAAACAGTCCTATGACTGGCCACTTCTATGCTGTGTGAACCCAAAAATAGTGAAGCAGATCCTTGAAAAATTGCATGGAGTATGCAATTCTCATATTGGCGGGCACGCCCTGGCGGTCACCACAATACGGACTGGCTACTACTGGCCTTCTCTATAAGAGGACGCTATGAATCTAGTCCACACCTAGGACAAATGTCAGAAATTACCCCCATCCAGCGATGACCCACCACCCCCTGATGCCAATCATCAGTCCCCTACCATTCGCCACCTGGGGAATGAACATACTAGGACCCTTTTCCAAAGCCATGGGTCAACAAAGGTACCTCTTTGTTGCAGTCAATTACTTCACCAAATGGGTGGAAGCTGACGCCGTCGCTTCCATCACCGCGACCGAAGTCCGAAAGTTTATCTGGAAAAATATCATCACCCGCTTTGGCGTTCCTCAGGTAATGATCTTTGACAATGGGCAACAGTTCGACATGGCAAAGGTCACCGACTACCTCAGCACCTTGGGGTGTCAAGCTCGGTTCACAGCTGTGGCCCATCTTCAAACAAATGGCCAAGCCAAAGCTGCAAACAAAGTCATCCTGCACAGCTTGCAAAAGAAACTCGACGAGGCTAAAGGAAAATGGGTTGAGGAGTTGCATGGCGTCTTATGGTTAATCTGTACGATTAGAAAAACGGCCACGGGGGAACACCATTCATGTTAGTGTATTGGTCGGAAGTTGTATTGCCCGTCGAAGTAGCACTCCACACCCATCATCTTACCATCATCCAAAAAGAACTCAACAACGTAGCCCTCCGAGAGGCTCTTGATCTACTACCCTCTGTTCGGGGTGACACCCCCCTAAGAGAAACACTTCACAAACTCTGGGTTGCAAAGCTCCATGATCGTACGACAAAACTTCATCCTATCAAGGTAGGAGACTTGGTCCTTCGACAAACCAAAGCTGTGGCCCGCGTAAGTGAGCACGGAAAGCTCACGGGAAATGCGGAAGGACCTTACAAGGTGATGGAGCAGGTGCAGCCGGGTACATATCGCTTGATAACCCTCAAAGGCACTCTCATCCCCTGCACATGGCATAACAGTAATATGCAAAAGTATTGTCACTAGTAGCTTTTTCCTTAAAGCTTCATGCAATGTACTGATGCGCTTTTCCAATAAATACCTTGACCGTAATGGCGCTTTTCTGCTCATCCAGCTCTCTTACACCTTTAGCCACCAAGGGGCTAAGGGTCCTCAAGTACGGTCTATGAACCGGTCGCTATATCTTTAGCTCCCTAGGGGTTAAGGGTCCGCAAGCATGGCCTATGGGCTGGTCGCTACACCTTTGGCCAATAAAAGGAGCTAAGGTTCCTCAAGCACGGCCTATGGGTCGGTCGTTATATCTTTAGCCCTTAGGGGCTAAGGGTCCTAAAGCACGACCTATGGGCCGGTCGCTACACCTATAGCCCCTAAAAGGTGCTAAGGATCATAAAATATGGCCTATGACCAGATCGCTATAACTTTAGCCCCCCACGAACTAAGGATCCTCGAGCACGACCTATGGGTCGATCATTACACCTTTAGCCCCAAAAAGGGGCTAAGGGTCCTCAAACATGGCCTATGGGCTGGTCACTATACTTTTAGGCCCCACGGGCTAAGAGTCCTCAAGCACGGCCTATGGCTCGGTCGCTATATCTCTAGCCCTAAAAAAGCTAAGGGTCCCTAAAGCACGGCCTAAGGGCCGGTTGCTATACTCTTAACTTCCATCACTTATTGTTTCCCTTAAGGGTCGGAAGCTTACATAAAATGATAACAACTGCAAAACTGATACAAAGGTGAGCACATAGATAGTAGTAAGTAAAACAACAGGTAAAGAAGTAAATAGCAAAAATCGGGGATTTCATTGAATATGAGCGAAAAAGTACAAACACCAATATAGATCA
This sequence comes from Selenicereus undatus, assembly GCA_017589665.1. Taxonomy (NCBI): domain Eukaryota; kingdom Viridiplantae; phylum Streptophyta; class Magnoliopsida; order Caryophyllales; family Cactaceae; genus Selenicereus; species Selenicereus undatus. The sequence goes on along the minus strand of JACYFF010031956.1, from coordinate 63,377,248 downwards.
ACAAGCTAAAACAGAGAAGAACAGAAACAAGTAAAGACCTTTTTACATCAGATGGTTGGGTCCCCATCATCGTTGGCCTCATGCGCTACAACCTCATCATCATCACCATCATGTGTCGCAATCTCATCGGCTAGAGGCACGATATCCTCAGCATTGCCCAGACCGTCTTCATCCAACGCAGGTGGTAGGAAGCCTACCAGCTTAGGGTTCTTGCCCTCGGCACGAGCTTGGCGATAGTCTTTGATGTGCTTAACTTACGCCTCGAAGTAGCCTTCTTATTGAAAGTCATCAGGGGCCAAGGTCTCTAAGAATTCCTGAAAGAATTCGGTTTGGTCCTCATGACCGTGGTGATAGCCATGCTGTTCGGCCTTAGCCGCCCTTTTATCTCCCGTAGCGGACCCGACCTCTATCTTGAAAAAAGCCTCTTCCAATTGTTGCCGCAACTCTACCTTCTCGGCCTCTTTCTCTTTCTTTGGCTTCTCCCAATAGCGCTTGTACTTGGCCGGTGACTCTTCCAACCTTTGGCGCTTCGTCTGGAGGTTGCCAATCACCCCCTGCAGTAAGGCATTGGAGCTTTAGAGTTTACAAATTCGACTCTCCAAAACAGAGACGGACAGTGTTGACTTCACGACCTGTAACGCTCGAGCAACGACCTGACAAACAATACAACATTATTAGCCAAAGAAAGAAAAAACAGCAAGGACTAAAAGGATTAAAGACTGGCCTCAGTTATAGCTACGTGTTCCTCGATGACCCTGGGCGGCTTCGTAGAATTGGAGGGAGCCAAGTATCATAACTTGGCAAGACGCTTCACCATGGTTGATTTAGCTGGGAGGTCAGCCCCCAAGAAATCCATGGCTTGAGTTGTCGTATTCACGGACGCTTCTCCCATTGGTGGCTGAGCGGTCCATTGACTCCCTCGAGAGCCCCCTTGGGAAGGAGACCGCATTGCCTCATCAGAGGCCACCCGTTCTTCAGACGCCCTTCGTTGGAACGACCCCTCGTTCCTCGCACCCTTAGAAGGAGGTGGGTCAGCCTCATAGGGGTGGGGATCGAAGTTGCGGCCACCTTCTGCCCTTCCTTCGGGCACGGACACTTGCCAGCATCTGCTCGGGGAAGCCTCAAGGACACCGTCGGGGGGTTCTCCGACCTCATAGCGCAATCCTTGGTGCCTGTAAAAAATGTCTAGTCAAATACTTACACTCATAAAAAAAATGGGGGATAAGCTACCGAATAGCCTATTAAGAAAAACCTTCTTCGTCTAAGCCTCGATGCGGTGACAGCTTTCTTCTTCGCGACTTCTTTTGTTCTCAGCTGCTATCTCCTCCTCGGTAGCTTGGCCACTCTCGAAGGGTGAGAGCATCGCCTGAGCTTGCTCTGCACAAGACAAAAGAAAGTTAGGTCAGAACTAAGGGAAAAGTAGCACAAAGGAAAGACGCAAAGTACCCTTAGAGTAATTCTCAAGTATAAGGAGGCCGATAGTAGCAAGAAAGAAGTCGTTCTAGAAGTATGAGAGTTTGGAAAGCCAGTTCAAAGGCTCCCTATCACTCGACCCAGACCGCCGACTTTCGGGCTCCTTCTCCACGTCCACTATTTTGGACACGAAATATGGAAGCAGTTTTGGACAGTTGTCTTCCTGCACGTAATTGAAACTAACGGGCGGTCTTCGTTTCTTCCGCAGTCGGTTCCCCAAAAAGATTGCGAACTAGTTTTCTATTGTTCCAATCAGGAAAGTCCTCCCAACTCGCCTCGCGGTGAACGTAGAGGAAGTCGTACTTCCAGTTCTTTCACTTGGACTTCTTTTTAATAGCTGTCGTGAAGCCCTTTCTATTGTTGAAACTACACCATCCCGTATCCCCGGTCTCACTCGGAGCCTTCTGCACGGTATGAACCAACCCGAAGGCCCGTCCTGTACAAGACAACCCACGTAACTCACACGTTGCGATGAAAGAACAAACACTGTGCTAAGACGTGGGCATGACTTATGCAGGTGTCATTTCGTACTTATTTAAGATTTCCACAATGACCTTATGAAGTGGAAACCTTAGGTCGTAGGAGAAGGCCGCTGAGTAGATCGCCATACATCCCGAGGGTGACTTATTTACAGTAGCATCGGGATCAGGAATGATGAACTTGTACCCAGCGGGCAGAAGGTACTTCTCCTCCAATGCCGACCTCTTAAGGGTGTGCACGACCCTTGGGTTGGGGAAATAGGTGCTCGACCCGTCTTGAGGGTCTGAGCATGAAGGAGCCCTTGGGAAAACCGTCCCTTCAGCCACAACTTCTTGGACCGACTCCTTTTGAGCACGACCTCTCTTGGAGGTGGAGGATGACGAACGCAAACTGGATGAGCGGCTCTCACCTCCCCTCACAAAGGTGCTAGCGCTAGTGGAACAAACTTCAACACTCAGTCTATCGGAGCCCGAGGCGGAATGAGAATTACCTTGTGAGTATCCTTCTCCATGAGCTATTAAGGGGTTTTCAAACGGACGGTGGTCTTTGTCCTTGCCAGCCTGCGTTCCTGGATATTAGTCATACGGGAAATAGCTACGCCAATTTCCCACAGGTAGACGACCTTCTCCTCAATACTAAAGATACTAGGAGTGGAAGAATATTCGCAACTAGACTAGGAAGGTATGTCGGGCTCATGTATAGGTACAACATAAGGAATTTTCTTAGGCTCCCGAAATTGATTCTTTGAGGGAACACACGCTACCACCCAACCATCAATTAGAGCCGGGAGGCTTGGGAACTGAGGGTGACGACCCTCCATTCGAGGATCGATCGACCCCTCAGCTATGGTCCCACTTGATGAGCACAGGGACGACATGACAGAATCAAATAATATAACATAAATACAACCTTCAAATGGGTGCACGAAGGCGCGCACTTACAAGAATTGAAGGGGAAGGAAAGCAAAGGTTGAATACGACGTTGAAGATGTGCACAACCCCTTTAAAGATTCAAAGGAAGAGTTTGAAGACTATACAGTGAATTTGAAGGGGGATGAAGAAAGGGGCAGAGAGTCTCTCTCTAGAAAATTTGCTTCTCTCTCTAGAAAGTTTTTGGGCGCTATCAAATGATCTCCAAAAAGGAATCCAACTCTGTTTATATAGAGGAGAAAGGGGAAAGGAAAGGACGATATGCCCCCCCAGGCTTGAGCAGAGCCAGAATGCCATTCAGTCCATGCCATGTGGCATTCGAATACTCACGATTTTCTCAGAAAACCTTGGCCCCCAAGGGGGTTTGAAGCCTTAAAACACAACCTTTTTGCCAGTCGCTACACCTTTAGCCCCCCAAAGGGGGCTAAGGGTCCTATAGCACAGCCCAGGGGCCGGTCGCTATACCTTTAGCCCCCAAAAGGGGGCTAAGGGTCCTATAGCACGACCTAGGGGTCGATCACTATGTCTTAGCCCTTTAAGGGGTTGAGGGTCATAAGAGTACGACCTAGGGGCCGATCACTATGTCTTAGCCCTTTAAGGGGATGAGGGTCATAAGAGTACGACCTAGGGGCCGGTCACTATGCCTTTAACCCTTCAAGGGGTTGAGGGTCCTAAGATCACAACCCGGGGGCTGGTCACTACGCCTTTAGCCCCAAAGGGACTAAGGGTCCCAAAGCACGGCCTAGAGGTCGGCTGCTACGCCTTTAGCCCATAAGGGTCCCGAAGCGTGGCCTAGAGGTCAGTTCGCTATGCCTTTAGCCCTTTAAGGGGCCGAGGATCCTAAAAGAATGGCCGAGGGGCCGGTGGCTACACATTTAGCCCCCAAAGGGCTGAGGGTCCTAAAGCGCGGCCTAGGGGTCGGTCGCTATGCCTTTAGCCCTTTAAGGGGCTGAGGGTTCTAAAAGCACGGTCTAGGGGCCGGTTGTTATACCTTTAGCCCCCAAGGGACTAAGGGTCCCAAAGTGTGGCTCTGGGATCGGTTGCTACATTTCCCAGCCCCCAAGGGATCAAGGGTCCTAAAGCACGACCTTGGGGTCGATCGCTATACCTTTAGCTCCCAAGGGGCCAAGGATCCTAAAGCACAGCCTTGGGGCCAGTCACTATACCTTTAGCTCCCAAAGGGCTAAGGACTTCAAGGCACGACCTAACAGCTGGTCGTCACATTGTTAGCCCAAAGGACCGCGGAATGATAGGGTATGATTTGGAGGTCGTTCGCCATACCCCCGTCCTCCACAAGGGGCCAGGCACTTCATAAGCATGGCCATCGGACCAGACATTCATTACCCTCGGCTTCTACAAGGTAGACAACTTTGGGACGGGACCGAAAAACCAGTTCCTTATGGCTCGGCCTCCAGCTGAACCAGCAGACAGAAACATGTATTCAAAGGCAAAATCACGGAACAAAATTAAAGATCAACATTTTATTGCTGAGACCGGTGAATACATAGTAGCCATAATACAAAAAAAAATGAGAAAAGAAGAAGAACAAGAAGAAGAGAGAGAGGAAGTGATAATACATAGTCTCTAAAACATGGCGGGCCATCTCATCGGTACTAAGAAAGTAAGGGAGCACCATGACGGGAAACCTCTCGCAAGAATGGAACAGTGGACCACAACTTCAAGCAACATCATTTTATATACCAGCAGTGGGGGATTCCCCATATATGCCATAGTCGCACCTCGAGAATCGAGCTGCCTCGGAAAGCTTCCCCAGCACAGAAACCAAAACCCAGGTGTCACCCATGGATAGGACGCCCTGTTCACATACTACCTTGTGAGGTCTGTAGATACTCTCTTTGCAATGGACCCACTCCATGTTCTGTCTAACTACCCGTCCAATTGAGCATGCAGGTAAAATGTGAGGGGCTAAATGATTCAGAAAATATGAGATTTCAAGTGGGGCCCACATGTACGCTTATGGGCCAGGATCAACTTAGTACACCTCATTTTTGTAGGATCCTGAGGTCCCTGCATAGAGGCCCAATGAAGAAAATTATCCAACGGCCCATTAGAGAAACATCCAACATGAAATTACTATTTTACCCCTAGCTACAAGGAGTATAAATACCCCTTACCTACCTTGAAAAAGGGGATCACTTTTCGGCAGATTCTCTTATACATCTTAAATTCTCTCTTTTTTGCTTTGTCTTTTGGGAATAATTGTTTGTGAAAATGACATAACTACCCAACAGTTTAAAAAAATTACACCATATGTCATTAGCCGTTTGTACTGATATTTGATGTTGTGTATTATTTAAATTTAATCTATCCAAGATTAAACCATTTAAATATATAAATTTCAATTCATAATAATAAGATATGTAGCAAATAACAAAATAATATTTTAAGACATAATTATCATGTAGATAGATATACACAAGTTGAAAAGAAAAAAAAAAGATTAATAAGAATACAAATTATGTACAACTAGTAACAAATTAAGGTTTTATTAATAAAGTTAATTTGTACATATGATATCAATTTAATTCTTTTTAGAAAGAAAACAAGATAACTAGTAAATGAAAAAGTTATTTTTAATTAAAAAGTAATTTCGAGATAAGGGCACAAATGAAATTTTACTGAATATCTTTTTTAAAAACAACTAATTTTACAAAATACTTCTTTTATAAACAGTTAATTCAAACAGCTAATGCAAACAACTAATTCAAATAGCTAACAATTAACAGTTAATACAAACAGCGCCAAAGACTTATGCCTGATGGAGATGTGGTGCAAGCAACCCAATTTAGTATGCTGGTCAAAATTGGGATGCGCAAACAACTTGTAAGGGTTGTCAAAATTGGGATGTGGGTCAATAAGTTCAGACAAATTGAATATAAGGATAAACAACTTTACATTGGACTCTGTTTGGATTATAAATTGGATACTCTAGTCAGATTTGGACTCCAACCCGAATATCTGATTTCCGAACCTAGTAGTTCCAATGTCCAAATTTGAGATATGATTTTTGGACATTTTGATTGAAATTTTGGATGACCGAACCCAAACTCGTTTTTTCAATGGCCGAACCCGATTGTCTGAAGTTGTTTTTGTAAAATTTTCTAGAGAATTTGGACCAAAATTACACAAAAATTTGGCTATCCGATATCCGAACCCTGATTGTTCGAATTTGTACGAACCCCGAAATGGTTAAAAAATTCGCACAATTCGAACCCGAATCCTTCCCGAATTTAAATTTAGACATGATCAATTGTGTGAATTTTAAATTCAGATATAAATTTTGTGAACATACCCAATTTTTTCAGATCGACAAATTCGGTAGTCAAGTCAGACAGATTTTTCCCGGCTTTACACACAAATGAATATTCAATGAGCTTTTTTTGTACTCACAAACCTTCTCCTCCTCAATATAAAGCTTATAATTTTGGGCCATTATATAAAATAATATATATAAGTCGTCACAATCAAATATATTTAAGTTATTTTGGACTTTTATTTTGTTTTATTAGTTGCATGAATAAATTGTAAAAATAATTTGCACATAATAATTTGATAATACGATTAATTAAGGGCATATTTTTAAAAAAACAATGGAAGAGGTCAAATTTTAAAAAATATGTACATGCTCGAGTTAAAAAAATTACAATACATGAGTTCGACTTAATTAAAAAAAATACAAAACAAGAGATTGACATGAAAGAAAATATTATAAGAGTTCGACCAAGAAAATATATAGAGGTAAAGAAATTTTCCTGCTTATTTGAGATTGAGAGAATGAGATTTTTTTGTTATATTTCCAACTTTCTTGAGAGATATTTATAGAGATAAAGAAGCAAAAAAAAACCCCCCAAATATAGCCATTTGACTAATGACCCATTCTTTCACAATTATCCATGCCCAAGAGCTAGCCTAATCTACTAGGAGTTAATTGATTTTTCCTTTTTTTATCCTAGTCCAACAGTTAAAAATAAAAACAAAAAAAATTGACCCACTTGCAAAACAACGTTGTTTTGTGTCGAATACAACCCAAAAATAGTTGAAGCGACCTGCAACCACCCTTGAGTTGCCCACTTGTCCATCCCACTGTACACCCTCCGAGTCAGCGTTCGCTCGCCCGCCCAAGGCTCGTGGCTTGCGAGCCGACCTGTAACACCCCTAACCTCAAATGCTTGATTATTCTAACTTAATTGCTTACTGTTGATTGGCAGTGGAGGTCTTTTGAGTCGAGGCATTACCACCGTTCCGTAACGGAACAAGGCTGTTTGAGTCCACCTGTAATGCTGTGTTACCCATGTACCCACTTGATTCACTAAATATTTGGTACAACATACATTTAGCTATTTATACAATTTATGATACATTTGATAACTTAGCGCATGATTACCAAATACTAGCAGACATCATGTCCAAAAGAATATATAACCAACCTGTCCTTAGGGGTGCTAGCTTGTAAATCACTGTGAGTGCTTAGCTAGCTAACATTCAGCAAAAACTACAACTCTCACTCATTTCTTGCTACCTTCTTGCGTGCCAAGAGGAAAATGGTTCATTGATCCCTTACCTAAAACAGAAAACATAAAAATATCTGAATAATGAGCCGAAGCTTAGCATATACATCCCTATGCTGTAAAATATGTTTTGTAATCAATTAGTTGGGCACCCGCTTTTCAAAATATTATGTTTTGCAAACAGGAGAGAGAGAATTTATGAGTAAAGTTGATTTGTCGGTTATTATCTGGAAGTGGACCCCTATTGATGTTTGTAGCGATCTTGAGATAGGTGCACACCTCCTAGGTCAATTGGAAAGCCTGAGTTGCAGCCGCACGGGTAAATTGGAGGGTACAAGCCCTGATGATTGATAATTGATTGGGCCACTTGCTTACGTGACAAAACATTGCACAGAATGATTCATTATATGAATATCGTATTGATTTTGCATGGTTTGAGAAACATGTGAGTTTTCGAATAACACAAGCAATGTACATACTTGGTCCTTGAGAATCTCTCTTTGTTTTATTGAAAATTGTTCGTTGGCAGCTTGAAGTGATAGAGGTGGCCTCAGTTCTGCTCCAAATATGTAATTCTTCGTGATTAGTGCAAGGTGAAGAAATTTTATTAAAGTTTTTGGTTTAACAAATAATTTAAAGCCACTTGATTTCTCTTTTTATTATTAACATTAGTTTGGTTCCATTTTATTTTTGTTTTTGTTCATATCCCTCTTAGTGCCAACAATCACTTAGTGAATGTTCGAGCAACGTAATGGTGTAACTCGTCTTGAGTTTGTTATTAATGGTGTTATCGCCAGTACCATTTGATTTATTATGGAAAGCTTGTTAACCACGTTAGTTGTTCACACTTAATAAAATTTACGACATTATCAATAATTATTGTTGTTGTTGTTGTTATTATTATTATTATTATTATTAGAATTGTGATTATTTTCGTTATAATTGTTGTAAACGATATTATTACGATTATTGCTTTTCTCTTTAACGAATCACTATTAGCCATTAAACTTTGGATTGTGATATGGTACAAAGCGAATTCATAAACTTGGAATCCCAATCATAAAACTATCATTAGTAAAAAAACCACATAAGCATGTTATGTTAGTAATTCCAAATCCACAAAACTAGTTGTTCTTTTCCCTTTCCATTAATAACCAAATCCTAGAATCTCCCTAACCCCATACTTGGTTCATGATTTTCAAACATTCAAACCTCTATATTTCCCTCCATTCTCCTCAGTTGGAAAATAAATATTGCCACAAACCTATGTAACAATATAATACATATGCTTATATCTCTTTATTTTCATTCGATTATTGCCAAAGATTTGTCTAAACAATACTAAAGCAACCCAATTGAAATTTAACTCCATCCAACATCTAAATCACAATTAACCACTCATGACAAACACACATATCCAACATACAAAATTATAACACAAAATTTTCATTAATTTTATTCAAAGATTCATCATGATTCACTTAAAACCACCAAATTAACCATAATCAAGCTTGTAGTTTTATTCCAATTTCAACCCAAATCAATCAACCATGATCAACACATAACACACATATTAACCTTATACATATATACACATATTCCTGTATTTAATCAACATTCAACTCATTTAAACACTAACAACTCAGCAAAATTAGCTTAAATATCATTTCAAGACATAACCCTAATCCCTCAAGCTCATGGCCACAACTCATTCATCCAACATATTTTCCTTGTTAATCTCATTCAAATAGGCATTAAAATCAATCCCAACCTCACCATAAACAACTGATATTTAATCATAATTTGCAAACCCTCACTCACCACACTCACCATAATCCTCCCAATTCATAACACCATCCAAACCTTCAAACTAATTCAAGAAATTGATAAACTCATACACATTAAAGCTAATTATATCATTTACTACAAAAATCAAGATACAAAACATCAAAAATTGAATTAAGGGAGAATTAGGGCTTCACCTTTCAACCCACTCAAACACACACAAGGAGGAGAGAGAACTGATTGGGATGAAGACTAGGGCGGCGACGAGCGGCCGAAAAGACACATCGACAGTCTCCGGCACCGGCGTCTGGTGAAAACCGATGGGGGAGGGGGTTCGTCGTGTGCAGCAGAAATAGGGGAAGCAGGGGGTCTCGGGTTTGGCAGAGAAAAAAGGGGGGGTGGGGCTTTTTGATTTTTGTTTCTTATTTTTGAGTTTTGGTTTATTTAGTTTGGACGATATATTTTAAATTTTAATTAAATCTTTTTCCTTTTTCTTTCTACCCTCGAGCTTGTTGACACCTAAATATTTTTCTAGATTTTTCTCACCTTTATACAACCCCTTTTTATTTTATTGCATTCATTACTTATATTTACACACACACACACA
>JACYFF010031956.1:63319373-63337445 GCA_017589665.1 Selenicereus undatus | reverse complement strand
GTATATGCACAGATATATATATATATATATATGTATTTATATATATACATATATATATATATATGTATATGTGTGTGTGTGTGTGTGATCCAAGGGATTAGAGGTTGATACGGCTAAAGTGGAAATCATTCAATCTTTGCCATATTCACAGTGTGTCAAGGAGGTGATGTCAATTCTATGTCATGTTAGGTTTTATAGAAGATTTATCAAGGATTTTTCTAAGAGTGCCTCTCCTTTATGTGTTACTTGCAAAAGATGCTTTATTTGATTTTAATGAGGAAAGTATGGGAGCTTTTTACCTATTGAAGTTGGAATTGACAACCACTCCTATAGTACAACCTTCTAACTGGGCCCTACCTTTTGAACGATGTGTGATGCTAGTGATACGGCAGTAAGGGCAGTCTTAGGTTAAAGAGTAGGGGAGGTCCCTCATGTGATTTATTGTGATTCCAGAACTCCTGACCTAGCATAACGTAAGTAAACTACTATAGAAACGGAAATATATGCTGTTGTTTTTGCTCTAGAAAATTTTCGTCCTTATCTGTTGGGTGTTAAAGTTACTGTTTATGCTGATCACTCTACTGCTAAACATTTGTTAAGTAAGAATGACTCGAAACCTAGATTGATTAGATGGGTATTACTACTGCAACAATTCCAATTAGAGATTAAAGACAAGCAAGGAGCTGAAAATTTAGTGGCAAACTGTCTAAGTAGGCTAGACAATGGGGAGAGCGGGAATCCACTGAGTGATTGTTTCCCTTATGAGACTTTATATGCTATCACTGATGGGCTACCTTGGTATGCTGATATGGTTATTTATATAGTAACCGAAACCTTTCATATAGATTTGTCTAGACCTCAAAAGGACAAGATAAGAGGTCAATCTAAATATTATGTTTGGGATGAACCATATTTATGAAAGTTTTGTGGCGATTAGATTACAAGGCCTTGTGTAGATGACAGTGAATTTCACTCAATCTTAACCTTCTGTCACTCTTCTAAAAGTGGGGGACATTTTAAACCCAAAAGAATAACACACAAAGTTCTTAAATGTGGATTTTATTGGCCTACTATTTCTAGGGATGCCTATGAATTTTGCAAAGGATGTGAAGATGCCAGAAGACAGGAAATTTATCTAGAAGGAATCTAATGTCTCTACATAATGAGTATGTTTGTCAGATTTTTTATGTATGGGGTGTTGATTTTATATGACCTTTTCCCCCTTCTTTTGGTTTTACTTACATTCTTATGCTTGTTAACTATGTATCTAAGTGGATTGAAGCTATGGCTACTAGAGTTGATGATGTTAAAACTGTTGTGAATCATGTTAAATCTCTCATTCTGCATAGATATGGAGTTCCTAAAGCAATCAACGGGTGATAGGGGAACACATTTTTATAATAGAGCCTTAGGTGCCTTACTAGTCAAATATCATGTAACTCATAAGGTGTCCACTAGATATCATCCCCTAACACATGGCCAAGCTGAAATCTCCAATAAAGAGATTAAGGGCATATCAAAAAAGGTTGTTAGATCAGATAAGAAAGATTGGAGTGTTAGGTTAGATGAAGATCTCTGGGCCTATAGAACTGCATATAAAGCACCTATGGGTATGTCACCTTATAGGTTAGTTTTTGGGAAAGCATGCCATCTTCCTATAGAGTTGGAATATAAATCATATTGGGCTGTGAAGCAATGTAATTTAGATTATGACATAGCAGGAAAGGAACGTAAGTTGCAATCGCATGAATTAGAAGAGATTTGGTTGGAAGCCTAGGACAATTAAGTGATCTGCAAAGGTAAAGCCAAAGCTTTTCACGATGCTAAGCTTAGTAGGAAAGAATTTCAGGTGGGTGGAAAAGTTTTATTATTCAATTCCAAATTGAGACTCTTTCCTGATAAGTTGAACTCTAGATGGCTAGGACCTTTTATGGTAGTAAAGACTTATCCACATGGTGTTATTGAGATTAAATGCTTTGCTACCAACAAGATTTTCAAGGTAAATAGTCACAGGCTAAAGCACTTCTATGAAGGAGATCAGGTATGCTTAGTGGAGGTGATCCGACTAGAAGATCCATGAGCTCAATTGTGTCGAGCCAACGACAGTAAACAAAAGCGTTGGTTAGGAGGCAACCCTACATTTTCAAGGAGCTTTACATTTAATTCTGTCTTATCTTCATTATTTTCATTATTTTCATTATTTTGCATGCATTAGGGAGAATGCATGAATTAAGTGGGGGGGGTGCATCCTACATTTAATTCTTGTAGTTTTCATTATTTTTTACAAACAAAATTTTTTATGATTTTCTTATAACTAATGCATGAATATGAGTTTATGCTAGGCTTTCTTGCTTAAAATTTTCTATTTTACTATCTTTTAGTTATTCTTCAGTGAGTGAGGACTTTTGAACATGTTAACTGTCATTCAGAGTAGTTTGAGTTGATCTCATATATCTTTTTAATAAGTAATTGTCATGATTATCCATCTTATTTGACCATATTATATAGTCGCTTTAGAGGCAATACAAGGACCTAATTCATTTTCTAAACTATTGAATTAGTACCATAACTCATTAAAATTGTAACTTTTCTTGCCTTGTAAGAAAAAAAAATGATGAATCAAAAAAAAAATTGTTAGATCACCAACATGGGTAGGAGTTGGTGGCTCGGCACCTTTTTTCCTTGAGTCTAGGTCTCAAGCTGAGCCTTACATATGGAGTAACCCATGTTGGGAGAGTCATGCCCCTTTTTGGGCCGATCAATGACTCGTGCTAAACTAACAACCGATAAAAAAAATAAAAAAATGGTGAGAATAAATTGTTTGCTCCAGCACCTCTATTCGCGTGAGTGTGAGACATGTTGTGTTTAATTTCTAAGACTCTATATGGGCCTCGAATATGTGCGCAATTGGAGTTTGAAAAAGAAGAAGAAGAAGAAGAAGAAGAAGAAGAAGAAGAAGAAAAGAAAAAATTACAAGGCAAGTTTAGAATCAATTTCAATGAGCTATTCCTTCTAGTTTAATTGTCTCTATAGCCATATCGTACTTCAATTTTTCTATCGTAAAATTTTTAGACCTCTTGATTAGTGTATGCTTGCTTAAAAGAGGTGGATGATTATTTCTCTTGTTACTTCATTAAAGAAATGTTATGAAGCTGATAAAGAGACACTCTGATGATAGTTGGATGTTTAACAGTTATTTACTTGTTGAAAGGAAAACTAATTAATTTTGAATAAAACTGTTTTTAAAGCAAGCCAATGCCTAGTATAAATATCATATTTATGCATGACTTTATAAGAAAGAAAGAGGGTAACCTTGTAGGTCGAGTCCCAGATTTCTTTGCATGAGGACGTCCAAAGTCTAAGTGTGGGGAAATTTGTTAAGTCATAATTCATGCATATTTTTGATAATTAGTTTGATTATATTATATATATTATTTTATCTAATTTACTTTATTTCGTACATTTTTTAAGTTAAGCATTAATAAAGAAAAAGGAGAAGAGAATACGTCGAAGTTCGGGTTTTATTTACTAAAGGATTTTATAAGCGCATTTATCAAGTCGGTCAAAAAAAATAATGAATTATGAAAAATATTATTTTCATTATAATTTATTTTGGACAAGGGTTACAAGACCACTACTCTTAATTGATGAGGAATTAGAAGACTTGGAAAAGAAGACATCCTACAAGAAGAGGAAACCCTAGCAATATTATGCTATTAAAATCCACCCCATCATCTCATCTCAAGGCCTACACACGCAGCCTCCTCAGCTCCTCATCCCACATCTCACGGCATCACACACCCCCTCCAACACCTTCTTCATCATCATCATCGATCGTCGTCACATATCATCACCATCATAATCAGCCTACCCTTCATTAAGCCTAGCCTCTAACTCTCCCTCCCATAAAACATCACCAAATATGTAATAACTCGACCCTAACCTACATTTATTTATTTAAATCATATTTATTTATTTAATTAATCATGTTTATTCATTTAATTTATCATGTTTATGGATTTAATCACTCATGATTATTTGTTTAACCAAATCATGCTTATTAATTCAATTATACTCAATTTATATATTTACCGAATTACCTTATTTCATTTAAATTTTCCATTTTCATTTATCGTTTTTAATCATCCCGGTTGGGGGATATTTCATTTGGGTCCTATTTTGCAATTCAAATTTCAATGATTGTTAATTCAAGTTTTGTTGATTAATTAAACATCGGGTGAATCGATAGTAGGCCTTGATAGTTATCGTTTAAGAAATTATTATTATTATTATCATTATTATTATTATCATTATTGTTATTGTTATTGTTGTTATTGTTGTTGTTGTTGTTGTTGTTGTTGTTGTTGTTGTTGTTATTATTATTATTATTATTATTATTATTATTATTATTATTATTATTATTATTATTATTATTATAACCTTGCAAATTTAACTTTGAGTTATGCAAAAACGTTACCGTTACGAAGCGTTTATTCCCAAATCCAACCTATTTTTGGCCTAATTTGAAGCCCAACAAGTTTGCTTATTAACATAACTAATTATCATGATTAAGCTTAACCATGGTTAGCTAAATAATCGCTTTACTAGATGAAATTTCAGCCAAGAGTTAGATTAGTCAAAACAAACACAAATCCACCCAAAACTCAGCCTACCTCTCTCTCTCCTCTCTCACTCTATACACGGCCAGCCCCCGCTCCCTCAAGTTGGTGCTGCTGTTGGTGTTTCCCTGTCAACCCCGGTTGCCTCAGACCCCGCCCCGACATCCTAGTACCACTAGCCACCATCCCCACTCCTCAAAGCAACCAAGCACCACCACCATCTGTACTTTTTCCAAGCTCAAAATGAGTAATTTCGAACTTGATCTTGTTGGCTTTGATTTTAATTTTAGTTTTAATTCTTGTTTTGATGTTTGTGATCATTGATCGTGATGTTTTGATAAGAACTAAGAGTTATTTTGGTGTTGATCATGGTGATGTTGAGCTTGATTCATGCCAGGATTTAGGGATGATCATATTCATGCAAACTTAAGTTAAAATCATGTTTATGGATTAATTTGTATTTGATTTTATAATCTTTAGTTTCATTGATGATTATGATGATATTTTTGGTGATTTGGAATGATTTCAAGTGAGGATTTATGTGAAAAAAGAAGAGAAGACTAAAACAGTGAAGACTAAAAATTTCAGGAAAACAGGATAGACTTCGGGATTAAACTGGTAATGATTGGGCCATGGAAAAATTATGATTTTTTGTGGGTAGATATTTTAGCATGTTATATTTGAAATGGATTTTGAATTACCTTAATCCGATGTCTGTGGAAAAAGTTATGGTCATTTTACCAAAACTGTGCATAATGGACCAAAAACTAACACACTTGTGTTTTAGCCCCATTTTGGGAACCCTATTGTGGGAATCATATTTTGTGTTATGAATGAACGTTTTTCAAGACTTATTAATCTTTTCATATTGTGGTTTTAGGTCTCCATTTGAGTTCAAGGGTGAAAGTTATGAAATTTTGAAGTGAGCTAACCTGCTTTGGTGCAATTGGGCTGTTATTGCAATTTCTGTGCAGCGTATGCTTGGAGAAAAAATCAAAAAATTGCACCATAGATTTTCCATATTATTTTTGAATTTCCTATAATATTTCATGAACTTTGGTTGAGTATTTTGAGTTTGGTGATTTTTGAAACCATTTTGAGTAATTGTGTAAAGAGCAATAATAAAGATTGAGTGAGATTGATCATGCACTCATTTTGTGTATTTTGGGCCAAGTAAGGTATTTTAAGGGGGAAATGAATATTCATGAAACTTTTACCTTGATTAATGAGAAAGAAGAAGACAAGTATATAATTTGGGAGCTTATTTATAAGCTTTGAAATATTTATGGATTTTACAAAGAAAATACCAAGCTTAGTAAGCTTAATAGCTTCTTTTGAGTTGAATGATTCATTTATTCTATATATAATGGATTTATGAATGGAATATGAGAAATGGGGAGGGTTGTGACTTAGAAACCATATTTATCAGACCAAGTTATTGCAGTTTATGCTATTTTGAACCAAGATATATCTCTCTTGGCCTCAGACCTCTATTACTTACTCACTTCAGAATGTATCAAATGTATTTATCAAGCCAATCTAATGTACTCGCTACTATCTTGAACCAAGTTATACATCAGCAAGCCTTAAACCCGTATCAGCAACCTATTTCAGAAAAGGTGACAACCACTCTCTCAATTGTCACTATTAAGGCATTTTCCTTTGTAATCTCCATTATCTCATTGTGGACTATTTTACTTTCATATACTTTATATCGGATTTAATTACTTTTATTAATTCAGTTTTGAAGTTATATTGAAATACCCAAGTTATGTATACTATTTAATTACTCAATTTCTATTATACATACTTTTACTTACTCAATTATATGAGTAAAGATCATTTACTGACTACATATACTTATAATGACATTCATGAAACAGAGTCAAGGCCTAGTTATCGTTCCCCGTTATACATAAGTATTATCAAGTCAAAATATATTTTTCAAGTTAGATGACATTTATGAAACATCTTACTTTTATCAAGTCAGATGACATTTTTAAAGACTCAAGGTACGTTCATTGCCTGTATCTTCAGAAAGCAGAACATGTTTATCAAGTTACAACTCTTAATGAGTTTATTAATGAATCAGTTTATAATATGATTTGCCATTTAACTTGTGACCCCGTCAGTTACCATCTATAGGGCGTCAACTCATTATTTACCCGCGCGGCTTCAGGCCAACTCTTGATCGGATTTTCAAGTGTATACCTATGTATAGATCATATCATTGCAAGGGGTTCACATCTAGATAATAATGAGCAATTCAGTTTCATATTACTTTCATTTTCATTGTTATTGCCAACTAAATGAATTGTAAAGGCGGGTACCCATCAACAGTGTTTCTATGCTCATTTTACAATACAAGAATGCATGTACTGAGTTTTTGCTCATATTTTTGAATTGTTTTCATGTTTTTCATTTTAGGTGATTAAGCATCACATGTTTCTCCTTTTAGCAAGCCCTTTTGGAAGTCATCAGATGCTCACAGTGGATTCAGCATAGCATGAATGTTGGGATTGACCTCAGGGTCAAGTTGGGTCTATATTCAATATATTTGTGTAGTGTAGAGTACGAGTTAGCACATGGTATGATTAAGTCAATGGTATTGAAGTTGGACTATTATGGACTTTAGTCTTGAAGTGTTTCAATTCAATAGATTTTGTGATTGTGAATATGAGTTGCAAGATTAAATGGTTTCAATGAGCCTTGTCCTCATCAGGACGGCGATAGCGTCTTCTATTATTAAGTCTTCCGCTACAGTTTTCGGTAAATCATGTCATTAGTATTTTGGAGGTGTTACAAAATAATCACTACCAATTTTTCTAAGCCCCACCATCACACGCAACACTAACCTACTCACTGCAAAATCATCATCATCGATCATCATCAACGGTTATCATAGTATTGTCAAAGTAATATTGTTTCTTTTTTCTCTTTTATTTTATTAGTTTAGTGTTAAACATGATTTATTTGGGTAATTCATGTACTTTAATTTATAATAGGTGTAAGTAATTTCCTTGTACTTAGTATAGTCTATTTGAAACCATGCTAAATTAAATATTTTGAAACAAGTTTTATGCTTTATTGTCTAGTTGATTTTTATTCATGATTCAATAACGATTAGTATTTATCGTTTATGATATTTGTGTTAGATTAATTAGAATCCAAGCTAGTTAGTTTAATACGAATTCATATGATAGTCTAAAAGGCTTTAGTACATAGTCTTTTAGGTATAAGTATCATCCTAATTAATCATGGATGCCTCAAACCATTTCTTTTAATTAGGTAAGCATTATAGATCTTTGTTAAATCAATTTGCTCGTAAATTGGTTACAAGGCGTTAGATGATGCTTTTCTAGTACTTAATGCTCTAGTTTGATTAAATTCTTGCATTAGTATTAAGGTTATCAAAATTAGTAGGGTTTATATTAGGGTCTGGCCTTAATAAACTATAATATAAGAAAAAATGAGGAAGATCCGCTGGTAGGTGTCTTCTAAAGTCTAACTCATGGATAAATCAATGTGTTCTGATGATAAATATTAATTTGCATGATGGATATAGATTATGCTAAGCATTTTTCATAAATTTGGTATTTTTGATAATTATTTGTTGCTTTTTAGTGAATTTCTTTAGTTTGTGATTTTTACTTCTTAAATCTATAGATATTAATATTAATTTCATTCCCCCCCCCACCCTAAAGAGTAGTCTTTTAGGAGTGTATGTGTAATTTTAGATCAGTTATATTTTGATTTTTAGTGTGATTAAAATTTTCAATTTTATTTTCTATTCTACTTCGTCATTTATTTACCCGTTTGTTAGAAATTAGGCTAAAAATAGTTCCTTTTATGTTTTTTCATGTTTTATTCCATTTTAGGGTTTATATAGTATCCTAATCTCCCTCTATTTAATTTTGGAATATTCGGAAATTATTTGATCATTGTTCAGAATTATTTCGTGAGTTGGATATGTGCAGGTTTTTATTTTAATAAATCTTAAAATTACGTTTTTAATTTTTATTTTACGTTTTTAGGGTTTTATTAAGTCTAGAAAATTATTTTTTAAAATATGGGAACTTTTGTTATTTATTTTTGTATCAGTATTAGTGCAGTTTATTATTTCTCTAATTTCAGACTTTATTTTCTGCTTTAATTTTCTGTGGTTAATTTCCTCTTTTAATTTTTCTGAATTTAATTACATATAATTTTGGAGATATAAAGTTATAAACTTGCATAATATTAATTTAGATTACTTTCTGTGATTTTTAATATTAATTTTCTATTTGTTATTTTCTGTTTTAATTTTCAGTCTAATATTGTGTGATAATTTTTGTTATTATTTTTCTAGAATATTTAGAATGGTTATTTTTTGTTTTTATTTCCAGAATTAAATTTAGAATATTTATTGGTATTAGTAAGTATTTTTCCAAATTTTTTACTTTCTTACTTTGATTTGTTTTAGCAAGTTAAAAAGTAGAATATATTAGAGTAGTAAATTTAATTAGATTTAAACTAGCTCATTATCATAATCTTTCCTCGTGGGATCGATCCCTACTTTCCTATGCTATAAATCTTATTTATAAATCAAAGTGGTGGTTTAATTTGTAACTCTACAACAAGCTTTACAGAAGACAGCAAAACCACACTCATTCGTTCCCAGTTGATGCAACAGTTTACACCTTCATGTTCTTAGTGATGCATACATTCGTACCAAGTTCCATTTTTAACTTTCAGGTTCTTAAAGGTGAGCGACCACACTGAGTCTCATGGCCTGCGCTTGGGTTTAACGCAGCAGCTTAACTTTAATCCTGGCCTACCGTCGACTTGGACGGTTATCGCTTAACTATTTCCTGGCCTACCGTCGACTTGGACGGTTACCACTTAACTATTTCCTGGCCCACCGTCAACATGGACGGTTACCTCTAACCTAGCCCACGTCCCTATAAGGCACATGATCGCTCACATGCATGCACTTTTACCCGGGGAAGGTTATGGGCCTTCAACAACATAACGTAACTCACAGTCTCACCCACGTCAACTCTTACTCATGCAATCATGCTTACCCAGGTTACATGTCAAACCCACATGCATAGTTCATTCAGATTCAACCCTTCCCCAAGGCAATTCTCTGACACACGTACTTTCATTTCCAACGTAACCAATTCAGTGCCCAAGTTCATTGACATAGCAAAATAAATCAATCCAACTACGCAGCCATGTACAATCAGTACATTCCATAAATTCATAGAAAAATCAACATTTAAGGCAGCTCTTACCATGTTCAACATGCACACTTTTCAAGCAACTTCGAGGAAGGGTTAAGGCATGATTGTTACCTGAATTTCGTATAATTTATGGGCTCGGTTACTAGTTTGGGCCTACTGTTTCACACCTGGGCCAAAACATAGTTCACAATTAGTCCAAAATATCATGGACCATAAATCTATCCCCTGCCCTACATATAAGAATTTTTTTAAAATTTTTACCCATGCCTAAGGCTCCCAACCAAAGCCCAATTCTAGATCCAGATTCAACTAGAATCTGGGCCCAACTTCCAGAGCCAATAACTTTTGTTCCTGACGTTGAAATTTCAATTTCTTGCCCATTATAGAAAGGTTGGTCCGTCCTCTACATTGTTTATGTTTAGAGTTTTGTCAAAATCTAGCTCAAACTAAATTGTTTTCCCAAATCTTTTCACGGTGTTACTGGCTATCCCAATCTGGATAGTCTCTGGTAATTTGGCCAAAATTGGGATACACTACTCCGATTTGTTTGATTAAAAAACTAAACTATATAGCGCATCTTGACGCACCTACCCTAAACATTTCACAATTTTTGGGCTACTTCCCTGTCCTGGCCGAATTTTCAAAGACAATGTATGTGCAGCCCTTAATCCCAGAAGGTTCTATCCATGTTTTTCATTCCCAGTTAATCCCCTAGGCTTGGTCTTTCACATAATCTCACACACAACTAACCCATGACGGTCCCAACAACCCTACTCTCCCTCCCTCATAGTTCAAGTCGAATTAAATTTGAAATCTTTAACTTAAACAATTATCAAATAACACCTTTAGGCTCACCTTGATGCGATTTCGGGAGAGAAGTAATTAAATCACCTCGCCCTTAGAGGTTTAAATCTGAAAAGGACTATAAAACTCCTATTGAACATTTCATAATTGAAATCTCGGATCAAAATCATAAATTATTAACAAATCATAAGAAAAGTCTAGCTTTGGGGGGGGTTGTATGCATGGGTGCATGGGGGTGCACCCACTTACCACCAACAAGAGGGGAAGGCGAGGGGCATGGCGGCTACCAGTGACTGGGGTGTGGTGGCGCTGGTGGTGGTGGCAAACCAAGTTGACAGGAAAGAGAGAGAGAGAGCGAAAGAGAGAGAGAGTGCACAAGAGAGGAAGCGCGAAAGGATACAGTAAGAGAGCGAGAGACAGAGTGTGTGCCGCTAGAGTTTAGTTGGGGGAAGGGTATGCGTGGGTCTAACTTGAGGGGGGGAATATTAGGGTTTTCTTCTTTCTTTTTGAGGGGAAAAGGGTGTAGGGTTTATGGGGAAAGAAGAGAGAAAAGAAAAAAAATATATCAAGAGAAGGGGGGGAGCTAATCGGCTAAGTCAAGGAAAAAGAAAAAAAAGGAAACCAATTGCTTTGAAAGGAAAATAAAAAGAATTTGTCTTGGCCCGAAAACGTGAGTGAGTTTAGGGAAAGTTTACCCCATCAAGAAATCCACAAAAAAATAGTAAGTTTAACTGGGTAAATAAATGTTCAAGTATAGGGAGGTAAATAAATAAAAAAAATATCCGATATAAATTAGGAACCAAATAACAATTTAATTGAGGGAAACATAACCCGAATAAAATTTTTAAACGCCTTCCTTTTCTATGAAATGAATACAATTTAATAGCTTCGACTTGGATTATGAGGGTCGGTCCACACCACATGATTCCTTATATAAATTTTTTGGGATTTTACATACTACTCCACTTAAGAAAGTTTCGTCCTCGAAACTTGTACGCACCTGGTTATAGGAACAAGTGGGGGTATTTGTCTCGCATCTCCTACTCGAGTTCCCAGGTCACTTTCGACATCTCGTGGTTTGCCCATATGACTTTTACCAAGGGCACCGTCTTCCTTCGAAGCTGTTTCTCCCGCCATTCCAGGATCTGCACAGGTTGTTCCTCATATGATAGGTCTTCTTGAAATTGTATAGGGTCGGGCTCGATTACATGAGAGGGATCTGGGATGTACTTTCGTAGCTGTGATACATGGAACACGTTGTGTACCCTTATTCTAACCGATATGCTACCTCCCCAACTCTTTGTATGACTGGGTACGACCCGATGTACCTTAGGCTAAGTTTTCCTGCCATGTCAAATCTCTAGACTCCCTTGGTTGGGGAAACTTGAAGAAACACCTGATCTCCAATTTGAAATTCAAGGGGCCTACGCCTTCGATCGACAAAGATTTTCTGGCGGCTCTAGGCTGCTTTCATTCATTCTTGGATCACCCTTATCTTATATGTGGTGGCTTGGATTAATTCTAGCCCAATAGTCAGAGCTTCATCAATCTTCTACCAATAGAGTGGAGTTCTGCACCTCCTCCCATACAGTGCCTCGTACGGGGCCATCCCGATACTCGCATGGTAATTGTTGTTGCAGGAGAACTCGATCAGTGCCAGCTATTCGTCCCACGCTTTCTTAAAGTCCCGGGCGCAAGCCCTTAGTATATTTTCGAGTGTCTGAATAATGCGTTCAGTCTGCTTATCTGTAGCTAGGTGAAAGGCAGTACTAAAGCATAATAACGTCCCAAGTGCTTCCTGTAACTTCTGCCGGAAACTCGATTGGAATCTGGTGTCCCGATCTGACACTATGGAACTGGGTACCCCATGTAATCAAACTATCTCCTCGAGGTATGCTCGAGCTAACTGGTTCAAGGTCTAAGTATTCCTCATGGCTATAAAATGCGATGTTTTTGTGATTCTATCCACTATGACCCAAATCGAGTTGTTCTTTTGTTGAGTCAACGGTAAGCCTACCACAAAGTCCATGGACACCGAATCCCATTTCCACTCAGGAACGTCTAACAGTTGCAGGAGTCCCGCTGGTCGCGTATGTTCGATCTTCACCCTTTGACAGCTTAGGCACTTTGCAACATAGTCAGCTACTTCTTGCTTCATGTTACTCCACCAGAATGTCTGTTTCGAGTCCTTGTACAGTGTATTTCCCCCAGCGTATACGGAGTGTGGAGTGTTATGGCCCTCATCTAGGATTTTCCTCTGAAGTGGCTCTATTGCGGGGACACACACCTGGTTGTGGAACCAGATGGTGCCATCCTCATGGATCACGAATCCGGGTGCTTTCCCCACCAATATCTCTGATCCGTTCTAGCTGAGGTTCGGTAGCCTATGCTACTCGAATTTCCTCTATGAGTGTCGACTATGCTTCTAAGGCCCACAACATAGGCTTAGTCTCTAGGGTACTTATATTGAGTTCCAGCTTTCGAAATTCCTTACATAACTTATTGGGCAGTGTCAGTGTCGGGTATGGTTGGCGACTTAATGCATTAGCCACTACATTAGCCTTTCTTGGGTGGTACTGGAAATGGACGTCGTAGTCCTTCAGGAACCCCTGCCACCTTGTCTGCCTCAGGTTCAAATCCTTTTGCAAAAAGAGGTATTTCAGGCTCTGGTAATCGGTGAAAACCTCGTAATGTACTCTATAAAAATAATGCCGAACACCACGGCTGCTAACTCTAAATCATGAGTCGGGTAGTTCCGTTCATGAATCTTCAGTTGCCGTGATGCATAGGCTGTAACATGGTTCTCCTGCATCAGCACGCATCCCAGCCCACTCCTAGATGCATCGCCATACACCGCGAAGTCCTTGTTGGCTGTGGGTAAGGCCAGTATCGGCAGACTGGTCAGTCTTTTCTTAAGTTCTTGGAATGCTTCTTCGCACTACTCCGTCCATTCATACTTAGTGACCTTCCTGGTCAAGGTTGTGAGCAGGGTGGTGATCTTTGAGAAGTTTTACACAAACCTGCGATGGTACCCCGCCAAACCCAAGAAACTCCTTACTTTTGTTGGGTTCTTTGGTCTCGGTCGGTTCGTCATAGACTCTATCTTTTGAGGGTCCACAGACACTCCCTCGTTAGATACTACGTGTCTCAAAAATGCCACCTTTTTCAACCAGAATTCACACTTCGAAAACTTGGCATACAACTCATTCCTCCTTAACACTTCCAGAGCTGTCCTTAGGTGGTGGGTATGCTCCTCTGGAGTCCTTAAGTAGATGGTCCAGGTAGGGTTTGGAAACTCTATTCATGAGGTCCATAAATGCTGCCGGGGCATTAATGAGGCCAAAGGGCGTCACTACGAATTCATAATGTCTGTACCGAGTACGGAAGGCAGTTTTAGATATGTCTTCGTCCTTGATCCGGAGTTGGTGGTACCCCGAACGAAGGTTTATTTTGGAGAAAGTCCTCGCGCCTCCCAATTGGTCAAAGAGGTCATCTATTCTCGGCAAAGGGTAACGGTTCTTGACCGTTATTTTGTTCAGTTCCCTATAGTCTATACATAATCTCTGGGTTCCATCCTTATTCTTCACAAACAACACCGGGGCTCCCCATGGAGATGTATTGGGCATAATATACCCCTTTTCTAATAGCTCGTCCAGCTATGTCTTTAATTCCTTAAGTTGCGCCGGTGCCATATGATAGAGTGCCTTAGAGATGTGTGGGGCTCCGGGGATCTCCTCTGGAAATATATTCGGGAATTCCCTCACAACTAGAATGTCTTCAAGGGAGGGTTCGACACCCTCGGTTGTCACTACTTTACATAGGGATCCCTCGCATCCTCTGCCTAACAACTTCCAGGCTTTCATCACATAAATCAATTTCACTCCCGCTCTTGGTCCTTTACCTTTATTCACCACCTTCTCCCCATTGGGCCCCCTAGGGTGATTTTTCGTCTTGAATAGTCTCTCTGAGCCTGATGTTTGGCTAACCAATCCATCCCTAGGATGACCACAAAGTCAGTTAACTCAAACCTATATAGGTTTGCCAAGAACTCATGCACATACATTCTAATAGGGCAATCCTCATACAGTTCTTCACACCTTATAGTCTTCCCATGAGAAAGAATCATAGACAGCAAAGAAAATTTATGAGTAGGAAGTAGTTCTAATGTCTCAACCAGTTTAACAGAAATAAAAGAGTGTGTTGCACTCAAATCAAATAAAACATCTACTGGTTGAGCTTAGATAGAAAAAGTACCCATCACAACGTTCGAAGAACCCTCCGCTTCCTCCTTGTGCATCACATAGACCCTGCTCTTATTGTTTCAGGGCGGTTGGTTGGGAGGTCAGGCCTGAATCTGCTGGGGTGCCTAGTTCTGCTGGTTGGGGTTGGCCGCCTACCCAGCCCTGTTCTAATAAGGCTACTAGGGTCACTGTCCCTGTCCTT
This sequence comes from Selenicereus undatus, assembly GCA_017589665.1. Lineage (NCBI taxonomy): Eukaryota > Viridiplantae > Streptophyta > Magnoliopsida > Caryophyllales > Cactaceae > Selenicereus > Selenicereus undatus. The sequence goes on along the minus strand of JACYFF010031956.1, from coordinate 63,322,354 downwards.
GTCCTTATCCCCCTTGACCTTGTCCGGCAGGAGGTGGGGGGTGCGGGCAATTCTGGATATGGTGTTAAGGGTTTCCGCAACAGAAACACCTCTTGACTGAACAACACTCCCGGGTGTAGTGCCCCAACATTCCGCAAGCGTTGCAAGTCACCTTAGGTCGCACGTTAGGGTGCAGGCCTCGATGAGCGTTGTTGTTTGAGTAATGATTCCCAGAAGGCCTCTGATACTGCTCCTGCAGTTGGAAGTTTCCTCGATTATCCCCCTTCCTCTTAACTCCCTGCTGCTCATTGAAGTAATTACTCATCTCCTTCATTGCCCTTTCTACATTGATTGCAGTATCATACAGGTCTACGTAGGAGATGTACTGGCACACCGACATCCTTTCCTTAATGGTGGGACTGAGTCCGGCCTCCAACCAGTTCATCTTAAGCCTCTTGTCAGCTACGAAGGCCAGGGCGAAACGATAGAGCTCCATAAACTTCGAGGCATACTCCAGCACACTCATGCTCCCTTGCTGCAACTGCATGAACTCATTTTGTTTAGCTCTCTGGAGGGAAACAGGATAGAAATGATCTTTGATCAATTCCTTGAACTTGCTTCAGTTGAAACTAGGCTCGTAATGCCTTTCCCACACTGTGGCCCATCACGGGTCGGCCTTATCCTTCAGGTAGAACACTGTAAAGCCCACCTTCCACTCCTTGGGGCATTGGAGTATATCGAACAACTTTTCCATACCCCTAATCCAGTCCTCAAAGGTTTTGGGGTTGGGAGTGCTATCGTAGATGGGTGGGTTGTGGCTCGTGAACCTCTTGAACATATAGGAGTTATCCTTCTCGACCTTCTTCTCCCTGACTTCCATCAGCTTCTGCATTTATTCATTTTGGAGTCATAGATGCTCTCCTTGCTTCTGCAATAGCTCTAGTAGCATAAGGTTAGTAAGGTCTGCTCCAGTAGGTGGGTTGGTCTCCTCTACCTGACTGCGAAAGTCGTTCCTGTTCCTGGGGCGTAAAGCTTCCAGCCGTTCCCTGAATACTGACATGGGATTTCCGGGTTCACAGGTAGTCTGGTACGAGGGTGAGGTCTAGTTTGAGATTTGTCATTGTTTCCTGCCATCCTGTTCGGGAAGTAAGTTGGGTTTAGTTCATCTCCTAATAGTTCATACCCTACGTACTACTCGAGTTCAATAACATATCACATGCTAGTGCATCATGCAACATATGATAGGTTTTCAATCACATCACATTGCTACATTCACGTGGTCCCACCACCACATCACATACTCGTGTATTACACATTATATAGGCATCACGTTCACGAGATTCACATATTTCACAAATAAAGAACGCTGGTATTCAGATAACTCAAAAGGTTTCATTGCATAGAATTAAAAATCATAGTTGTTCCATACTAGTACTCTTCATTGCAATACAATTTATAACTTTATTAGCTCACAATGGCTTAACAACGTAACAGAAAGATAAGTAATAGCATTGTCCTAACAAACAAAACTTTCTAAACACTACAAGCTTCTACTGGTCAGGGGCGTCTGGTAGATAGGTACCCCTACACATTCGACCACACCTGCCTCGCTTCCAGTGAGTCACCCCAGTCCCAGACTCACCCCTCTTCTCCACAGGGTCTCTCTCATCACCCAAGTCCTCAGGTCCCCTTGTCTAGCCGACCTGCACAATGAACTCTATCCTTCCCTCCCTCTGATCCCCCTCAAGGTTCTCTTCCTCATTAGCCTCCGCTTCGCTCTAGCCAGAGTCTCCCTCGAGGTCTTCACTTCCCTTAAGCTTTCCCTCACTCACCTCAGAATCCTCCTCAGGATCCTCCCCCTCCACCAGTTCCCCCTTGCTAGGATCTTCCTTGAGGTCCTTATTTTCTATCGGTTCCTCCTCGCTAAGGTCCTCCTCTTCCATTGGCTCCTCCCTACTAGGGTCCTCCTCCTCTAATAGGCTCGTCTCAGTAGGAACATCTCTCTCATCCTTAGAGTCATCCTCCTTATCAGTGAGCTCATCCCCCGGGGTTCGGGCATCCTCTTCACTAGCTGTGGGTATAAGCTCCTGGTTGTGGAGTTCCTCCATTCTTAGGTAGTTTATTAGGTTAACTACACTTATACCCATAGGCTCCCAGTCACACCAACAACACTTCCCCTATGGGCGATGATCACGGGCCTGGGGGTGCAACTTGTCAACTTGATAGCACCAATCAGGGTCTCCCTTCATGGATAGTAGCAGAAAGATAGCTCGGTTGTCCTCAATCCTCAAACGGCTATGGGGCACATCTTTTAAATACCTGGGTAATACCCATCTCACACGCCAAATGTAGTCCCACACCACTTAACCCGGTCTCTTAGCTAACTGCCCGTGCAAGCAGGGACCTCCTACACAACCACAATGCTGGGAACCCTCCATTTCTATACAAAGTAAGCACACATAAGACATGTATCTATACAATAACATGCATTTATTTAGTACTATATGCACATGCATGCAACCCCTGCCCTTTAGTACACTCACCCTCCAAGCAGTCCTTAGATCTAAAACTTCTAGTATTTAGTTTCCTTATAATCTTTTAGGCGAGCCTTCTGCTCAGTCAACCTGAGCTTTGATACCACTTTTTAACACCCCGGATTTCTAATTCCTTTCTTTCTTACTAATATTAACCTAGATGGCAACGAAAAAACGTAACCGGAGTGTTACAGCCGTATTTCCTTCTTGGAAATACCAGGCTGTGTACCAACAAAACAATTAATGCAAAATTCCTTTAACAATACTTAAACTTTAAGGATTCAATCATAGCTTGAGCAACTACTAAGCTTAGAAAATTTTTAATACAAGTCTCTTTCAAACAACTACTGGATACAACAATCAACTTAAACATCGGAGCCTCGCTCTAGTTTTACGTGTTTGTATCCACATATACATATCTATACACACACACACACACAAATATATATATACATATATATATGTATA